>WAAF01001965.1:391397-460197 GCA_013400475.1 Tricholaema leucomelas | reverse complement strand
GGGGGCGGGGGTGGGGAGGGTGTGTGTGGAGAGGTTTTGTTTTGTTTACTTCATCACATAGAATTTCTCACACTTGGTTTGTTTTGTATCGCCCTCAATGACTACATGATCAAATGAATGGATTTATTTCTGCCGAATGAGGCAGACAGTCTTGCCCTCAAAAGGACTACATTGCATCCCAGCGAGGAATTTTAAAGCGTTATTCTTGTGGCCCCCTGAATAGCACAAAATCGGCTTTCACAGCAGCCCTAAAATGCAACAATGTCAATACTTTTCCCTTCCCCCCCCTCCCTTCCCTTCTCCCTCAAGCTTTTAAAGGAGGCTGCTCCCTTCCCCCCCCCCCCAAAAAAAAAAGGGGGGGAGGGGGAAGTGCAGTGATTCCCCCTTTTTCTGACCCCATCTTTGAATGAAAAGCAGCCAAACCCTTCGTGCTTAACGAGCTCGAAGTAGGTGCTGTGAGGTTCGCATTTTGGGATGGAGGTGGGGGAAGCAGGCAGGAGTAAAAGTGGGTCTGGCTACCAGAGCGCCGGAGCCTCAAGCAAACGGTTTACACCTTGCTGGTTTAGGTTGCCCTAATTCTCCTCTGCTGGGCTGTAGGAGTGGGGATTTTGGAGGGTTTCTTCCGCACCGAAATGGCTTCAGGTGAACAAAAAAAAAAAAAGTTTAGAAGGCTTGGGGAGAAAAAGAATCTTAAACTCAGGACCCACACACAGCCCCAGCAGAAACTGGGCTCAGCAAACCTCGCTGCCACCAGGAGATCCGAATTCTCCTTCTCATCTGCTTGCTTCCATTAACGCTATTTTTCCCCCCCTTCTTTGCCCCCACTGCTTCCGAAGGAATTTCCTTTTTCTGCACTGCGATGGCTCCGAATCATTTACAAGTTTATCATCCCCGTGATAAATTCCTCAACCTAGGAGCCCGCCCCAGCAGAGCCTGGGCTCGAGGAGCCTCGCTGACATCACAAAATACTCCTTCTCATTAAAATACTAATTAATTCTCCTCTGCTTGCCTCTATTAAGGTATTTTTTTACACACTGCTTCTGAAGGAATTTCTTCCCCCCCCTCCCCCCTCCCGTGCTGAACTGGCTTCAAATCATTTGCAACTTGATCATTTCAGTGACAAATTCTTAGAGCTGGGAGCGCCCACCCCAGCAGAGCCTGGCCCCGCGGAGCCTTGTTGACATCATACACAAACCAATTCTCACTGCACCGCTAATTATTTGTTGCTGGCTCTCGTTATTTCTGCGCTTCCATCTCGGGTTGTGGAGCTCAGTTTCTGCTGGAGTGGGATCCTGGCTGTGAAGAATTTCCCACTGCCAGCAGCATTATAAACTTTTGGATGCTCTGAAAATCATTTCAGTGCAGAGGAAGGGGTGAGGGAAATAATGAAAGAAATTCCTTTAGAATTTCGGGGGGGGGGAATCCATTAACAGAGTCAGCAGAGGAGAATTAATATTGCAGCTTTACAGGCCAGATCTAACGAGCTCCTCGCATCTCCTGGATTGAAACCTCCTCTGCTCAGCCCTGCGTGGTCTTTCTTGCTGGTCCCAGCTGCAGCCACCACAGCGCCCCAGCCTCTGAGCAGATCTTGCAACAGGCCTCCAAAACAGTTTTGCAGAGAGAAAGGTTTGGGCTTTCTGAGAAAGCAAAGCTCCTGGGCAGTGTGGTCTGTGGGGCTGGGGGCTCGCTAGGTGCGTGGCTACGATGTGCTGGGTGAAGCCTTTGGACCGATTGGCGTCTTCCAGGGTGGGAGGTTGCTGTCAGCACCGGGCGAAGCAAGTGGAGCTCATGATTTAGCCGAGGAGATCGTGTTTAGTATCCGACTTCACGAAACGGAGCACTTAAAAATGGAGATGTCCCATAAATAGCAACCCTGGGATGTTCCTGGTGTGTGCAGGGGGAAGTGGAGTGGGAGAGAAACGCCAGGCTGGGCTCGGTGTTAATTGGTGTCGGCAGGAGTTTGGTGCAAACCCTGCCACAGAAGTTTGGGAAGCAGGACTGTCGGAACAAACAATTCTAGAGGCAGTTTGTGCTGCAGAGCGAGGCGGCTGCAGCCAGCCAGGGCAAGTGTCACGGTGGCGAGAAACTGTCGGAAAGCTGCAGATAATTAGCAAGGTCATCAGCTGCAGATCTGCGCTCGGAATGGTTTGGAACTATTGGTAGAAAGGCTCAAAAAGGGGTTGGTTATTTTACATATATCATTTGGAAGTGTTAGGAGGCAGCGATGTGTTCCAGGAGTAACGGCACTGTCAAAGAGGAAACAAAAGCTTCCTCTTTAAGGGGGGAGGGATACAAACCAAGGCTTTGAGGGGGCTAAAGGAGAAGATGTGATGGGAATCATTTTCCAGCAGCAGCAGCAGGATGAGTGCCTGCAGAGCCAAACCCTCTCAGTTTCTCGGGGCAGTGTTTTCAAGGTTGGGATTGCATTTCTGAGCCACTCTTCTCCTTCAGTAGGCGACAACCGAATCGGAACTGCGGGCACCGGGCACATTCATTTGGACGTTAAGACCACGGCTGTGGCGTTTGCTGTCTGTGAAGCAGGGACAGTTAAAGAGGGCTCTGAGAGCGTGGTTCTGGCGAGGGGTGCTGAGAAATGCTGCTCCTGGACTGTGTGATGCCAAGTTTCTGGCAAAGATGTGTCTGTGTTGAGTCTGAGGTGGGAAGGATGCCTTGTGGTGAGCCCTGCCGTGGTGACTTTCTAACCTGCCCGGGGTGTGCAATCATGGGGGGGGGGGATGGAAACACGGGGCCTGTTTCTGTCCTCTCCCCACTTTGCAATACCTAATCGTAGTGAATCTGTTTTTTTCGTCCTGGGTAAAGAGTTGTGGTGCCTGCAGCCAGCATGCTCCAGGCAGCTCAGCGTGGAGCAGACAGCTTCACCCTACCTGCTTTAACCATAACAGCACATCGTGGAGGGAACCTTCCTAGGTGTAGGGAGGGGAAGGAGAGATTCTTCCCCACCTTGCTTACAACCCAACCATTTAAAACTTGGCAAGCCCCAAGCAGCTGTCAGCGCAGACAAAACTTGGGTGGTTTATTTCTTTTTTGGTGCAAATGTTTGTCCTGAGGAGGAGTTTGGGGGGCTTGGGTTGGTTTGTCTCTGTGTGTGTGAAAAATAAAGGGCAACTAAATGTTGCTAGAAATTGTTCTTTTGATAGGAAAGGGAGATTGAAAGTTTGTGTAAATAGTGGTGCTGGCAGAGAGGAGAGACAAAACATTCAAACCATCCTCAGCCTGTGTTTAAAAACCACTCTGCAGGACAGGATGACCTTTGAGGGGTCCCTCCCAACCCAATCCAATCTGTGCTGGGAAAAATATTTGGGCTAAGAAGGGAGCTTTCAGCAATCGGCCACTGGCTGCTGCGTAGGTGAGGATGGAAACAGGCTAACCTGGGTCAGACTTTCATCTGGTGATGCTGATCTCTAAGTCTTAGCCTCTCCTGAGGTGGGCATCAGAGCTCTCTTTCGGGCGTTTTGGTGGGGGAGGAGGAAAATTTGAGAGGCGTTGGTAGAAATTCTTTGTCACTAAAGCTGTTGAGATGTGGTGCAGGTAGCTGCTGGAAATTCCTTCTTGCCAGAGGGAGAGAAAAGGACACAAGCTTATATATAATGTAGCATGAAAAGGAGGAGTTAAAAATGAATGAATGAGGTATTTTAGTGCCACTCCTGAAAAATGTTTGAGCCCTGGGAAGATTTCTCTGGCTGCTCTTCCTTCCTTTGCTTCTCTGAGTGCCAAAGCAGGGCTGCTGGCTGTCCATCAGTCAAGACCTGAGCCAATTTGCTTCTGCTTGGTAACAAAGCAGCCCTGGCCTGGCATCCAAAAGGTTAAATCCTGACACCTTGCCACCCCCTCTAGAATCCAGCAGAAATAATTTCTCTTGCAAACATTTCAGCTGTGGAAGGAGAACACTTTGCCAGGCAGGTGCTTGACACACTTCGAAGAAGCAGCAGTAAAAAAATTGCATTGAGTTGTATATTTTTTAGTTGTAAAAGGCCAAAATCTGCTTCCCTCTACCCTTGTAAAAACTCCCACTCAGCACTACTAACGATAAGAATTAAAGGGGGGATTTGGGGCAAAACTGGCAGGGTTTTATGCTTCTGGTTCACTCATAGTGCTGTTGGGCATGGAGTACAATTCTCCTTGTCATGGAAAAGTCCCTCAAAACTGGTTAAAAGATGATAGGAAACCATCAGGAAAGATATATGGACATATATCTGTAATGTGATGGGGGAGGGGGGGAGTGGAAAAAGGATAAAAGAGTGGAAAGGAGTCAGGTCTGCGTTTCCTCGCTGCAGTTAGGGCAGGAAGGTTGGAGCAGATGATCGCTGAGTTCCCTTCCAAGCTAAGCCCTGCTGGGATACACGGAGTGAGGACACTCGGACCACTTTTATGAGGGACTGAGCTGTGTCTCCAGGACAAGCCCTTCCGAAACTTCTTATTTCCAGTCTTTATCGCAGGTTTCTTCCCCTGCCCACGCACCTCTCACTGCTGCCGCCCCCAAAATGTGCAGCCCTGTCACCGCCTGGTAAAGAAACCCCAGCAAGCAGCCAAGCTCTGGACGCAGAGAGCCAGAGGCACAGCAAAATATTTGGAGAGGTCGCCGACCTCGCAGCTGGCCGGAGCGGTGCAGAGGCAGGGCGCGGGCTGCCGGGAGCCCTGCGGGAGCTCGGCTCAGGAGGATCTGGCGGCGTTGCAGAGTCGCAAGCGAGCTTCCCCGGGCCTGTCCCCGAGGGTGGGTAGTTAGAAGTGCTTTGACAAGGCTTGCTGATTTAACCTTTGCCTGCTTTGCCCTGCCAGGGGTGGCCACTAGATGTCAAGCTCATAATACAATTAGGAGCTGTGTGCAGTTGACCTTGGCAGCAGGGCTTACCGCTGGCGTGCGCGGTGTTAACACTGCAGCCGGGTGTTAAACTGCAGAGCCCTCCCAGTCTGCTGCGGGGCTGCGCGGGGGCTTATCGAGTGCCCATCTCTTCGGCACAAGTGTTTACAGCTCTTAAGGAGAACCAACGAAAGAAAGAAAGCGGGGGGGGGGAAGGTTTCCCTTTGTGAAGCTCAGCATCTTGAGCTGCTTAATTAACCCTGCGGGTGCCGCGCTAGTTTTGGTTTCGTTTACTCAAAACCCGACTCGCTGTTCTGTGTTGCAGGAGATGCCTTCTCCTGGTGCTGTGTGCGTGTGATCGTTTCGTGGGTTTGCAGTAACCATACTAAAAGCTAAGGGGTTTGTTCAGGTCTTCCCCGTGCTTTGCTGAGTTTAGCAAGGGAAGAGACGGGGAAGGAGCAAAGCGGGCGGCGCAGCTGGCACCAAACCATCGCCCTGGCACCGACCACTCCTGCCCGTGATCGGTCTTTACTCAAACGAATAGCATCACCGCAGTTAGAAGTGTCCGGTTTTGAGATGCAGGATTGGATCCTCCCCACTGGCTTCTCCTCCTGGGAGCCTCCCAAGGCGGCGCCAGCGTTGCGGTGGACGTTCAGAGAGTGGCCGGCTCGGTTCTGCGGGGTGGTGAAGTTTTAAGATGTAGTTGAAGAAGCACTTTGCAAATCAGGGAAGCTCCGAGGAATTTGGGTGTCCTGCTGATTGCTTCTGCTTCCAGTTAATTATTTTTGTTGCTGTTGTTGAGGTTGGATTTTTATTTATTTCTTTTCAATGTCTCCGTAGCAGTTTTGACCTCAGCTGTTCTTAGCATTTCAAAAGAGCCTTGGTGCATTTCAAACAAGCTTCTTTCCTTACAAAGGCAGAATCGCAGAATGTTAGGGGTTGGAAGTGACCTCGAAGAATCACCCAGTCCAGCCCCGCCCCCCCCGCCAGAGCAGGATCACCTGGAGTAGATCACACAGCAACACATCCGGGAGGGCTCTGAATTCTCTCCGGAGATGGAGACTCTACAGCCCCCGCCCCTGTTCCTTGCTGCATGTCAAAGAAACTTTTATTTCTAGCCTTCCAAACATCAGCACGCACTTTACAGGACCCCAGCCTAAACCCAAACCCAGCAGCCAGCCCAGGCGTTGCTCATCCGATCCCCAGGAACATCACACAGGCCCTCACTTAACGCCGTACCTCGCCCAAATGCTTCCAAACCCATTTGCCACCTCGCATCCGCTCCGCCTCTGCCTGCGGGCAGAAAAGAGACAGTGCCTGAGACCCCGAGGGGGCTTCCCACGACGCAGACGAGGACCTGCCAGTGTTTGGGAAGCAGCACGCAGTGGGTGCCGGTGCCACAGGTGGCTGCTGCTTAACAAATTCTCAGGCTTGAGGCTCCCGAGCAGCTCCGAGCTAGGACGCCAGGGTCGAGCGCGGGGGGTTGCGCATAGCAAGAGTGCCCTCCGCTGTCGGAACCCGTGCCGGCAGCTTCGGCAGGCTCCGCAAAAGGACAGAGCAGTTCGTGGTTGGGTTGGGAGTTTTTCTTTCCCTTTCTCCCCCCTTCCTCTTTCCTATCGAGTCTGGAATTTCTTCTACATTGTTAAACACAGTAGGGGTCTCTATTTGTCTCCTCCTGTTTCACAGCTTGGGCTCAGTATGCGATAATTCATCTTTCTTTATGGGATTCAAAGCTATCATAAAGAGTTAAAAAGAATTAATTTGCAAGAAAATAGAGGTGGCCTAACAATTTAAGGGGGGGGGGGAACCCTTGCTTTAAAAAGCTCCATCAATTGTGAGAGATGAGAAAGCCACGGCCCAAGTGGTGCTGTTCTGCTGCAGGATCAATACCTTGTTACAAGGCAACTGTATCCACATGAATATCATTTGGGAAACTAATTGAGGGAGGGGAGGTTTAAAAGATATTTTCCTCCCTTTTTCTTTTTCTGTTCTCCCCCCCCCCCCCCCTTTTTTTTTTTTTTCCTTTTTCCTCTCTTTTTTCCCTCTCCCCTCTCCAAGCATAATTCAAGTGAAAGAAGTTTGTGCCTTCTGACGATCCAGGAGGTGAAGGATTGTCCTCGTGTGGGTGTGCTGCAGAAATATTGCTTGTTTAAATACACAAAAAATGCTGCGAGCTGCACTTTGGAATGGTTATTGGATTTGCATGTGAGAGCATTTTCTACATCTGCTCCACATTTAGCAGGCATTTTATCTTCTGGCTGATGTTGACAGAGTCAGGTTGCTGCTGTTGTTTAGGGTTTGGTCTCGGTTGTTTGGTGGTTCTTTGAGTGTGTGTTTGGGGTTTTTTTTTACCCTGAAACTTCTTCCCCGTTTGTCATTTTGCTTCTCAGTGACAGCTCTGGATCTGGGGAGGGGACAGTTTATTTCTTCCTGAAATTCTTACTTTTAGAAAAGATCCTCTCAGTCGTAGAAAAGATTCCCTCTCCCTCCTCCATCCTGAGCTGGATAATTAGTAGGAATCTGTGCACTTGTGGGTGGCTAAATTTTTATTATTCCGTTTAGTCTTAACCAAAACAAAAAAAAAAAAAATCCAGAAAACCCTTCAGAAAATATTTTTTTCCCTCACATTTGACAGCTTCCTTGAGGTGCTGCTGGCGTTTGGGCGCTTCAGGGCAGGTGCCAGCAGTTTAAAATAGGTGGGAGTCTAGAAAATGTTGATTATTTTCCCCCCTTCTCATTCTCTGATGTCTCTCCCCAGTGTGCATAATTTGAGGGGTTTATGATAGGGAGTAAGAGACTATAACAAAATACTGACTCCTCGGAGCACATTTGACTGTAAAAGTCCTTATTTAATAGGAGGGCACAAGGTGGTTTAGGGGTCGTTTCCATGTGCTGAACCAGGAGGGATTGAAGCTGAGACAGAATGCAAAGGTTCTGAGGCCAGGCTGAGGCAGAGTGGGGTGGTGTGGGGCTCTTTGCAGAGAGAGGAAGGGGGCGAGCAGCGACCGCTTTCGGGACGAAGCTGGCTAGGATGGGGAGAGTCGTTTCAGCCTCCTTGCACAGGAGGAGGTGGTGGCGATTTTGGAGCCTCCCTTCGTTGTGTTTTCCTTGGCACACAGTGCGAAAGAGCTTTTCCTGTCCCATGCAGCAGAAAAACTCCAGCCCTGGGAGCAGAACTCAGAACCAGGCGAGCCAGGTTTGCCAGCCCCGCCTGTATGGAGCCGGAAGATGTGCCAGGCTTTTTCTTTTCTCAGCTGTCCACCTTTCCCGAGGGTGACTGAAGGACTCAGGGCACCCTTCTGACCCTCTGCCTCTCTCTGGAGCAGCGAGGGAGCAGGGCAACACCATCACCCTCACGACCCGAAAAGCTTCTGGAGGGTCTGGTTGTGATAGTGGCCGAGCAAAGCCTTCCCGTGGCCACCCCTGGCTCCCCCTCAGTGAGCGAGCAGAGCACAGGAGCAGCTTCAGCCATCACCATCCCAAAGTGACTCACTCCAAATACCTTCATTGAGCTTTCTCTGGGCTCGTTTTTGGGGGCAGAGCCCCGTGGTGGGAAGTGACAGCAGCGCCCCGCAGCAGCCACCGGGGTACGGCCAGCTGGGACCGGCCAAGGAGCTCACCCTGGGTCCCGTTCGGAGAGCTGCTCCCTCCTATTTTCCCACCTGTTTCGTAGGGTGAGCTTCCTGTGCTGTAATTCATCTTGCTTCCCCCTAGCAGCCTCAGATTAGTCCGTTAGCTGTTAGACTACTAATGAGAAAGAGAAAATAACTGCGAGGTTATTAGTGGCTGAGATCCTGAGCGCTGGACAAAACTCCCTTTCAACACCTTTTGTGCAGCCCAAGAAGTGCAAAAATCCAGCCCATGTCTAGAAGATTAAGCAAGTGCTCGATTAATTCCACCCCCTACCCCCTCTCCCCAAAGTCCTTCAGTTTGGGGGGTTTGTGGTTTTGTTTTTTTTTTATTGTTTAGCTGTGGTTTTTTTTCCCCTGTGCTGCACCACATCCTGCCTGCAATAATCAAAATGATTGTTTGTCTACAGGAAAAGGGCGGGGGGGGGGGGGGAACCACCCCCACAGAAGAAAGATTAAATTCCTCAGCGCTTAATGGGTTTAATCACTTTGAAATAGATCAGAAAGGGAGAGCAGGCTATAAAAGAGAAGAAAGTGCTGGCTTCCCGGGACAAATGCTGTCCTAAAGAGCAGAGAAAACCAAACAAACAACAACAAAAACAAAACAATTAAAACATTTGGGTTCAGGTTAATATTTCACCACAATTTCTTTTCCTTCTTCGCAGTAACTCTGGACTAATGACAAAGCATTGCCCTTGTCGCCGCTGCCTCTAACGAGCAGCACAAACACCCTTTCACGTTGGAAGCATTTGCTGGGGAGCTTTATGCCCTGCCTGAAATCAATAAAGCAACAATAAATACAGGCCCCTTTTTTTCCCCCTATTAATAAGTGGTTTCCTATCAATAAAAGTGCTCCGGAAAGGGGCGTTTGGAAGCCTCGTTGGAGATGAAATAGCAGGGCAGAGCGAACCGGCTGGGGCAGCGGGCACCGAGCCAGCGCGCTCCACGTGGGTCTGCAGACCCCGCTAAAGAGGCGTTAAAATGGGCATTTGAGGCAGAAAGTGTATATTTAACACAGGCATGGACGTATCTGTTTTAAACTGTCAGTGGTTGTTTTTCAGCCTTGCTTTTTCCCCCCTCCCACCAGGCAAGACCCCGAAGCCTGTGCGACTGCTTTGCGCTCTTCCAACCCCATCGATCTCCGTGCCGCTCCTAATGGCAGCAAAGGCTACTCCAGCCAAGAGTAGGAGCTGTTGGGGTGAGCTGGCAGCCTCTGGCTCCGTGGAGCACCTCAGCAGCCTGCGTGTGCTGCTCACGGCAGGTCCTGGTGGCAAAGTGGCGGTTTACTCCGGTGCCATCCGTGTCACTTGCGTGCTTAGAGGCGCAGGGAAGTGAAGCTTGGAGAGGGATTTAACTGCGTGCCCTAAGAGATGTCATCATTACAACACGGGGGGGAGGTTATTTTTTTCCCCTATGTCTACTTTGAAGATGTTGGGGGGGGGGGGCAAAACCACCCCCAAGCGCCTTCCCTCTTTACCAAAGGCAGTCCTTTGACCTTTCCAAGCCGATGAGATGAATGTTCCTAGCTTGGCCATTAGGAAAGCCTCCTCGTGATGGTGGAGGCTTAGGAGCAACACCTCCACTGCTCTGTCCCTCTTCTGCTTCCTCACGAGGGACCCTCTCAGCTGCAAAGCTGCTGCTGCTGCTCTGGGCTTATGAATTAGCAGAGCAGGCTGCTTACTATCTTGAAATGCTGAGCAGGTTCATGTTGATACTTCCTGGCAGTGGGCGTCAGCAGGTTGGGTTTCTGTTGGGAGCTTATGCATTATACATCTCAGTTTTGACATCCATAGATCATGAGACTGTCTCCTAGTGCAGAACATAATACCTGTTTTGATTGTAAATGCTCACATTTGGGCTCAGTGATCACTTGTAGAGTGTCTGAAATAATTAGCTGGCTGCTGGCTGCTCGGGCTAGAGCAGAGGACAGCCGCGCTCGGGTGGCCATGCCGCGCGGAGCCGGTGCTGGTTCTTTGGTGCGGGCTTTGCTCAGGGAAAGCTCTCCTGAAAGGCCAAAAAAAGGAGACAAAATAGAGATGGAAAAGAGATAAATGGAGGTTAAAATAGAGATAAGAAAGGTGGAAGAGGAGCTACAGTTTGTGTTGTCTTTCGGAATCAATTATCGTTTGCAAGCTTCAGGTAGCAGTAGCAGCAGTAGTAGTCATAAGAACAGTAAGAAGAGGAGGAGGAGTAAGAATAGTCAAAGCAAGAAAAAGAATAAAAGGCAACTCCTGGCCAGTTTGCCAAGGTCTGGAAACAACAACTGGGACAACCCTCCCTGTGAAAGCCTTCAGAGGCAGACGCAGTCCCACCGCCTGTGGCCAGGGCTGGCGAACCGTCAGGTTCTGAAGGAGGAGCAGAGGATCTGGCTCCTCTGAGCTCTCAGAATGCAAATCTGTAGTGTAAGCAAAGACCTGTTTGAGTTGTCTTAGTTGGGGGAGGCTCTGGAGAGAGGCACCTTGGATGTTTTCGCTGGTCTGGGCTCTGTATGGCTTCACCTGGTGGAAGCTGAAGCTGAGAACGGTTTGGAAGTTGCTTTTCCCCCCCTTTTTAGGAGGCTTTGGGGTTGCTGAATGAGCATTTTGGGACGCCTAAAGCCAGCAAACTCTTGTGGTGGATCCTGTTACCCTCTCTGCTACCTTCCTAACACGCTCTGATAGGTCTCTACAAGAGCAGTTGCAGTAAGGATTTAGTCTGGGATTGTCTAGCAGCAGCTGCAGGTGATCGATCTCAACCCAAGCAGTGCAGCAGCTCCGTGCACAAATCCTAAATAATAGTTGACTCTTTCTTCAATTGCATTTTGTTCTTCCCCCTCCCAAAAGGACAAGAAAAAAAAAAAAAAGCAAACAAGAAAGAAAGAAAGGAATATCCATCAGTGCTTGCAGAGTTTTCCTCAGAGCTAGTGAAGTGCAGTGGAATTTTATGTGAATATTTAAAATAGCCACCAAAAAAAAAACCAACATTTTAATTCAGCAGTCATTTCTCAACTGAAAATGTCTCTTTGCAGTGGGAAAGGCCTGGGTGTGTAAATGGAGAAACACAGACAAAAATGGAGTGCCAACAGGCCTGGGGAAGGGAGCAGAGCTTGGGGAAGGAGCAAGGTTTGGGGAAGGGGCAGCTTTGGGGAGGCACAGGTTTTTTGGGAAAGGGCAGGGAAACAATAAGTTTTGAGGTGCTGTAGGAAGCTGAGAAGCAGCATTCAGTGCCCAGATTGATCATCCTTCATCAGCCAAAAGTCCTTGCTGAAAACTGGTGCAGGGAGTTTGAGCTCGGCAAAGACTGAAGGAGCTGACACCTAATGCTGTCCGGAGTGATTGTGCAGTTAAGGCTCCGCGAACACCTCTGGCTTAGAAGTGAGCAGGACACCTCAAGATTACATTTTCAGTTCGTAGTAGAAAAATATCAGTTTTTGTCCTCTCCCTCCTTCTTTCTGCTGTGATGCTAAGTTCTGAGTTTCTTGTCAGCCCTTGTAATGTTGAGTCCTGAGTTTCACGTCGGCCTCTAACACCAACTTTCTTGGCCGATCTCCCATTTCAGACGTTTACTGCTGGCCATATTCATGGCTTTGTTAGTCCCATTTGGGGTATTGGCCCAACCCTGCCCCATCCGAGGCGGCAGAAGTTGTGTCATTCCTGTCAGCAGGCAGAGGCTGGGATGCTTCCTTTGCCTCCCGTGCCTATCCCCGGTACAAATCGGCTCTGCTACGCTCAACCTCATTACACACACAGGCTGCATCCCTTGCTCTGAGTGGATCTTTAGGCTGCCAGCGCTCTAATACCAAGGCAGAATTTAGCAGAACTTGAAACTCCAATAGCTGGCAATTAATATTTTTTCAGTTGTGTAAATTCCTTGTGGCTGTGTTGAATGACAGCGATTAGCATGGGAATGAAGCCGAATTATTTGGGGATGCAGGCGAACGAAAGGAGAGCGGAGCTGGGGGTATCGTGGTTGCAGAAAACATGCTTTTTGTTTTCTGCTTCAATTAAGAAACCACATCTCTCCTCTTGGGGTAACAGAATCTGGCTGTCTGGCGGAAACCTTAGCAGAGGGCTTTGGCCGAGCATTCTTCCCCGGCATAAAAGAGAAATAAACTAAGAGACGGCTCAGGACACGCTCGGCTCGGGACGCGCTCTCCTAGTGCCCAAAACAATAAATTATTGATCTAATGAGAAGCCTGGGAGCTGCTTTTCTCAAGTCCTCGAGCGGATCTCCCCTCAGACCTGATTTACAGCTGTCCTTCCCCTCTGCTCAACTGATTTTTTTGCTGCTGTCACTCGATCTGTGGGTTGACGAAAAGCAGCTCTGGCCGGAGCAGCAAATGGAACCCGAGTAATTGCCTGCATTCCTTCTCACCCGCACGGCCAAAAACCACCACCAACCGCCCCCCCAAACCAACACAACAACAGCGGCGGCAGCAGACCCCAGCGCTGACACCGAGTGCTGTCGTGTGCTGACTCCTTATTCCCGAGCAGCTCTTACTCGATCAGGTGCGAATTAGGATTCTGCCGGCTGAAGGCGCCGCTCGTTGGGCGCTCGGCAGAGGAAGTAGCTGCCTACACCAGTAATTAAACATGTGTAACCAATTAGCGGGGCTTTCCACCGGGGCACGGGCATGTAATTTGCTGAGCTGCTCTATCTGGATAGATGGAAATAGGTACAAAGTGGAGGGGGGCAAGGGGATAAAAAGAGGCGTGCTTGACTGCCGACGTTGTCGTGTTAAAGGTGGCAGAGGAAATGAGCCTTAAATAGGTAACCTCTAGTTGGTTAATAAGCCTCTTCTTTTGGGGGGGTGGTAAATGGAGCTCTAGTGGCTGATAGCAATAATGTGGCAGTTAATGGACAGGGGGGTACTGCTAGAGAAATAGGATCACAGAACGGTTTGTGTTGGAAAGGACCTTGAAGATCATAGACTGGTTTGGGTTGGAAAGAACCTTGAAGATCACAGAATGGTTTGGGTAGGAAAGGACCTTGAAGATCATAGAATGGTTTGGGTTGGAAAGGACCTTGAAGATCATAGAATGGTTTGAAGGGGACCTTGAAGATGTTAGAATTGCAGAATGATTTGGGTTGGAAGGGACCTTGAAGATCATCCAGTTCCAACCCCTCCATGCCATGGGCAGGGACATCTGATTGGGCAAATGATACTATATTAACTATTAATAATATGAATTTTATGGTGGTGCAGTGGGGTGCCCAGTCTGGGTGGTGCCATGGGGAGTCGAGTCTGGGTGGTGTTGCAGGGTGCCCAGGCTGGGTGGTGCAGAACACCCAGTTCCAGCAGCATTTCTAATGAAAGCAGAAGAAAATGAAAGCTGTGATGCTAATTTTTGTGCCTGCTGTTGGGATGGGAAGACTCAGAATCATAGAATGGAGTTGGGTTGGAAGGGACCTTCACCGTCATCCATTGCCCTGCTATGGGTAGGGACACCTCCCATCAGTGCAGGTTGCTCAAAGCCCAAACCAACCCGGCCTTGGACACCTCCTGGGAGAGGGCATCCACAGCCTCCCTGAGCAACCTGTGCCATTGTCTCCCCACGCTCACTGTCAAGAATTTCCTCCTCAGCTCCAATCCCAATCTCCCCTCTCCCACCCGGAAGATGCTGCCCCTCGTCCTGTCACTCTCAGCCCTTGTCAGAAGGGTCAAACTGCTTGGAAGAGCTTCCTGCCTCCCGTTTCCTTTTTCTAAATGAATTCATCCCACTGGAAATTCCTGGGTTAAAGAAATGCTTATTGATTTCAAAGGTTGTGTAGCATTCACATTAAAGTGCTGATGTCTCAACACTGCACAGAGACAATAAATCTGGGTGGCCCGGGACCTGTGGGTTGAGTAAGAGGAAGCCCAGTTTGTCCTGTCAGGGGCTGCTTTGAGTTTGAAAGGTTACAGATTAGTTTAGCAATGTTAAGTGAAGTGGCAAAGGCATCTCTAATTCTGCTGGAAACGAGGGAGCTTGATGGGTAAAGGGGAATCCTAATGAGCCCGTCGAAGGCTCCGCTTTGTACCCAGCGGACAAGGTGCCGCCAGCTGTATGAAAATATTGGAAATCAATGGCTCCTATGGAATTTCATTAAGGAGCAGGATCCACAATTGATGGCACCTCATAATTTGATGGATCGTGCTAAGAAAATGATTAGCTAGGTAGAGCAAGAGCCAGGGAGTGCACGGGGGGCACTCAGAAGCGTCCGAGGCTGGGGCGGATTTGCACCAAATAAAAAAGGCATCGATCGGCCCCCATGTGCCAGATTTTTAAATGTAGAGGCAGAGTCGTCCTGCAAGTCATTGGCTGATAACAACCTTTGCGTTTTGGCTTCCTTTTTTTTTTTTTTTTTTTTTTTTTGGTTTTTTTTTCCCCTTCCCTAGCAGTCCCAGGAGAAGGAGCAGATGATGGTGACAGCGGCAACGAGAGCAGGAGCGGAAGCGAAGAAACCAACGTCTGCGAGAAATGCTGTGCTGAGTTCTTCAAGTGGACTGACTTCCTGGAGCACAAGAAGAGCTGCACCAAAAACCCCCTGGTGCTGATCGTCAACGAAGATGAGGCAGCTCCGGCCCCCAGCGAGGAGCTCCCTGAGCCCTCTCCTGCCAGCTCTCCCAGTGACCAGGCAGAGAGCGAAGCCGCTGAAGAAGGCGCCCAAGCAGAGACCAACGACAGCTCTGAGGTAAAGACGGCAGAAAAGGAAGAAGAGCCGATGGAGGTAGAAACGCCTGCGGAGAAGAGTTTCCAGAATCAAGGCACCTCAACTACAGCTACTCCTCTACCTCAGATCCCTGAACCATCTTCCATGACAAGCTATAACATGCCAAACACCAACGTCACGCTAGAGACCCTGCTGAGCACGAAGGTGGCGGTGGCGCAGTTCTCGCAGACCACCCGGACCACGGCTTCCGCCAGCATCAGCAGCGGAGTGACAGCTGTGGCCATCCCCATGATCCTGGAGCAGCTGATGGCCCTGCAGCAGCAGCAGATCCACCAGCTCCAGCTGATCGAGCAGATCCGCAGCCAAGTGGCGATGATGAACCGCCAGCCGCTGCGAGCGTCCCTCAACACGGTCATAGCTGCCCAGACCGGCGCCGGGCAGGCCTCCAGCCAGCTGCAGGGCTTCGCCACCAGCGCTGCCGTCCAGCTCACCGCGGTCATCC
This sequence comes from Tricholaema leucomelas, assembly GCA_013400475.1. NCBI lineage: Eukaryota > Metazoa > Chordata > Aves > Piciformes > Lybiidae > Tricholaema lacrymosa > Tricholaema leucomelas. The sequence continues at coordinate 444,614 of WAAF01001965.1, read as the reverse complement.
CTCCTGCCATCATGGGGCAGGCTGCCAGCTCTCAGCCCGCCGCCTTTGACGGCTCCCAGCACCTCTCCAGGCCTACATCGGGAGCAAGCACGCCCAACGTCTCTGGCGGGAGCTCTTCCGCCCCACCTGACTCGAGCCTCCCTTCCTCCTCCAGCGCGATCACATCCATCACGCCCGTGCCCGGCACTCCCAACGGCGCCTCGCAGCCTCAGAACGCTTCCACCTCGCCTTCCCTAGGAGGACACGCAAGCCTCACCTCGGTGTCCAGCCTGCCAAACCCACTTCTACCTCAAACCTCCTCCAACAGCAGCGTGATCTTCCCCAACCCACTGGTGAGCATCGCTGCCACGGCCAATGCGCTGGACCCACTGTCCGCCCTTATGAAGCACCGCAAGGGGAAGCCCCCCAACGTCTCGGTGTTCGAGCCCAAGGCGAGCTCCGAGGACCCCTTTTTTAAGCATAAGTGCAGGTTTTGTGCCAAGGTCTTCGGCAGCGACAGCGCTCTGCAGATCCACCTCCGCTCACACACCGGAGAGAGGCCTTTCAAGTGCAACATCTGCGGGAACCGCTTCTCCACCAAGGGCAACCTGAAAGTCCATTTTCAGAGGCACAAAGAGAAATACCCCCACATTCAGATGAACCCCTACCCCGTTCCAGAATACCTCGACAATGTGCCCACCTGCTCCGGGATCCCCTACGGGATGTCGCTGCCCCCCGAGAAGCCGGTCACCACGTGGCTGGACAGCAAACCCGTCCTGCCCACCGTCCCAACTTCCATTGGTCTCCAGCTGCCCCCCACTATTCCTGGCGTGAACAGCTATGGAGATTCCCCAAGCATCACCCCCATGAGCAGGTCACCCCAGAGGCCTTCTCCCGCCTCCAGTGAATGCACTTCCCTGTCCCCCAGCCTCAACACCTCTGAGCCGGGTGCACCGGCGTCCGCTGAGTCCCCACAGCCCGTCCAGAGCGGCTCGGCTCCGACCAAGTCAGAGGCTGTCACCTTGCCTCCCACGGCTGGGCGGCTCGGGGAGCTCTCTGTGGGCGGGCAGGCCTCTGCAGCTTCCACCTCTTCGATGCCTACCACCGTGACGGAGAGCGGCGTGGTGACGAGCCTCCCAAACCCCGTGCTTCCAGCAGTGTCTGACCAGTTTAAGGCCAAGTTCCCGTTCGGCGGCCTGCTAGACTCTATGCAAACATCAGAAACCTCAAAGCTGCAGCAGCTGGTGGAGAACATTGATAAGAAGATGACAGACCCCAATCAATGCGTCATTTGTCACCGCGTGCTCAGTTGTCAGAGCGCTCTCAAGATGCATTACCGGACGCACACGGGAGAAAGGCCATTTAAATGCAAAATCTGTGGACGTGCCTTCACTACGAAAGGCAACCTCAAGACGCACTTTGGAGTCCACCGGGCCAAGCCGCCGCTGCGGGTGCAGCACTCCTGTCCCATCTGCCAGAAGAAGTTCACCAACGCGGTGGTTCTGCAGCAGCACATCCGGATGCACATGGGCGGGCAGATCCCCAACACGCCGCTGCCGGAGGGCTTCCAGGACGCCATGGACTCGGAGCTTTCCTATGACGACAAGAACATCGACGCGCTGAGCAACTTTGATGAGGACATCGATGAGAACTCCATGGAGGAGGACCCCGAGCTGAAGGACGCGGCGAGCGACTCCTCCAAACCTCTCATATCCTACTCCGGGTCGTGTCCTTCTTCGCCGCCTTCCGTGATCTCCAGCATCGCCGCTTTGGAGAACCAAATGAAGATGATCGACTCCGTCATGAACTGCCAGCAGCTGGCCGGCTTAAAATCCATGGAAAACGGGTCAGGGGAGAGCGACCACCTGAGCAACGACTCCTCGTCGGCCGTGGGTGACCTGGAAAGCCAGAGCGCGGGCAGCCCTGCCATGTCGGAGTCTTCTTCCTCCATGCAAGCTTTATCTCCCGTCAACAGCAACAGCGAAAGCTTCAGGTCCAAGTCCCCAGGTCTCGGCACCCAGGAAGAGCCGCCGGAAATACAGCTAAAGACAGAGAAACCAGACAGCCCCCCGCCCGCGACCGAAAACGGAGGCGCCTTAGACCTGACATCCGCCGCCGCCACCAACCCGGGCAGGCCGCTCATCAAAGAGGAGGCTCCTTTTAGCCTGCTGTTCCTGAACAGAGAACGTGGTAAGTGTCAAAGTCCCGTTTGTAATGTCTGTGGCAAGCCTTTTGCTTGCAAGAGTGCATTGGAAATTCACCACCGCAGCCATACTAAGGAACGTCCGTTTGTCTGCGCGCTCTGCAGCCGGGGCTGTTCCACTATGGGTAATTTAAAACAGCACTTACTGACGCACAGATTGCAAGAGCTGCCTTCTCAGTTCTTTGAACCCGACTTTGCTCTAGGTCCCAGCCAAAGCACTCCTAGCCTGGTCACCAGTACAGCACCCACCATGATCAAAATGGAAGTGAATGGTCACAGCAAGCCGATCTCTTTGGGTGAGGTTGCCTCGCTTCCAGCTGGAATCCAGGTTCCTGCTGCACCACAGACAGTGATGAGTCCGGGGATCACCCCCATGCTGGCACCCCCCCCTCGCCGGACTCCCAAGCAGCACAACTGTCAGTCGTGTGGGAAGACCTTCTCCTCAGCCAGCGCGCTGCAGATACACGAGCGCACCCATACCGGTGAAAAACCGTTTGGTTGCACAATCTGTGGTAGAGCTTTTACCACAAAGGGGAACCTAAAGGTAAGAGGCCACCTAAAACTGTAAAGGCTTGGAGGGGGGGGAGGCTTAAGGCACCTAGAATCAGAGAATTGTTTGCTTGGGTTGGAAGAGAGCTCTAAGGTCATGGAGTCCAACTGCCAGCCCAACCCCGACGTGGTCACTAAACCCTGTCCCCAAGTGCCATGGCCACAGGTTTCTTGGATACCTCTGGGCATGGGGACTCCACTACCTCCCTGGGCAGCCTGTGCCAATCCCTGACCACTCTTGCAGCAAAGAAATTTTTCCTCCTGCCCTGGCACAATTTCAGGCCAGTTCCTCTCCTTCTAGCACCTGATACTAGGGTGCAGAGCCCAACCCCCACCTGACTGCAGCCTCCTCTCAGGCAGCTGCAGAGAGCAATGAGCTCTGCCCTCAGCTTCCTCTGATCCACGCTGCACACCCCCAGCTCTCTCAGCTGCTCTTCCCCAGCCCTGTTCTCCAGAGTTTTCCTCAGCTTAGTTGCCCTTCTCTGGACCTGCTCCAGTTCCTCAATGTCCTTGGAGTGAGGGCCCCGAAACTGAACCCAGTGCTCAAGGTGTGGCCTCAACAGCACCAAGTCCAGTGGAACTATCCCTGCCCTGATCCTGTTGGCCAAACCATTCCTGACCCAGGCCAGGATGCTGTTGGCCTCTTGGCCAGCTGAGCACACCCTGGCTCACGTTCAGACCTGCCTGAACCCAGCAGGTTTTAGCACGAGATGTTAGTCCCAGAGCAGAAAGGAGCCTCCCCAGTGCTGAAGTGATGGTTGGACTCGATGACCTTAGAGGTCTCTCCCAACTTGAAACAATCCAATGATTCTGCGATGCCAGTGGCTGTGTGACGACGAGAACTTCAGAGCCGTTTCTGGGCATAGGTGCAATGCGCTGCAGTTCTCCTGCCAGAGGTGGTGGCCACACAGCCAGCTGAGGGGCACATCCTGGCAGGCCTCATGGCCCGTCCGTGCTAAACAGCCTCACTCTAAAGCAGGAAGGCAGAGCTCCTTCAGCTTCTTGGATGCCTCTCAAAGCTCCATTTGCAGCCATCGCGGGGTAGAAAGCTGCTTCCCACTGATTCACAGCGAGCTGCCATGGGGCTGATGCCCCTTGAGTCCCCACAGTCCACTCAAAGCACCAGGACACAGCCTAGGGAATGCATCTGGAAAATCTCCCTTTTTTTTGGGGGGGGGAAGTCAATTTTCAGCACAACAAATGCTAAACAAATAGTGGAAAATAAAGAATTGATGCCTCTGGCCTGAGATTAGGTTTATGGGAGGGGACAAGAGGCAAAAAGCTGGAAGAGGGGAGATTGAGGCTGGAGATTAGGAGGAAATTCTTGGCAGTGAGGGTGAGGAGAGACTGGCACAGGTTGCCCAGGAAGGTGTTCAAGGCTAGGTTGGGTGAGGCCTTGAGCAAGCTGGGCTGCTGGGAAGTGCCCCTGCCCATGGCAGGGAGGGTTGGAACTGGATGATCTCAAAGGTCCCTTCCAATCCAACCTATTCCATGAAATAATGGAGAAGGGCAGAAAAAAATCCACCCCCCTGGCCCCTGTACTTTGAGGCCTTTGTTGATCTTCAGCATGTGACAACTTCCAGCTCGCTTATGGAATGGTCTCAGCTAAGAAGGAGACCTCCTTGAGGTGCTGCATTTGCTTCATCATGGAATCACAGAATGGTTTAGGCTAGAAGGGCCCTCAAGGATCATCCAGTTCCAACCCCCTGACAGTGGCAGGGACACCTCCCACTAGAACAGGTCGCTCAAGGCCTCATCCAACCTGGCCTTGAACACCTCCAGGGAGGATGTGGAGCACAGAAGCACAGAATGGGATCAAGCATCACATTGGGTGCTTCTGTGCTCCACAACCTCCTGGGCAACCTGTGCCAGCGTCTCACCACCCTCACTGTAAAGAACCCTTTCCTAACATCCGGTTTCCATCTCCCCTCTGCCAGTTCAAACCCATTGCCTCTCATCCTGTCATGACCAGACCTTGTCAATAGTCCCTCCCCAGCCTTCCTGTAGCCCCCTTCAGATCCTGGAGGGTCACTCCAAGGTCTCCTGGAAGCCTTCTCTTCTCCAGGCTTTAGAGCCCCAGCTCTCATAGCCTGTCCTCGTAGCAGAGGTTCTGCCGCCCTCTGAGCATCTCCGTGGCCCCGTTTCACTGAGAAGAAACAAATGCACCTTGGAACAGTGCCGTGGAGCTGGGGTGGTCCCCGCGGGGGTTGGCTGGGCCTTAGGAGCGTGTGCTGGAGCCGGAGCGGATTGTGTTCGGTGCGAACGAAAAGGCCTTCAAAGGGATGCTGCCAGCTGGCCAGGCACAGCGCCGCGCCCCCCGGAGCCTGCTAACCCAGGGCTGCTTCTTGTCCCCCTCTGCCCCCCAGGTTCACATGGGAACCCACATGTGGAACAACGCCCCCGCACGCCGCGGCCGCCGCCTCTCGGTGGAGAACCCCATGGCACTGCTGGGCGGCGACGCCCTCAAGTTCTCCGAGATGTTCCAGAAGGACCTGGCTGCTCGGGCCATGAACGTTGACCCCAGCTTTTGGAACCAGTACGCCGCAGCCATCACCAACGGCCTGGCCATGAAGAACAACGAGATCTCCGTCATACAGAACGGAGGCATCCCCCAGCTGCCCGTCAGCCTGGGCGGCGGCGCCATCCCGCCCCTCGGCAGCCTCACCGCCGGCATGGACAAAGCTCGCACGGGCAGCAGCCCCCCCATCGTTAGCCTGGACAAAGCCAGCCCCGAAACGGGAGCCAGCCGCCCCTTCACCAGGTTTATTGAGGATAATAAAGAGATTGGCATCAACTGAAGCCCGCTCGCCCCCGCCCGGGGGCCGCTGGACCTCTCCTCGAGGCGCCTCCGGTCCCGCTCCGCCTGCGGCCGCCGCCGCGGAGCGTTCGCTCCCCTGCCCTGTCCTCCTGAGGCTCCCTTTAAAGGCTCGCCCAGAGCAGAAATCCAGAACTCTTTCGTGGCTGCTGAAAAGTTGTCTTGCAAGACCTCTGCATGGTACTCCTCTCGCCAGCGGACGCGGCCCTCGCCGAGGACTCTTTGAAACCTTTTCCCTTCACGGGAGGAACAAGGAAGGAACAAACGTTGGGATAAAACTCCACTGGGAGCAGGCTGAAGAGTCTGCGCCCACCTTGCTCCTGAGGCAAAAGAAAAGGAGGGGGGGGGGTTGGGTGGGGCTGGGTGGGAGGGGGGCTTCACCCTGCCGTCGTCACACTTCCTTCCCTTCCCCGCTGGGTTTTCTTTGGTTCCACTTAGTTAGCAGGTCGGGACTCTGCTTTTAGGACTCTTAATCTTAAATAAGTGATTTAGTGCCCCACCTCTCCCCCTCCTCCGGGCTGTGTATGCTGCCAGCATCGTCCTCCTCCTCCTCCTCTGTAGTATTTATACCGTCACGACAATGCGGGTAACAGACAAGATCCCAGCCCCCAGGCACCTGGGAACGGAGCTTTTTGTACTGCAAGGGACACTCCAATAACTACACCTGGCTATGGGAGGGTTTGGTTGGGGTTTGGGTTTGGTTGTTTGGGTTTTTCTGAGGGGGTTGTGTTCAATTTTATTTTGTTTTGTTTTGGGTTTGTTTTTTTTTTTTTAAGGGAAAAAAAAAGGGCAGTTTTTAATTGTTTTTGTGGTCTTAAATTTCAATTCTCTCCTCTCCAAGCAGGCAGAGTTGTGAAGTTCTCTTGGGTAAAACAAACAAAAAACGTTAGCATGCTTCTCATGTGCAAGTTTACCTGTCAGTAACAAACCTCTTTGGGGTTCATTTTGGGTTTGGGATTTTGGTTTGGGGTTTTTTTTTCCCCCTTTTTTTTTTTCCTTCCTTCTTTTTTTTTTTTTTTTTTTTTGGGGGGTGTTGTTATTTTGTTTCATTTTGTTTTGTTTCCCTTTCAATTTTTAAATGTTAATTTGATTTTAATTTAAATCTTTGTAGCTGCTATGTGGACAGTTGTTCTATTAAATATATATTAAAAGGAAAAAAAAAGGAAAGAAAGAAAAAGGAAAAAAAAAAAAAAAGGAAGAAAATTTAAATAAATAAATAAATAAAACCACAGAACCAACAACAAAAAAAAACAAACAAACAAACAACAAAAACAACAAACCTGTAGTGTGGATTTTAGCTGAAACGATTGGAAACCAAGTGACAGGGTGGAAGTGGTAGGCACCGACTTGGAAATATTCACAACGTTGTAAAGGGGTTGTGAGTAACTTACTCCATGTTATCAAGAGCTGTACAATAAAGAGGTAATGTTTGTATAAGCTGCTTGCCAAGCCCTTTGATTTACACCACGGCACTGCTGCTACCTGGAGCAGGGAGGGTTTGCCTTGGATCTCAGCTGGTTCATCAGAGAATCAGGCAGGTTGGCAGAGAGCTCCAAGCTCCTTCAGCCCAGCCCAGCACCCAGCCCTGCCCAACCAACCAGACCATGGCACTAAGTGCCCCAGCCACGCTTGGCTTCAACACCTCCTGGCACAGAGACTCCACCACCTCCCTGGGCAGCCCATTCCAATGCCAATCACTCTCTCTGCCAACAACTTCCTCCTAACATCCAGCCTGGACCTGCCCTGGCACAGCTTGAGCCTCTGTCCCCTTCTGTCCCTGGCTGCCTGGCAGCAGAGCCCAACCCCACCTGGCTACAGCCTCCCTGCAGGCAGCTGCAGGCAGCAATGAGCTCTGCCCTGAGCCTCCTCTGCTGCAGGCTGCACACCCCCAGCTCCCTCAGCCTCTCCTCACAGGGCTGTGCTCCAGGCCCCTCCCCAGCTTTGCTGCCCTTCTCCAAACACCTTCCAGCACCTCAACATCTCTCTGCAATGGAGGAGCCCAGAGCTGGACACAGCACTCCAGGGGTGTCCTGAGCAGTGCTGAGCACAGGGGCAGAAGAACCTCCCTTGTCCTGCTGCCCACACTGCTCCTGAGCCAGCCCAGGATGCCATTGGCTCTGCTGCCCACCTGGGCACTGCTGCCTCCTCTTCAGCTGCTCTCTGCCAGCACCCCCAGCTCCCTCTCTGCCTGCCTGCTCTCAGCCACTCTGGCCCCAGCCTGTAGTGCTGCTTGGGGTTGTTGTGGCCAAAGTGCAGATCCCTGCCCTTGGCCTTGTTCAGTCTCATCCCTTTGGCCTCTGCCCACCCATCCAGCCTGGCCAGGTCCCTCTGCAGGGCTCTCCTACCCTCCAACAGCTCCAGACCTGCTCCTATAGGTTGGGCTGCAAGGGACCTTCAGTGCTCATCTTGTCCCAACCGCCTGCACTCAGCAGGGACATCCTGCAGTGGAGCACCCTGAGAAGCACCACCTGCCCTCCTGAATCCACACCATTAGGTGGTGCCAACCACACTGAGACACTAAGGGGTTTGGTTCCACTCCTGAGCCAGGCTGGGGGTGCTGGGGCTGACTCCAGACTGGAAGAGCAAACATTTTGTGCACGACCTCATGTCTGTGTGTTGCAGGGTGGTGGAGTTGGCAGCTCTGAGCTTCAACCTCTAGCAGAACGGCTCAGGGGCACCATGGGTGAGTAGCACAGGGAGCTGTGAGCCTCTGAGCAGGTCAGGCAGGGAGGTCTTGGCTGAGAGTGCCAGAAGAGGACAGTCTGGATCCACACCAACAAAACTCTGCTGCTGGGAGGGGTGAGATGACCTTTGCCCTTGCCTGATGGAGCCCAGAGGGTCAGGGCCAGAGCAGCTGCTGGCTCTACAGCTCCACCTTCCACAGCCAGCAGAGAGCTGGAGAGAGGGAGAGCTATGGGTAGAGAGAGATCAATGCCTCCAGATACCTAGATCAATATCAACCAGATACCTAGAGCTAGGGAGACATCAATATCTGTATTGATAAACAGATACCTAGAGCTAGAGAGATCAATGCCTGTATTGATAACCAGATGCCTAGAGCTAGAGAGAGATCAATGCCTGTATTGATAACCAGATACCTAGAGCTAGAGAGAGATCAATACTTGTGTTGATAACCAGATACCTAGAGCTAGGGAGACATCAGTACCTGTATTGATAACCAGATACCTAGAGCCAAAGAAATATCAATATATATATTGATAACCAGCTGTCTACAGCTAGAGAGAGTTCAATATCTGTATTGATAACCAGCTGTCTACAGCTAGAGAGACATCTGGAGCTAGAGAGCGAGCGATACCTGTATTGATAACCAGATACCTAGAGCTAGAGAGACATCTAGACTTAGAGAGAGATCAATATCTATATTGATAACAAGATATCTATGGCTAGAGAGATATCAATACCTATATAGATAACTAGATATCTATGGCAAGATATCAATAGCTATATAGATAACTGGATAGCCATGGCTAGATGTCAATAGCTATATTGATAACTAGATAGCCATAGCTAGAAATATATCAATAGCTATATTGATAACTAGATAGCCATAGCTAGATATCAATACCTATATTGATAGCTGGGTATCCCTGGCTAGATGTCAATAACCCTATTGATATCTGGATAGCCATGGCTAGATATCAATATAGCTATACTGATAACTGGATAGGCAGTTATCAATACAGCTGATACAGCTACCTGTCCCTTCCCCTTCCCCATCTCATCCAAGAGGATACGAAAAGCAGCTTAGGAAGAAGTCCTTTGTTGTGAGGGTGGTGAGCCCCTGGAATGGGTTGTGCAGGGAAGCTCTGAGTGCCCCCTCCCTGCGTGGGGTGTTCAAGGCCAGCTCTGCTGCAGAAGGACACAGACCTACTGGAGAGAGCTTACAAAGGTGATGGCAGGGCTGGAGCAGCTCTGCTGTGAGCACAGGCTGAGGGAGGTGGGGGGGTGCAGCCTGCAGAGGAGAAGGCTTCAGGGGCACCTCAGAGCTGCTGCCAGTGCCTGAAGGGCTCCTGCAGGAAGGCTGCAGAGGGACTTGTGCTGAGGGGGCCTGAGCCAGGCCAAGGGCAATGGTTTGGAGCTGAGTCAGAGCAGGCTGAGAGTGGAGCTGAGGCAGAAGTTGTGCAGTGTGAGGGTGCTGAGAGCCTGGCACAGGCTGCCCAGGGAGGCTGTGGCTGCCTCCTGCCTGGGGGTGTTGCAGGCCAGGCTGGACAAGGCCTGGAGCAGCTGACTGCAGCTGAGAGGTCCCTGCCCGTGGCAGGAGGTTGGAACTAAATTATGTTGAAGGTCCCTTCCAACCCTTCCTGTCACTGATTCCTCAGGTGCAGTGTTGCTCGGTGCTCACTCTCCTCCCTCCTCTCTCTCCTTCTCCCTCCTCCCTCTCCTCCTCCTGCTCCTCCTCCTCCCCCTTCTTCCTGTCCTCCATCCTTCTCCTCCTCTTTTTCCCTCTCCTCCTCATTCTCTTCCTCCTTCTCCTCCTTCTCCTTCTCTTCCTTCTCATCCTCTCTCCTCCTCCTTCCCCTTCCCCTTCTTCCTCTCCTCTGTCCTTCTGCCTCTCCTCCTGTTTCTCCTCTTCCTCCTCTCTTCAAACCCATTCGGGCTCTATCAATCATGTCTCTGATTTGCCAGCCTGGCCCCTGGCTGAGGCTAAAATGCTTCTCCCTCCACCCTTCTCTTCTTGTCTCCTGCTGTGTTTTGTGCTCGGTGCTCTCCATTCTCTGCCCCACTGATCAGTGATATTCTTCATCCCTGGGCTGCTCCAGATGAGTTCCCAAGCAGGACAAAGATGGCATCGTTGGGGGAGGCTTTTTCTATTCTTCACAACTAAAAAAGGCTTCAACTTTTTTGACAGCAATCCAGGAAACTTCAGGCCGCGGATGAATGAGGGAAAGAGGCCCCAGCCAGGATGCGATACCTGTTATCAGCCTCGCCGCTGCAACCCGACGCTGCCCCGAGCAGCCTCAGGAATGCAGCCGATGGCCCCGGCCGGGGCAGGGCAGCTCCTGCGGGAGGCAGCAGCCTGGCAGCCGGAGAGGAGCTCTGCCGGCAGGGCTGGGGCGGCTGTGCCGAGCAACCTGCTCAGCACAAGCGGAGCTCCTGCTCAGACAGAGCATCTCTGCCAGCAGGGCTGGGGCGGCCGTGCAAAGAACCCTGCTCGGCCAGAGCGGAGCTCCCTGCTCAGCCAACGCGGAGCCGCCAGCAGGGCTGGGGAGGCCGTGCGGAGCTCCCTGCTCAGCCGGAGCAGCTCTGCCCGCGCTGGAGAGCGGCCCCGCAGGCGGCCCCCGCAGGACATGCTAAAGAGAAGCATCACAGCACCACACAAACTGGCACTCAGGCTGGCAGAGCCTCTCAGGCTGCCCAAGCCCACCCTAGAGCCGTAAGATCCACTTCAAAACCATCTCCCCAAGCACCACATCCAAGCGCCCCTGAAGCACCTCCAGGGCGGGCGACTCCAGCACCTCCCTGTGCAGCTCATCCCATCCCTGACCACTCTCTCCATGAAAAACTCTCCCCTAATGCCCGATCTGAACCTCCGCAGCCTCAGCTTGAGGCACCTGCGCTGTGCTGCGCTGCGCGGCTGGGCGCGGGGATGTGCTGAAGGGTCCTCCGGGATTGGGGGTGTGCTAAGGGATCCTTTGGGATCGGAGCTGTGCCGAGGGATCCTCTGAGATCGGGGATGTGCTAAGAGATCCTCCGAGATCAGGGATGTGATAAGGAATCCTCTGGGATCAGGGCTGTGCTAAGGGATCCTCTGGGATTTAGGATGTGGTAAGGGATCCCCTCGGATCGAGGCTGTGATAAGGGATCTTTTGGAATCAAGGATGTGATAAGGAATCCTCTGGGATCGGAGCTGTGCTGAGGGATCCTCTGGGATCAGGGCTGCGCTAAAGGATCAGGGTTGTGATAAGGAATCCTCCAGGGTCACAGCTAAGGGATCCTCCAGGATTGGGGCTGTGTTAAGGAATCCTCTGGGATCAGGAGTGTCCTACAGACTCCCTAGGGATCAGGGCTGTCCTAGGGACTATCCTGGGATCAGGAGTGTCCTACAGACTGCCCAGGGATCAGGAGTGTCCTAGGGACTATCCTGGGATCAGGAGTGTCCTACAGACTCCCCAGGGATCAGGAGTGTCCCAAGGACTATCCTGGGATCAGGAGTGTCCTACAGACTCCCCAGGGATCAGGAGTGTCCCAAGGACTATCCTGGGATCAGGAGTGTCCCACAGACTCCCCAGGGATTAGGAGTGTCCCAAGGACTATCCTGGGATCAGGAGTGTCCCACAGACTCCCCAGGGATCGGGGCTGTCCCAAGGGCTATCCTGACCCCCGGGGAAACGGAGCCGGGGCGCCGGGGCAGGCGCTCAGGCGCCCGCGGGAGCTCGGTTCCCGCCACCAGCCGCCGCATCCCGGCAGGCAGAGGCCGCGCCCCGGCCCCTCCCCCAGGCCCTGCCCCCTTGCGCGCGCCCTGCCCCCGCCCCGCCGCCGCCGCTTCCTTCTTCCCGGCGTCAGGCGGCGGCGGCCGTGCCGTGCCCGGGCGGCGGCAGCGAGGAGCGGCGGCAGCAGCGGTGGCGCGGAGCGGCCGTGCCCGAGGCGGAGCGGCGGGCCGGGGGCGCCGCCAAGATGGCGGACGGGATCCCGCTGCGCCCGGTGCCGCGCAGCAGCCAGCGCAGAGCGGCCTACTACAGCGGCGCCGCCGCCGCGCAGCGACACGGCAGGTACGCCCGCGGGACCCTGCCTCCCCTCGGCCGCCTCCCCGCCGCGGGGCTCCGCTCCGCTGCCCGCCGCGCCGTGACTAGGCCGGTGCCGGCAAGCTGCCTCCCCCCGCTCCCCTACACACACACCGGCGCTGCCAGACCCGCGCCGGTCGCGGCCGTGCCGCGTCCCGCCGTGCGCTGTGCCCGTGGGCGCTGCTGCGGGGCCGCCCCCGCCGGAGGATGCGCCGGGGAGCGCCGCCGGGCCTGGCCGCTGCCGGCTTGCGGGCCCGCAGGTGCGGCCTGTGGCTCGGCCGGGGGCGGCCGCAGCGCCAGCTGGGCTGGCGGGCAGGGGTGCGGGGCAGGGCGGATCGGTGTGCCGGGGGGCGGCCGCTGCGCTGTCTGCGTGGGGAAGCGTCCCGAGCACGCCGAGCTCCCTTGGGACGGACGGGCCTGGCGTCGGGCTCCCGGCGGGAGCCGCCCGGGAGCGCTCGGGCCGCGCAGCGAGGTCCGGGCCGGAGCGGAGGCTTCCTGGGTCCCCATCGGCGCTGCGAGCCGTCCGCGGGGGTGCTGCTGCCTGCAGTCAGGCCCCGAGCGCTCCTCTGCTCTCAGGAGCTTGTCCAGCAGTGCCAAGTGGCTCCCTCGGGGGTCGGTGCTGTGCCCAGTGCTGTTTGGCACCTTTGTCCCTGCCATGCACAGAGCGATCGGTGCAGCCCCAGCACGTCTGCAGATGGCACCGAGCTGGGTGGCACAGGCCCCTTGCCAGAGGACAGGAATCCATCCGGGGGGACCTGGGCGGCCTGCAGAGCTGTGCCCAGGCCAACCTCACGGCATTGCACAAGGCCAAGCGTAAGGTCCTGCACCTGGGTGAGGGCAATCCCAAGCGCAGCTGCCGGCTGAGTGGGGAACGACTGAGAGCAGCCCTCAGGAATAGGCCCTGGGGGTCTGGGGTGGGGAGAAGCTTAACAGGAGCTGTAGAGCAGCCCTGAGGAGCAGGGCCTGGCACAGGCTGCCCAGGGAGGCTGTGGCTGCCTCCTGCCTGGGTTGTTGCAGGCCAGGCTGGATGAGGCCTGGGGCAGCTGAGCCCAGGAGCTGTGGGATGTGGCAGGGCAGGCAGTGAAGCTGCAGCTCCAAGCTGGTGATTGCTCTGCAGCCCCCAGGCCCCTGTGATCTCTCCTCCTGCTCTTCTGCCCCTTCATTTCGGCACAGGTCCTCGAGGTGCTGTGAGGCTGCAGCCAAGCTGCTGCAGGTGCTCAGGAGTGTTCAGGTGAAGGCACTGAGGGCTCTGGGGTGCAGGAGGGAGGGCAGGATGTACCCTGCTGCAGATGTCTAGGAGCAAAGGGCAGCTCAGGTACCCCGGGGGTGGTGGCTGAGGTCCCCTGCAGCCCCCAGGAGCCCCTGGCCGGCTGTGGAGCTGCCTCTGCAGGGAGGAGGTTGCAGTCCTGGGGAGGTCTTGCACAGAGGCTGAGCTGCAGAGTGGCAGAGTCTGTAGGTCTGTGGAGCTGGTCCAAGCTGAGGCTTGTGAGCCAGGTTGGCTGCCCTGCTGCTGGGCAGCAAGAGGGCACAGAGCTCAGCAGCTGTCAGCTGCAGGCACTCCAGGGCTCCTCTGCAGGGTGACCTCTTGGCCTGGCCTCAGCAGCCTGGTGGAGCCCTGCCTGGTGTTGCCTTGCAGTGAGGCCCAAAATTGCCTCACTCTGCTGGGCCTCCACCACAGAATGGCTCAGGCTGGGAGGGACCTCCCAGACCTGCTCCAGCCTCCAGGGGTGCCTCTCCACTAGACTTGGTTGCCAAGGCCTCATCCCTTGTGCCTTGGAGATGCTTGTGCCAGGCTGGTAGAGCACCTTAGAGCTGGGAGTTGTGGGTTTGGGCTTTAATCACCCATCTCAAGGGACTTGCAGGGTGCTCACCTGAGACTGCCACTCGTGTGTGGAACTGTAGCAGCTGCAGCAGCATGGACTGGTCCCAGGGTGTCCTTCAGGTGCCTGTGAGAAGGTGAATGTGTTTGTCAGGTTTGCTTGGTGGTGCTAAGGCCTCTGGGACAGATAATGAATGACAGATCCCTGTGGAATGTCCTTGGGGGTTCAGTGCACTGCTGCAGCTTGTCCTGTCACTGACCACAGAGAGGGCTGGAGGGGACCCCCAGAGGCCACCCAGTGCGGGGACATCCTCCCCTAGAGCAGGCTGCTCTCAGCCCTGCCCAGCCTCACCTTGGCCATCTCCAGCCATGGGACCTCAGCCACCTCCCTGGGCCACCTACTGCAGGGTTCCAGCAGCCTCCTGCTGCACAGTTTGTTCCTCACAGCCACTCTCAGCCTGCTCTGCTCTCGTCCCAGACCACTGCCCTCGGCCTGTCCCTGCAGCCCTTTGGGCACAGTCCCTCTGCAGCCTTCCTGCAGGAGCCCTTCAGGCCCTGGCAGCAACTCTGAGCTCTGCCTGGAGCCTTCTCCTCTCCATGCTGCCCACCCCCAGCTCCCTCAGCCTGTGCCCAGGGCAGAGCTGCTCCAGCCCCTGCTCCCCTTGGTGGCCTCCTCTGGCCCCTCTCCAGCAGCTCCATGTCCTTGCTGTGCTGAGGGCCCCCAGCTGGCCCCAGCCCTGCAGCTGAGCTCTGCCCAGAGCAGAGGGGCAGGATCCCCTCTCTGCAGCTCTGCCCACACTGCTCTGGCTGCAGCCCAGGCTGCCCTTGGCCTCCTGTGCTGCCAGTGCCCACTGCTGGCTCCTGCCCAGCCTCTGCCCCCCAGCAGCCCAGGTCCTGCTCTGCAGGGCTGCTCTCAGGCTGCTCACTCTTTGGCCCGGGTGGGTCCCGAGGGCCCTCGGTGCAGGACCTGCCCTTGGCCCTGCAGAGCCTCAGCAGACTCTCCAGCTGGGAGCTGGATGGCTCCAGCCCACCCCTCAGACTTCTAACCCCCACCCCTCAGCTTGGTGTGTCTGCAGACTTCCTGAGGCTGCCTCACATCTTGAATTTCATCTCCAAGTCCTCTCTGCCCAGGGGTTCCCTGCACTGGAAGCTCTTCAGTGATGTCCTAGCAGCAGCCAGGTTTGGTTGGAAGTTGTCCAGTGCTTGGTTTTCTGCCCTGGGGAGGCAGATCTGGGTGCTGGTGGCTGTCTGACACCAGACGAAGCAGCAGTCAGGCTGAGAGTTTGCCTGCCTCTGCTCTGGCTCCTCCGGCCAGGTTCCTTGCAGTGCTTCCCTACTCGAACCCGAGTTCTGGGGTGATCCTGGCTTGGTTTGTGGCTGGAGGGAAGGCAGAGCTTGGAGCAGCTAAGTGCAGAGAGGCAGCAGAGAGAGGCTTTGTCCCGGTGCTAGGTGTGGGGAGGGAAATGCATTATTCATTTGCTGCTTGTTTCTAAAGGCTGCAGAGCAGTTCTGCACCACAACAGCAAAGCTGCTGCTGAGACAGGAGGAATTGGCTGTAGCTGCTGCAAGGCTGGGGGCTGAGTGCTGAGCCTGAGGGTGCTGCTGCTGCTCCTCATCTCCACTCCTTGCTAGAGCTCCAGAGTGCAAACCTAGAGCCTGGGGTGAGATGAAAAGGACTTGTGTGGAGCAAAAGGGCCACGAAACTACAGAGTTTGTGATCAGGCAAAGGGGAACCCTCTGAGGGGCAGACAGGGGAGTAGCCTGTGAGGGTCATCAGGGTGCAGGCAGAGGGGAGCAGCCTGCGGGGGGGCAGGCAGAGGGGAGCCCTGTGAGGGTCAGTGAGGACAGGTGTGGGGTCTTGCTGCTGGGCAGGGCCAACCTGCAGCAGTACAGGTCAGGAGTGAGCTGCTGGAGAGCAGCTCCCCGGGGAGAGACCTTGGGATGCTGGTGGAGAAGTTGTGCATGGACAGCAGTGTGCCCTTGGTGGCCAAGAAGGCCGCTGGTGTCCTGGGGGGCATCAAGAGGAGTGGCCTGCAGAGCAAGGGAGGGTCTCCTCCTCCTCTCACTCTGCCCCGGGAGGCTGTTATGCAGGGTTGTGCCCAGTGCTGGGCTGCACACTTCAAGAGGGACAGGGAACTGCTGGAGAGAGCCTAGGGGAGGCTGTGAGGGTGCTGAAGAGACTGAACAGCAAAGGCTGAGAGGGGACCTGGTCAATGGCTGCAGATAGCTGGGGGTGGGCAGCAAGGAGAAGGGAGCAGGCTCTGTGCACTGCTGCCCAGGCTGGGTTACCTCTTCCCTCCTGGCCGTGTCCTCCTCCTCCCCCTCTCCCTCCTGGCCGCATCCTCCTCCTTCCTGATGGTTTCTTTCCGTGTCCCTTGGAGGCCCTAAGGGAGCAGAGAGGGCAGCAGAGCCTAGCCCTTGCCCCGGGCAATGCCCACTGGCTGGCAGTGCCTGCTGCAGCCCTTCTGTGGCTGTGCTGCCCCAGGGTAAGCTCCAGGCAGGAGCTGCTGCTGGTGTGAGGTGGAAATGTGTCTCTGGAATTCCTGCTGGCAAGAGCCCACTTGGGGCTGCAGGAGATGCCCAGGCAGGTGCAGGGCTGGCTGCTGGCTGGGTGGGCTTGGCCTGAGGTGGTGGTCCTGGTTCCCCCCTGGCAGGTACCAGGTGGAAGATGAGTCCTCTCACCTGGACGAGATGCCCCTCATGATGTCAGAAGAAGGCTTTGAAAACGATGAGAGTGACTACCACACCCTGCCCAGGGCCCGGATTGCCCAGAGGAGGAGAGGCCTGGAGTGGTTCATCTGTGGAGGATGGAAGTTCCTTTGCACCAGGTCAGTGCCTGCTGCCCTCCTGGGTCATGAAGCAGCAGCTCTGGGCTCTGAGGGGGTGGGGTGGGATGGAGCCCTCGCAGCACCTGGTGAGGAGGCTGAGCTGATGCCGTCAGCGCCCTCACTCTTGGCACGGTTGAGCAGCCTGTGGGAAGCGTTCCTGTGCGTGGCAGTGCCTGCAGCTGCTCCGTGCAGTGCCAGGGAGCCTGCTCAGGTGGGCACCGTGGCAGGTGTGCTCTGCTCTGCGGGGCCGGGCTCAGAGCGGCTCTGGAGTCTCCTCTGGAGACGTTCCGGCCCCGCCCGGGTCTGCTCTCCAGCCCCTGCTGGGCAGGGGCTGCGCTGCCTGCGCTGGAGATGCCAGCCCCGGCAGGGGGCCGAGTCCCCTCCCGGGGCGCCGGAGCTGAGCCCCTGCCGTGCCGCTGCTGCCTCCGCAGCTGCTCCGAGTGGCTGCTGAACGCCTGCCGGCGGAGGAAGGAGCTGAAGGCTCGTACCGTCTGGCTCGGCTGCCCCGAGAAGTGCGAGGAGAAGTACCCCAAGAACACCATCAAGAACCAGAAGTACAACATCTTCACCTTCATCCCGGGGGTAAGGCTGCCAGCTGCTGCTGCAGCAAGCAGCGCTGCTCTTCGGCCCCTGCCCTCCCCCCTGCCCTGCTCTGCTCCTCTGCCCTGCTCTGCTCCTCTGCCTCCCTCCCTTCTGCCCCTCTCTCCCTCCTGCCCTGCCCTGCCCTGCCCCTCGGCTCTGTCCCTCTCTCCCTCCTGCCTCTCCAGGCAGGGAGAGGCCTCTGCAGGAGGCTTTGGCTCAGTTTAGGGTAATTTTTCCCAGCTGCTGCCCAGAATCCTTTCCAGCCACCTGGGCTGGATCTTTGCTGTCTCAACAGAGGAGTTCTCCCGTGGGCTGTGTTGGGTGTTTGGGTGCAGGCTTCTCTTCTGTCCTGCTGGTTGGTCTGTTTTGTGTGTCCCCACTTCTAGGTTTTGTATGAACAGTTCAAGTTCTTCCTGAATCTCTACTTCCTGGTGGTGTCCTGCTCCCAGTTTGTGCCAGCACTGAAGATAGGCTACCTGTACACCTACTGGGCTCCCCTGGTGAGGAGAATAATGGTTGTGGTTTTGGGGGCAGAAAGGTCAATTCTGGATGAGAAGCTGCTGGTGCTGAGAAGTGGCTGCTTTGGGTAGGAGAGCATCAGGTGAAGGACAGATGTGGGCTGCTCTGCCTGGCCCCTAGAGCCTGCAGCTCTCCAGCTGCCACCTCCCCTGCCTGCTGCCAGCAGTCCTTTGCCTGGGAAGTCTTTGTTCAGCTCATTGTTGTAAGGAGAGAGGTTCTGGAGTCTGCTTCTCCAAGGAGACACAAACTGGAGCCCAGAAGCTACCACCTCAGCATGATGAGAAACTTCTGTGGTGTGAGGGTGCTGGAGCCTGGAGCAGGCTGCCCAGAGAGGCTGTGGAGTCTCCTTCTCTGGGGACTTTCCATTCCCACCCAGATGTGTTCTGTGTGCCCTGCCCTGGGTGACTCTGCTCTGGCAGGGCCTTGGCCTGGATGATCTCCAGAGGTCCCTTCCAACCCCTCCTGCTCTATGAAGGCTCTTCCCAGTGACCCAGGGAGAGGCAGGAGCAGCTTTGCCTGCAGGCTTCTGCACAGCTCTGCACCTTAGTGGGGCTGGAAAGGTCAAAACTCCCTCAGCCTAACTCCTCTCTGCCCAAAGCAGGGACAAAATCTATCCTCTTCCACCCAGGGTGGACAGGTTTGGGCTATCCAAGAATATCTGGCATGGTGCTCCCCAATTTCCCTTAGCTCAGCAGTGCCTCTGCTGCCCTGTGCAGCTACACTCCTCGATCACCTCCAGCTGAAAGAGATGAGCTGGCTGTGGAGTAAGGCCTGAGGTAGTCATCTTCTGCCTGGGGCCTGGAGAGGAGAAGGCTCTGGGGAGACCTAGGAGCTGCTTTTGCTAAAGCCCTGAAGTTGGTGGAGGAGAGGGAAGGATGCATCTGGAGTTCTGAAGGCTTCTCTTGAGCTCCTCCAGGGCACTTTGGGGATGTGCATTTCCAGGCACAGCACAGTGAGGTCAGTGTGAGGAGAGGCTCTGCTGAGGCCAGCTGCAGGCTCCTGGTGGGCCAGGCCCAGGCACCAGTCTAGGCTGGGGGCAGAGTGGGCTAGGAGCAGCCCTGAAGAAAGAGCCTTGGGGGTGTTGGGTGCTGAGCAGCTGCCCAGGAGCCAGCAGTGTCTTCTTGCAGCACAGCAGGCAGCCAGGGACTGGGCTGCAGCCAGAGCAGTGTGGGCAGAGGGCAGGAGAGGGCCTTGTGCCCCTTGGCTCTGCTCAGCCCTCACCTGCAAGCCTGTCCCCAGCAGCAGCAGGAGGGCACAGAGCTGCTGCAGAGAGGCCAGAGGAGGCCACCAAGGTGATAGCAGGGCTGGAGCAGTTCTGCTGTGAGCACAGGCTGAGGGAGCTGGGGGGGTGCAGCCTGCAGAGCAGAAGGCTCCAGGGACACCTCAGAGCTGCTGCCAGTGCCTGAAGGGCTCCTGCAGGAAGGCTGCAGAGGGACTTGTGCTGAGGGGTCTGAGCCAGGCCAGGGGCAATGGTTTGGAGCTGAGTCAGAGCAGGCTGAGAGTGGAGCTGAGGCAGAAGTTGTGCAGTGTGAGGGTGCTGAGAGCCTGGCACAGGCTGCCCAGGGAGGCTGTGTCTGCCTCCTGCCTGGGGGTGTTGCAGGCCAGGCTGGATGAGGCCTTGGGCAGCTGAGTGCAACTGAGAGGTCCCTGCCTGTGGCAGGAGACTGGGGGAGATGATCCCTGGGCTCCCTGCCGGCCAGAGCTGTTCCATGATCGTGGCAGTCGTTGGCTCCCCAGGGATGATTTCCTCACTTTAAGGTCTAACCCAGGCCGTCTGTAACAGAGTGGAGAAACGACTCAGGGGCAGGGGACAGCCAGAGCAGAGGTTGCCAGGGTGAGTCCTGTCTGTGATGTGCTGCAGCCCTGGCACAGCTCTGAGCTCCTCACCCTGCTCTCTCGCAGGGCTTCGTCCTGACGGTCACTGTGGTGCGGGAAGCTGTGGATGAGTTCCGGCGCTACAAGAGGGACAAGGAGATGAACTCCCAACTGTACAGCAAGCTGACAGTCAGAGGTGAGCAGAGGCAGCTGGGGAGCCCTGCCAGGCCTTCACTTTCACTTCCTCTTCTCTGTGCATCCACAGCTTCCTGCTGCGAGGAGTGAGAGCCTCCAGCTCTGCTCCTCAGGGTGACAGTGACACCAAGCTGCAGAGAGCTGAGTGTGATAAGGGCAGGTCCTGCAGCTGGGGCTGGGCAGCCCTCCTGTGAGACTGAGAGNGCTCAGAGCTGCTGCCAGGGCCTGAAGGGCTCCTGCAGGAAGGCTGCAGAGGGACTGTGCCCAAAGGGCTGCAGGGACAGGCTGAGGGCAGTGGTCTGGGACGAGAGCAGAGCAGGCTGAGAGTGGCTGTGAGGAACAAACTGTGCAGCAGGAGGCTGCTGGAACCCTGCAGCAGGTGGCCCAGGGAGGTGGCTGAGGCCTCATGGCTGGAGATGGCCAAGGTGAGGCTGGGCAGGGCTGAGAGCAGCCTGCTCTGGGGGAGGATGTCCCCGCACTGGGCGGGCTCTTGAGGCTGAGTTTGGAGCAGGGCCTGTTGTGACAGGCTGGGGGGGATGGATTTAAGCTAAAATGGGGACATTCAGACTGCACAGAAGGGGGAAATGTTTGAGGGTGGGGAGAGCTTGGCCCCAGTTGCCCAGAGAGGTGGGAGATGCCCATCCCTGGCACTACTCCAGGTCAGGAACCTGCTCTCTAGTCTCAAGGAGGGGGAGGTGTGTGGGGGAAGCCTGTTTGAAAGAGAAGGCTGCAGAAAGACAGAGAAGCCTCAAGCCATGAGGAAATGCAAAGGTCCCAGAGAAGGATACAGTGCAGGCCCAGGCTGAAAAGTGACTCTGCAGAGCAGCATCGAGTTCCAGCTTTAATTAAATCAGCATTAAGCTGAAGTAACAAAGCCTCCTTTCTCCAGACCTGCAGGGCAGTGGAGCAGAGCTCAGCCCCGTTTTTCCCCCCCAGCACTACTGCAGGAGTTGGGAATCAGGGAAAAGCCATTGAAATGAGTTACAAAGGAAGGAATAATTGTGCTGAAGTGCAGCACTTGGCCCCATCCATTAGCACCCAGAGCCTCCTCGGGTCCTTCCCCACACCTAGCACAGACCAACTGTGCACAAGTGCTGCACTTGGCCCCACCCATTAGCACCCAGAGCCTCCTCAGGTCCTAGAATCAGAGAATGGTTTAGGTTGGAAGGGAGCTCACAGCTCAGCCAGTTCCACCCCCCTGCCCTAGGCAGGGACACCTTCCACTGGAACAGGTCACTCAAGGCCTCATGCAGCCTGGTCCTGAACACCTCCAGGGAGGTTGTGGATTAAAGATCACATTGGGTGATTCTGTGCTCCACAACCTCCCTGGGCAACCTGTGCCAGTGTCTCACCACCCTCACTGCAAAGAGCTTCTTCCTAACATCCACTTTCAATCTCTTCTCTGCCACTTCAAACCCATTCTTCCTCCTGTTGTTACCAGACCTTGTCAGTAGTCCATCCCTCCTGTAGCTCCCTTCAGGTCCTGGAAGGCCACACACATTTTGAGGCCCCCCCCCCCTGCTCCCCCACAACCCCAGCAGAGTCCCAGTTGGGATTTTCATTGTGCCCCTCTGTGTTGGTTCCTGGGCAGCCAAAGGCTGCTGCCTGCTCCCTTCCCGCTCCCATGGCATGCCCCAAAATGTCCCCAGGTTGTGATGCTGAGGCAGCTTGCAGTGACTGCTCCTTCCCTTGCCACAGCTCTGAGAGGCTCCAGTGGACAGTAATTAGAGTGCAGAGCTTAATTACTGCTCCCCTGTCTGCGGCGCACCTGATCCACAGCCACAGCCTGGCTCAAGATCGCTTTCAGGGCACAGCTGTGCTGGGCAGGAGCTGAGCAGCAGGAGGCTGCTGCCAGCCCCACACCTCCACCTGCCCTGGGCACACAGCCAAGGAGCCCAAATGCTCCATTTGGCACGGGGGCTTTATATGCTGTAGGCACAGAGGGACCTGGGGTGGAGCAGGAGGGACCTTCAGGGTCAGAGAATCATGGAATGGGTTCAAGCAGCCTTCAGGGTTATGGAATCGTGGAATGGGTTGGATTGGAAGGGACTCTCAGAGAGAATCATGGAATGGGTTGGGTTGGAAGGGTCCATGAAGAACATAGAGAAAGGTTTGGAAGGGACCTTGAAGATCCTAGAATGAGTTGAGCTGGAAGGGACCTGTAGAGCCCCCCAAGTGCGGGGACATCCTCCCCTAGAGCAGGCTGCTCTCAGCCTTGCCCAGCCTCGCCTTGACCACCTCCAGCCGTGGGACCTCACCACCTCCCTGCAGTGTGCCAGCAGCCTCCTGCTGCAGAGCTTGCTCCTCGCAGCCACCTGCTCTGCTGCCATGCCACAGCTCTGCCCTCGGCCGGTAGGTGCTAACCGATTGGTAGCAGCGCTGCCGGTAAGGGGTCATTGCAGTAAGCAGTTCCACAGGGGCTGAGAGCTGTTCCCGATGTGCTCCCGCCGGAGCCTCTGCTGCCTGCTGCAGCTTCTCTGCAAGGTCTGGGGGTTGAGTTGGGAGGTTTTGGTTGCCTCAAAGACTTTAGTGACACATTTCGATGGATTCAGAGGCTTTGACCCAAGCACTTGAGTGAGTTTGAACATTTTAGTCTTGACCTTTCCTTCAGTGCTGCAGATTCAGCTGAAGCTTTTCGCTACCTTCTAAGATTTCCGTTGTAACATTTTTGTTCTAACACTTTCAATTGGAAAGAGTTTTTTAACTCTAACATTTGAATGACTCCAAATGCCAGGAAAGGTTTTTCATTTTAGGATTTGAATTGGTTTTGTTAGTCAAAAGAGTTCAAGTTTACCATTTTTAATCCCTTGTATGGGTGGAAAGATTTGAATGGTAAGATTTTAAGATTCATTTTGTTGATCTAAAGGTTCTCACTTTAATATTTCATTAATTTTATTGATTGAGGTTTGCATGTGGAGAGTTTTCATTTTCTTGATGGTAAGATTTGAGCTTTAAGCTTTTAATTAATTTCATTGATGGAAAGATTTGAAATTGAAGTTTCCAATTTATTTAATTGAAAGATTTGAACTTCAAGAATTTAATTCATTTTACTGATTGAAAGATTTGAACTTTGAGGTTCTGATTTAATTGAAAGATCTGAAGGGTGAGATTTAATTAATTTTCTTGATTGAAAGATTTGAATGTTAAGATTTTAATTTCATTAATTGAAAGATTTGAACTTCAGGGTTTTAATTCATTTTATTGATTGAAAGATTTGAGCTTGAAGATTCTAATTTAAGGACCTGAACTTTGAGATTTAGTTAATGTTATTGATTGGAAGGTTTGAGCTTTAAGCTTTTAATTCATTTAATTGATGGAAAGATTTGAAATTGAAGTTTCTAATTTATTTAATTGAAAGATTTGAACTCCAAGATTCTAATTCATTTTATTGATTGAAAGATTTGAACTATAAGATTCTGATTTAATTGAAAGATTTGAAATTTAAGTTTCTAATTTAATTACAAGAATTAAAAGCTTAAAATTCAAATAATTTTTTTGAAGGAAAGATTTGAACTTTAGGATTCTACTTTAATTGAAAGCTCTGAACTTTGAGATTCAATTAATTTTGAAAGATTTGAATTTGAAGATTTTTTTCAGGGTGGATGAGCCTTGAGCAGCCTGCCCTAGTGAGAGGTGTCCCTGCCTATGGCAGGGGGTTGGAGCTGGATGAGCCTTGAGGTCCCTTCCAACCTAAACCATTCTATGATTTTAATTCATTTTGTTGATGGAAAGATTTGAACTTTAGGATTCTAATTTAATTGAAAGCTCTGAACTTTGAGATTTAACTTTGAAAGATTTGTATTTTGAGATTTTAATTCATTTTGTTGATGGAAAGATTTGAACTTTAAGATTCTAATTTAATTGAAAGGTCTGAACTTTGAGACTTAATTTCATTGATAGAAAGATTTGATCTTTAAGATTCTGACTTAATTGAAAGGGCTGAACTTCGAGATTTAATTCATTTCATTGATAGAAAGATTTGAATGTTAAGATTTTAATTCGTTTTGTTGATAGAAAGATTTGAAATTCAGGATTCTGATTTATTTAATTGAAAGTTTTGAACTTTAAGATTTCCAATCCCTTTTATGGATTGAAAGTTTTGAACTTTAAGATTTACTTTGTTTTATGGCTGGAAAGATTTCAGTGGTAAGGTTTTTAAATTCATTGTATTGCTTTACAGGTTTTCATTTTAATATTTAATGTTATTGATGGAGATTTTGAAGATTTTTTTTTAATTCATTTCATTGAAAGATTGAAGATTTTTTTAAATTCATTTCTTTGATGTGTTTAAACGTTAAGATTCTAATTCCTTTCATTCATTGGAAGATTTGAAGCTTTTGAGTTAGTTTCATTGAGAGATTTGCATTTTATGATTTTTAATTCATTAATTGAAAGATTTGAAATAGAAGTTTCTAATTTATTTACTTGAAAGATTTGAACTTTAAGCTTTTCATTCATTTTATTGGTTGAAAGATTTGACCTTGAAGATTCTAATTTAATGGAAAGATCTGAACTTTGAGATTTAATTAATTTTATTGATTGAAAGCTTTGGGTTTTAAGATTCTAATCCCTTTCACTGATTGAAAGATGACAGCTTTAAGATTTTTAATTCCATTGATGGAAAGATTTCAACTTGAAGATGTTTATTTAGTTTCATTGTTTGGAATATTTGAACTTTAAGATTCTAATTTAATTGAAAGATTTCAACTTTATAAATGTAATTTCCTTGATTGGCATATTTGAACTTTAAGAAGTAATTTTATTGATGGAAGGACTTGAACTTTAAGATCTAATTCATTTTAGTGATGGAAAGATTTGAACTTTGAGATTTAATTTGTTTTATGAATGGAAAAGATTTGGATTGTAAGGTTTTGAAATTCATTGTATTGCTTTACAGGTTTTCATTTTAATATTTAATTCATTTTATTGATTGAGATTTGAATTTGAAGATTTTTAATTCACTTCATTGATTGAAAGATTTGAATGTTGAGATTTTTTTAATTCATTTCTTTGATGTATTTAAATGTTAAGATTCTAATTCCTTTCATTCATTGGAAGATTTGGATTTGGAGCTTTTGAGTTAGTTTCATTGAGAGATTTGCATTTTACCATTTTTAATTCATTTTCTTGATTGAAAGATTTGAGCTTTAAGCTTCTAATTCATTTCATTAATTGAAAGATTTGAAATTGAAGTTTCTAATTTATTTAATTGAAAGATTTGAACTTTAAGATTTTAATTCACCTTATTGATAGGTTTGAACTTGAAGATTCTAATTCATTTTGTTGATGGAAAGATTTGAATTTTAAGATTTTAATTCATTTTGTTCATTGAACTTTTAAGATTTTTATTCAGTTTTATTGATTGAAAATTTTGAATGTTAAGGTTTTGATTAATTTGAAAGACTTGAGCTTGAGGATCTGTTTCATTTTATTGATTGAAATATTTAAACTTGAAGATTTTAACTCCTTTTGTTGATTGAAAGATTTGAACTTTAAGATTTGTATTTAGTTTTATTAAAATCTTAAAATCCACTCTTTTCAATCAATTTGAAAGATTTGAACTTTAAGATTCTAATTTAAAGATCTGAACTTTGAGATTTAATTCATTTGGTTGAACTTGAGGATCTGTTTCATTTTGTTGATTGAAATGTTTGAACTTGAAGATTTTTAATTGATTTTGTTGACTGAAAGATTCAAACTTGAAGATTTTTGATTCCATTGATTGAAAGATTTAAACTTGAAGACTTTCAATTCATTTTGTTGACTGAAAACTTTGAGTTTTGAGGTTCTAATCCCTTTCACTGACTGAAGGATTAGAGTTGCAGGATCTGTAATGGATTTTGCTTGCCAGGTTTGAATGTGAAGATGTAAGTTTTGGACTGATTTTACTGGTTTGCCCCTTGAGCATTTCCAGTTTCACCACTTCCAGTTCCAATGTTAGTTGTAAGATTTTAATTCACTTCAGCATTGTGACTTGGTTTCCCAGGGCCACGTTGGCACTGGAAGTGCCTTCCCACCCTGGCTCCCAGCACTCCCACCCAGCAGGGCCTTGAGCCCACGCTGGCAGCCTGGAGCTGAGTGTTTGGTGCCTGCACTTCATTAAGTTTCTTCTTCTCCTTCTTTTGTCTCTCTTTAGGTAAAGTGCAAGTGAAGAGCTCAGACATCCAAGTGGGAGACCTCATCATAGTGGAAAAGGTTGAGCACTTCAATATGTATTTGCTGTGAAGCAGCCTCTGATGGCACTGATCAGAGAGCCCTGCTTGGCTGCCCCCAGTGCACAGAAGGTTGTTTTTGTTGGCAGCTCAGCCGTTAGAGCAGTTGGGTCACTGCCTCAGCAATGTGCTGGTCCTCCATGGACAGAAGCATTGCCCTGCCCGTAGCCCAGGGCCCTTGCCCTGCCCTTGGCCCATCTGCAGTGCTTCCATGCCCTTGGCCCTGAGCATTTCCAGGCCCTTATCCCATTCTGGAGCATTTCCAGGCTTGTTTCCCTGAGCATCCCCATGCCCTTATCCCATCCCGGAGCATTTCCAGGCCCTTATGATATCTTGAAGCATTTCCAGGACCTTATCCCATCCTGGAACATTTCCAGGCCGTTGTCCCGGAGCACTTCCATGCTCTTATCCCATCCTGGAGCATTTCCAGGCCCCTATCCAGGAGCGTTTCCAGGCCCTCATCCCATCCCAGAGCGCTTCCCTTGTCCCTGTTTGCCAGCCTTACCCCTGCCGGGAGTGCCAGCAGCCCTCTTGCTCCAGCTGTTGGTGGGCATGCCGAGGGCAGGCTGCCAGGGCTTGGCACTGCCAGCTGTGTGGTTCTGGCTCAGCTGGCGGCTGCCTGCCCTGCCCTGCTCTGCTGCCCCTCAGGAAGGGCTGCGCCTGAGCCTGGTACGGGAGGGCTGTGCTTGGGGCTTGGTAGAGCTTCAGACATGGGGTATGGCGGGGGGAGAGAGAGAGAGAAACCTTTCCTCCTCCTGGCCTCCTCCCCTTCCCTCTCTTTCTGTTCCCCCCCATCCCTTCCCTCTCTCTCTCTTTCTCTTTCCCTGCTCCCTCCCAGCTGGAATGGCTCTGAGGGAGGCCCTCGGCAGCTCTCCCAGCACCGTTTGCAGCAGCTCCCAGGCTGTGCTCTGGCAGCACCTGAGGATTCCAGTGGCAGCAGCGAGATGTTTGAGGGCTGGGGGCAGGAGTGAGTGGAGTGGTTTGTGCTAAAGGTTGGGCTCGGGGATCCCACTGAGACCCACCCAGGACGTTAGGGGTTGGGAGAGTCCTCTGGAGATCATCCAAACCAACCCCCCCGCCAAGAGCAGGGTTGCCCAGGGCAGGGCACACAGGAGCACAGCCAGGCAGCTTTGGAAGGTCTCCAGAGATGAAGACCCAACAGCCTCTCTGGGCAGACTGCTGCAGGGCTCCACCACCCTTAAGTTACAGAAGGTCCCTCCTGATGTTGGAGTGGAACTTCTGGTGGTCCTGTTCGTGCCCACAGCCCCTTGGCCTGGCACTGGGCACCACTGAAGTGAGCTGAGTGCTTTAATCATAGAATCAGTCAGGATTGGAAGGGACCACAGGGATCAGCCAATTCCAACCCCCCTGCCATGCTCAGGGACACCTCACACTAGATCAGGCTGTCCAGAGCCTAACCCAGCCTGGCCTTAAACACCTCCAGGGATGAGGTTTCCACCTCCCAGGCTCTCACCACCCTTATGCTGAACAAATTCTTTGTTACATCCAGGCTGAATCTCCTCATTTCTGGCTTTGTTCCATTCCCCTCAGTCCTGGCACTCCCTGACAGCCTAAAAAGTCCTTCCCCAGCTTCCTTGCAGCCCCTTTTAGCTCAGCTTTAAGCTCCCTCCTGCACCAGCAGAGTTTTTTCCTTGCCTTCAGCCTAACAAAAGGAGCTGTGTGCTGGTCCTGTGCAGAGGCTTTGTGCTGGAGCAAGCAGCTCCCAGGGTCAGGGAATGGCTCTTTGGACAGAGAGCAGCCAGGAGAGAGATGCTCACTCCAATGGCAGAGGCAGAAGGGAACTGTGGGTTGGGCTGGAAGATCATCAGCACCATCCCTGCAGTGCAGTTCGTGACTCCTCTGAGCTGCAGGTGCAGCACAGCCACCAACAGCTGCAGGGAGGAACTGAAACCTTGGAGCAGCTCTGCCCTGGGCACAGGCCGAGGGAGCTGAGGATGTGCATCCTGGAGAGAAGGCTCCAGGCAGAGCTCAGAGCTGCTGCCAGGGCCTGCAGGGGCTACAGGAAGGCTGCAGAGGGACTGTGCCCAAAGGGCTGCAGGAACAGGCCGAGGGCAGTGGTTTGGGACGAGAGCAGAGCAGGCTGAGAGTGGCTGTGAGGAACAAACTGTGCAGCAGGAGGCTACTGGAACCCTGCAGCAGGTGGCCCAGGGAGGTGGCTGAGGCCCCATGGCTGGAGATGGCCAAGGTGAGGCTGGGCAGGGCTGAGAGCAGCCTGCTCTAGGGGAGGATGTCCCCGCACTGGGTGGGCTCTGGGGGTCCATCCTAGACCATTCCATGACTCTATAGTCCCCTCCATTCCATGATTCCATAGTGTGTTAAAACCTGACAGCTCATGCAGCTCATCAGTTCTGATCAGGTGATCAGAACCCCAGAGTGGCTCAGGCTGGGAGGGAGCTCAGAGCTCCTCCTTTCTGACCTCCTGCCACAGGCAGGGACCTCTCAGCTACGCTCAGCTGCCCAAGGCCTCATCCAGCCTGGCCTGCAGCACCCCCAGGCAGGAGGCAGCCACAGCCTCCCTGGGCAGCCTGTGCCAGGCTCTCAGCACCCTCACGCTGCAGAGCTCCTTCCTCCTGTGCAGTCCAAGACCTCCTGATGATTGCAGCATTAGGTCATTTCCCTGCTGCATTTGGGGTGCTGGCCAAGTGCTGTCACTTGTCTCCAAGTTGGTGGGCAGGAAGCCAGGCAGCTGGAAGTTGGCTAATGGAGTTGTGTCAGGGCTGGCAGGCAGGCTGCAGGAACCTGGAGCTAATCTGTACGAGGAGTGGAGCTCTGTGTAATTGCTCCTGTCAGGGCAGGAGAGATTCGTGCAGCCTGCAGCTGCCCTCCCCCTGGCTCTGCTCTGCCCGTGCTGGGGGTGAGTGCTTCAGGGCAGTTGTGCTGCCGGAGCTGCTGCTGAGCTCTTCCTGATGCAGCTGTCCTGGAGCTGAGCTCAGGCTCGCCCTAAATATCTGAGGGGTGGGTGCCAGGCTCTGCTTGGTGGTGCCCAGTGGCAGGACAAGGAGCAATGGACACAAACTGGGACCCAGGAGGTGCCATCTGAGCATGAGGAGAGACTAGTTTGGTGTGAGGGTGCTGGAGGCCTGGAGTCTCCTCTAATGAGCTTCCACCCCCACCTGGATGTGTTCTGTGTGCCCTGCCCTGGCAGGAGGCTGTGCTGGATGATCTCCAGAGGTCCCTTCCAAGCCCTGGCATTCCATGATTGTTTCCTGCTGCCGGAGCTGTGCTCAGTGCCCTGTGTGGACACAAAGCTCTCCAGGGGGATCTTGCTGTCCTCCAGCTGCTCTTCCCAAAGTTGCCCACACCTGTACTGTTGGGACCCTGCTGGGAAGCAGCTGCCAGGGGCTGCTGCTTGCTGACTCTGGCAGTTAGGGATTGCAGATGCTGGCTGGGAAGTGCTGGGACCAGTCCTGCTGTGATTGACTTCCCGTCCGGGGCTGGCCCTTGGGTGATGGAGCTCGCTGCACGCCCGACGGCACTGCACTGCTGGCAGCTCTTGCCCTGCCTTTTCCCTCTCCCTCTCTTGTCCCCCTTTGCCCCCTCCCCTGTCTCCCTGCTCACAAAGCAGTGACCTCCCCTCCTCCGTCTCCCCCCAGAACCAGCGCATTCCTTCGGACATGGTGTTCCTGAGGACATCGGAGAAGACAGGTATGGGCTGGGAGCTGCAAACTGAAGAGCATGGGCGGGGGGGCATGGCCTTGGCCTTCAGCTGTGGGGCTTGACCTTAGAGGTCTTTTCCAACCTTAATGATTAATAGGCTGGATGTCAGGAGGAAGTTGTTGGCAGAGAGAGTGATTACAATTGGAATGGGCTGCCCAGGGAGGTGGTGGAGTCGCTGTCCCTGGAGGAGTCCAAGCCAAGCCTGGCTGGGGCACTTAGTGCCATGGTCTGGGTGATTGGATGGGGTTGGGGGATAGGTTGGGCTGGCTGAGCTTGGAGCTCTCTTCCAGCCTGCTTGATTCTGTGATTTTTGGAAAGGAGGAATTCTTAAGGGTTCAGGATTTTGTGTGGCTTTGTTGTGCTTTCTTTGGGGCTTTTTGCCTTGGTTTTGGCTTTTTTGAGGCTTTGCCTTTTCTGCTGTTTTTGTTGCTGTTTGGTTTTTCTGTCCTTGCTTGGGGGTTTGCTGTGGTTTTCATTGTGGTTTTGGTTGGGTTTTTTTTGTTGCTTTTGCTCTGGGTTGGGCTCTTTGTCATTGGTTTGGGCTTTCTGGTGCTTTGGGGTTGGGCTTTTTGATGCTTTGAGCTTGGCTTTGGGTTTTTGGGTCATTTTGGGGGGTAGTTTGGCTTGTTTAATGCTTTTGTTGTTGCTGTTTGGGCTTTTTGTCATAGTTCTGGGCCTTGTTTGGGCTTTTTTGTCATTTTGGTTTGCTTTTTTGGCAGGTTTGGATGTTTGGCTTTTTCTGTTGCTTTTTGTTGTTTAGCCTTTTTGTCATTGTTTTGGGGTTCTGTTGGGCTTGGAGTTGGGGTTTGGGTTTTGTTGGGGATTGGGGTTTCATGAGGCTTGGGCTTGGTGCTTGGAGTTGCATTGGCGTTGGTGCTTGGGGTGGGGTTGGTGCTTGGGGTTGCATTGGGGTTGGTGTCGGTGTTTGGGGTCTCGTGGGGCTTTCTGTCATGGTTTAGGGGTCGGTTGGGGTCTTTACTTGGTTTGTGGCTGTTGTTTTGGGGTGGGGGCTGTGTTTTGCTCCTTGGCAAGCTTTGTTTGCCAGGCCTGGAGTTTCAGTGGCAGCAGGAGCTCAGCATTCCCGGCGCGTGCGGGATCAATACAGCAATTGAAGAGGAGCTGCAGCGCGCCGGGGCTGGGATTAAAAAGCCTCTCTGTGCCTGTCAATAAGGCAGGCTGATGAGTTGGGGGGATCATATTGACTGTGTATTAATACATGGGATCCTATAAGACCATCAGCTGATTGTTTAGAATGTAAATGAGGCTGCTGATGGATCCAGTGACTGATGGCTTAAATTCCAATTAATCAATTGCTTCATCGCCTCCTTCATTCAGATCAGGTATCTGCAGCACCCTCCCCACACACACAACTTCTGTCATGGGCTGGGCAGAAATTAATGCTTGGAGAGACTTAATTCAATCAGCCCTTCTGTGAATGCCACTCTGTAGTGCTCCTGCTGGTGTCCTGTGTGCTTGAAACGTTTGGGACGGTTCAGGTGTCAGGGTTGGGTTTTTTCCACCCGGCAGGGATTTTCCCCCCCCACAACCCCTACCATGTCAGGGTTTTTTTTTCCCACCCCCTGCTTAGAAGCTCTCTTAATAAGTTTGCAGATGACAGCAAGCTGGGAGCAGCTCTGGAGCTGTTGGAGGGTAGCAGAGCCCTGCAGAGGGACCTGGCCGGGCTGGATGGGTGGGCAGAGGCCAAGGGGATGAGACTGAACAAGGCCAAGGGCAGGGATCTGCACTTTGGCCACAACAACCCCAAGCAGCACTACAGGCTGGGGCCAGAGTGGCTGAGAGCAGCCAGGCAGAGAGGGAGCTGGGGGTGCTGGCAGAGAGCAGCTGAAGAGGAGGCAGCAGTGCCCAGGTGGGCAGCAGAGCCAATGGCATCCTGGGCTGGCTCAGGAGCAGTGTGGGCAGCAGGACAAGGGAGGTTCTTCTGCCCCTGTGCTCAGCACTGCTCAGGCCACCCCTGGAGTGCTGTGTCCAGGTCTGGGCTCCTCCATTGCAGAGAGATGTTGAGGTGCTGGAAGGTGTTTGGAGAAGGGCAGCAAGGCTGGGGAGGGGCCTGGAGCACAGCCCTGTGAGGAGAGGCTGAGGGAGCTGGGGGTGCTCAGCCTGCAGCAGAGGAGGCTCAGGGCAGAGCTCATTGCTGTCTGCAGCTGCCTGCAGGGAGGCTGTAGCCAGGTGGGGTTGGGCTCTGCTGCCAGGCAGCCAGGGACAGAAGAAGGGGACAGAGGCTCAAGCTGTGCCAGGGCATTTCTAGGCTGGATGTTAGGAGGAAGTTGTTGTCAGAGAGAGTGATTGGCATTGGAATGGGCTGCCCAGGGAGGTGGTGGAGTGGCCGTGCCTGGAGTTGTTGAAGCCAAGCCTGGCTGGGGCACTTAGTGCCATGGTCTGGTTGGTTGGGCAGGGCTGGGTGCTAGGCTGGGGTGGAGGAGCTTGGAGCTCTCTGCCAAACTGCCTGATCCTGTGATTCTATGATAGTTGAAGGCTGCTTGTTACAGTGCAAAGTGAATCTTTCTGTCCTCTCTCATCCTGGTGCTGCTCTTCTGTCACCATCAGTGAGCGCTGTGCTCGCAGTCACCTCAGCGGTGTCTGTGATGTGGGAGCAGAGCTGTGTGGCAGCAGA
Organism: Tricholaema leucomelas; assembly: GCA_013400475.1. NCBI lineage: Eukaryota > Metazoa > Chordata > Aves > Piciformes > Lybiidae > Tricholaema lacrymosa > Tricholaema leucomelas. Next base: position 412,045 of record WAAF01001965.1, on the reverse strand, counting down.
GCCGCCCCAGGCTGTGCCATGGCCCAGGTCCCTTTGCCTTCTGTTGGGCACCTTCCAGGAGTTCATCTCTTTGGGTGCCTTTTGACTCGGGAGCAGCCAGGCTGAGGCTGCTTAGCTGCCTGGCTGGTGTCTGGGTGGTTCACAGGATGTCAGCGGTTGGAAGGGACCCAAAGAGCTCATCCAGTCCAACCCCTGCCAGAGCAGATCCATCCAGTCTAGCTCAGGGCACACAGGAGCACATCCAGACAGGCCTGGAAAGGCTCCAGAGAAGGAGACTCCACAGCCTCTCTGGGCAGCCTGTGCCAGGGCTCTGGACCCTTCCAGTCAGGAGGTTCCCCTTGTGTTGAGCTGGAACCTCCTGTGCTGCAGCTTCCATCCACTGCTGCTTGTCCTGTCCCAGGGAGCAGTGAGCAGAGCCTGTCCCCCCCTCCTGACCCCCAGCCCTCAGAGAGTTACAGACATTGACTCAATCCCCTCTTAGTCTTCTCCAGACTAAGCAGCCCCATGGCCCTCAGCCTCTCCTCACCAGGCAGTGCTCCAGACCCCTCCTCATCCTTGGAGCCCTCCCTTGGACTCTCTCCAGCAGATCCCTGCCCCTCTTCAAGTGGGGAGCCCCAAACAAGGCAGTGCTCAAATGAGGTCTCCCCAGGGCAGAGTGGAGGGGCAGGAGAACCTCCCTGGATCTGTGGCCACACTCTGCTCAATGCCCCCCAGGGTCCCATTGGGCCCCTTGGCCCCCAGGGTTCCCCAAGCACCATCAGCTCCGGCGCAGGCTCCCGGCGGTGACTCTCACCCCGGGCGATGTTAATTTGATTGCTGTGCAAAGCTTCCCCCTCCTGGGGCTCTGGGCACTGATACACACCACAATCAAGTATTCATCAGCAGGCTGTAAGGGGAGCCGGGCGGCAGGCTGAATAATTCAGCCCTGCCGGGGCTCCAGAGGTGTTGGCTGGGGCTGCTGTGCTCAGCTGTGAAAAATTCATCGGCTACAGAGCTCGGGGGAGGCAGAGAGAGAGTTTTATCTGTTGAGGGTGGGCTGAGCAGGGCCCGGCCGGGGTGGAGCTGTGCTGCATCTGGAGTGAGCAGGATGTGGCCAGGGTGCCCCTGGAGGTGTCTGGAGCAGGAGAGGGGTGATGGCAGTCAGGCTGCTCCCTGCTGTGGGTGGATGGCATCCCCAGGTGTTCTGGGCACCTTGGCTGGAATGCAGTGCATGGGCATTGGGCTGTGCCACAAGCACTCCCCGGTGGCTTCTGTGCCAGGGAGAATCCTGTCTGAAGTTCAGAGTCAGCTTCTCCAGAGCTTTGGGTGCAGCCTTGTAGCTTCCACCAGAGGATCTTCAGCCTGGCAGCTGCTTGCTGCAGGTGAGGTGGAGAGGTGATGGAGTTGTGAGAGCTCCTCAAGATCCTCACCTCAGATCCTGGGGTCAGTTTTGGCTCCCTCACAACAAGAAGGACACTGAGGGGCTGGAGCAGGTCCAGAGAAGGGTACCAGAGCTGGACAAGGGTCTGGAGAACAGGACTGGGGAGGAGCTGAGGGAGCTCGGGGGGTGCAGGTTGAGCAGAGGAGGCTGAGGGCGGAGCTCATTGCTCTCTGCAGCTCCTGAGAGGAGGCTGCAGCCAGGTGGGGGTTGGATGAGGCCTTGAGCAACCTGGGCTAGTGGGAGTGGCCCTGCCCATGGCAGGGCTTGGACCTGGATGCTCTGGATGATGTCTTCCAACCCATCCCATGCCCACCTGCCCATGGCAGGGGGTTGGATCTGGATGCTCTGGAAAGTCCCTTCCAGCCCCTGCCCTGAGAATCCCTCAGGGGTGCTCCTGGAGCAGGGGGGGCTCTGGGGACCTTGGGGTCAGTTGGCACAGAGTTCACTGCAGCCACCTCGTAGGCTGAGTTTGCCTTTTGCTTTGAGTTCACTTTAATTCTTTGGCCATGTTTGCTTCTTTGTTTGCAGTGAATTGGTTGTATCTGTGCATGGAACCCTGTTGACTTGTTCCAGCTGCTCTGTTTGGTTGGATTTAGTTCTGCTTTTTATTTTGCCCTCTTCTATTTTCCAAGGCCCTTTTTTAATGTGCTGAGTTCAGTTTTAGTCCTTTCCTCAGCCTCACTGCTCTGAGCTTGCTCCCTGCATCTGCATATCCAGTTCTGAGCTTCACCCTTGCCAGGTTTGCATTTCAGTGCTTTTGCTGCACTCCTGGAAGTTGGAGGCCATGAATTGCATCTGATCAGAAATGGAATTCTGGAGTTATGTGCTTAACTTGATCCATTTATTGGTCTGCTGCTATTGATTTATTGGTGTGATGCTGTTCATTTATTGGTCTGCTGCTATTGATTTCTCTCTGTTTGGTTTGCCTTACTCGGTTGCATGTCTGCAGCTTTGTTTGCCTCTCCTCAATGTTACAATGTAGTTTGATTTGATTTTTATTTATCTGATTGCCTTTCTGCAGCTTCATTTAATTGTTTCTCTTTAAAGTCAAATAAAGCTACATTTAAACATGATCTGCCCAGTTGTACATTTGCTCTTATCTCCATGGCTTTATTTAACTGTGCTCCCTGAGCTCATCCTGAGATGTCATCTGATTGGATTTTGCTGATTCACTTCTGCTGATCTTGTTGTGTGTGTTTGGCTTTATTGTAGCCATTGACTATTTTAACCTACTTAATCAATTGCCATTCATTTTATGCAGTGGATTTTCTTTAGTTTCTTTTAGTTGATTTTTGCCTCTTTAGTTTACTTTTGTTCCGTTCTCTTTGTGTATTTTTTCTGCTTTAGTTTTTGTTATTTTTGCTGCCCGCACCTGTGGGCTGCCTTTTGCTGCCCGCACCTTTGCTTCGATGTGTTTATTTCTGTCACTGATTTTCTCCCCCTCCCCTTCCCTTACCGCTGTGGTTTGCTTCCCCTCCCCTCTGCCTTCCCCTGCGGCTGCCCTGTGCCAGCTGCTGGTGGCTCCGGATGCCTTCCTTCAGGGGCAGCCCTTGGGCCCCAGAGGGCTCTGCCGGGTCCCGGTGGTGCCCTTAGAGTTTGCGATGTGCTGCCAGCAGAGACCCAGAGCAGAGGGGTGGTTTGGTGAGGCTGCAGGCTTCGAGCTGCCCAAAGAGCACGTTTTGAGCAGAATGAGGCAGACCCAAAGCTGGTTGAGTGCCAGCAGTGGAGTCCTCTCCTGCTGACAGCAGTTAACCATTCCTGAGACTCTTGGGAAGGCTCCAAAGGAGCACTTCCCCTCAGGCAGAACCCGGAGTGCTGTGAGGTGTGTTAAGGACCCCTGCCTGGAGAACTGCCGGCAGAGAGCAGAGACCTTCCAGCAGAGGACCCCCTTCAGCGCTGGCGTCTCCGGTTAAAGCTGGGCGGAAGGGCTTCATTCGCACTCCTCTGCCCCACCTTTTGCGACCCACACTGAGGCTTGGGGGTCCAAAGAGCACTTGGCTCTGTCTAACCTCATCTCATCAGGGGTGGCTCCTTTGCACCTCCCCCTCCTGGCCCCTGTCACCGTTGTTGTCTCTCTCCTGCCTTCCAGGCTCCTGTTTCATCCGGACGGACCAGCTGGATGGAGAAACAGACTGGAAACTGAAGGTCGCTGTCAGCTGCACCCAAAGGTTGCCAGCCCTGGGGGTAGGCATCTCAACTTCAGCTCCACCTCAACTACCTTAACCCTTTCAAGACACCTTCCCTGAGAAGGCCCTTGCTGGGCCACAGCTCTTGGTGCAGGCTGCTTTCCTGCAGGACACAGGAGGTGTCCTCCTGGCTGCTGGATAGAGGTTGGCTGTGCCAAGGCTCTTGCTGTGCCAAGGCTCTTGGGTTTCCATTGGGAAGAGCCCAAGGCAGAACTGGATCTCCATCCAGAGTGGCTCCCATGGTGGTCCCCAGCCAGATCCACACAGGGCAGAAGTGTGTCCCAGGGTGTACCTCTGCAGCTGCTCTTCCAGAGTTGCTGTAGGCTGCCCACAGAGCCAGCTTGGGCAGGGGGTGCAGCATCTGCAGTGCACCTGGGGACATGGTTTGGTGGCTTTGGTGGTGTTGGGTTGGTGGTTGGATTGGATGCCCTTAGAGGTCACTGACTTGGCCCTTTGGGGCGTGCTGCAGTAGCCATGGTGGTGTTGGGTTGATGGTTGAACTGGATGCGCTTTAGAGGTCTTTGCAACCAAAACACTTCTGTGGTTCTGTGTGACCCTCACTGTCTCTGGGCTGAGCTTCCAGCACAGATGTCCTCTGCCTGGAGCTGTTAAAGGCCAGGCTGGATGAGGCCTTGAGCAGCCTGGGCTGGTGAGAGGTGTCTCTGCCCGTGGCAGGGGGGTTGGAACTGGATGATTTTGAAGGTCACTCCCAACCCATTCCATGATTCTGTGATCTCTGAGGTCCTTCCCAACCCACCCCATGCTATGATTGTATCATCCTGAAGGTCAGGGTCAGAGAATCATGGAATGGGTCGGAAGGGACCTTCAGGGTCATGGAATCATGGAATGGGTTGGGAAGGACCTTCAAGGTCATGGAGTCATGGAATGGGTTGGGAGCGACCTTGAAGGCCAAAGAATCATGGAATGGTTTGGAAGGGACCTTCAGGGTCAGAGAATCATGGAATGGGTTGGGTTGGAAGGATGCTTGCAGACCATCTATCTCCAGCCCCTCCCATGGTCAGGGTCACCTCCCAGCAGAGCTCTGTCCTAGCTCTGGGTGATTGAGCCCAAGATGGCCTGAAACCCTTCCTGGGTTGTGTACTTGGGGTAGGGCTGGGGGAGGTCATGAACTGGAACTTCCCAAAGCTCCTTCAAGGAGCATGTCTGGGGAGAGCTAATGAGCACTCTGCCTGGCAGGACCTCTTCTCCATCAACGCTTATGTCTACGCTCAGAAGCCCCAGCTGGACATCCACAGCTTTGAAGGTACCTTCACAAGGGTAAGTGGTGGCTCTGGGCATGCTTCTGCTCCACTGCTCCAGGGGCACCAAACCTGCTCTGAGGCCTCCAGCCTGGCTTCCCTCTGCTTGCAGCTCTTTTGTCCCAGCCATGACCATGTTCAAACCCAAATATGGTAGCAAAAACACACTCATGGGTGACCATTTCATGTTCCCAAGAGATGGCCTCCAAAAGCATGAGAACCTCATCGAGCACAAGTTTTAGTCCAGCCTTCAGCAACTCATATGTTGATAGAATGGGTTGGGTTGGAAAAGGCCTTGGAGGTCATTGGCTGGGTTGAGGTTGCTGCCCAGCTGGGTGCTGCGGGGTGGCACTGCCTGCTCCTGACCTCTGGCGCTCTCCACAGGAAGACAGCGACCCAGCGGTGCACGAGAGCCTGAGCATCGAGAACACTCTGTGGGCAAGCACCGTGGTGGCCTCAGGTAGGTGTTGGCACCAGCTCAGCTGAGAGCCTCTTTGGCAGGGGCTGCTCCTTCCTGGAGTGTGAAGTGTTGCTGCCTGCCCGCCCGCTGCTCACAAGCTTTGGGCCTTGTGACCCCTCCCCAGTAGTTGGAGCTTCAGCTTTGGGGCTTTGGTTCTTGCAGTAGGGGCCCAGGAGCCCACCCAGGTCACTGGCAGGGCCCTGGAGGTAGCTCTGGGCTGGACCTGGCAAGCTTTGGACTGGAACAGTTGGAGCTGGACCTGGGAAGCTCTGGAATGGAATAGTTGGAACTGGACCTGGGAAGCTTTGGACTGGACCTTCAGGGTCTGGAGCTGGGAAGCTTTGGAGCTGGGAAGCTTTGACCTGGAGCTGGGAAGGTGTGCAGCAGAGTGGAGATGAAGGGAAGCAGTGCTTGGAATGTGTCTTGGAACATCTCGGACTGTGTTTGCTTCTGAGGAGCCTCCTGGAGGCTGAGCTGTGGCAGGGGTTGAGTGGGCTGTTAATTGGGGAACTGTTAATTGGGTTGGTTACTAATTGGGTGGACTGTCCAAGTCTGGAGCCTTCCCAGCCCCAGCTGGACATGTTCCTGGCTGCTCCTGCCCTGGCAGTGGTCTCCAGAGGTCCCTTCCAAGCCCTGTGAGCAGAGTCATGGCAGAAGAGGAGCCTTGGGCTGGAAGTTGATTCTGCAGCGTGGAAGACTAAAGGAGGCCTCAGTGGCTGACAAACCTGGAACTGCTGAATGGCTTCTGCAGGGCTGCAAATGAAATCCCACCTGGGCATGGCAACAGCAGCAGGGGCAGGGTGGGCAGGCAGGGCAGGGCTGCAGTGGGGGAGGTTCTCCTGCTTTCAGAGGGCATTGTGCCCCTTGGCTTTGCTCAAACCTCACCTCCAAGCCTGCCCCCAGCAGCAGCAGGAGGGCACAGAGCTGCTGGAGAGAGGCCAGAGCAGGCCACAAAGGTGATGGCAGGGCTGGAGCAGCTCTGCTGTGAGCACAGGCTGAGGGAGCTGGGGAGGTGCAGCCTGCAGAGCAGAAGGCTCCAGGGGCACCTCAGAGCTGCTGCCAGTGCCTGAAGGGCTCCTGCAGGAAGGCTGCAGAGGGACTTGTGCTGAGGGGGTCTGAGCCAGGCCAAGGGCAATGGTTTGGAGCTGAGTCAGAGCAGGCTGAGAGTGGAGCTGAGGCAGAAATTGTGCAGTGTGAGGGTGCTGAGAGCCTGGCACAGGCTGCCCAGGGAGGCTGTGTCTGCCTCTTGCCTGGGGGTGTTGCAGGCCAGGCTGGATGAGGCCTTGAGCAGCTGAGTGCAGCTGAGAGGTCCCTGCCCGTGGCAGGAGGTTGGAGCAGAAGATCTCTGAGCTCCCTTCCAGCCTGAGCCATGCTGTGGTTCTGATTTTCCTCCTTCCAGTGCTGCATTCCCTGATGCTCCCTTTAAGGTACCCATCAAACAGCTGGCAGCAGCCAGCAGAGCCCAGTAGCTGTGGGACAAGGTGATGGAGAGGGTGAAGGTCAGGCTAAGAGGAGTGTCTGGGGAGCCAGGTGGGGAATACCTCAGGAAAGCTGAGCTCTGGTTGCTGGTGGCACTGCTGGAGGACAGAAACCACAAATCAATCATCCTGCAGATGAGTGGCAGGAAGCATTGGCAGGCTGGAAGGGATCTCAGCAGCCTTCAGCTGGGTGCAGATTACAAAGCACCAAGAGACTGCAAGGATAGGCCCTAAAACCAAGACATTGGCAGAGCAGCAGGAGGGGCAAGGAAATATCTTTGCTCTGGTTTAAAACTGGGGTTTGGTTTTCTGCTTTGGATTTTGGGGATCCAAAGGCTGGTTCAGGGCAGTCAAGGCAGTGCCAGACAGCTCAGGGCTGAACCAGCCCACAGCCTTTGGTGCTGCCACCAGGGAGAAGGCCAACAGCTCAGAGCAGATTCTGCTCCCCCTCTGCTCTGCCCTGCTGTGGTCACAGCTGGAGTCTTGTGTCCAGTGCTGGGCCCCCAGGTCAGGAGGGACAGGGAGCTGCTGGAGAGAGTCCAAGGGAGTGCCAGGACTGGGGGGATGGAGCAAAGCTGGAGGTGGGGAGAGTCAGCCTGGAGGTGAGGAGGAAGTTGTTGAGCATAAGAGTGGTGAGAGCCTGGCAGGGGTTGCCCAGGGAGGTGGTTGAGGCCCCATGGCTGGAGGTGTTTCAGGCCAGGCTGGCTGAGGCTGTGTGCAGCCTGCTCTAGGGTAGGGTGTCCCTGGACATGGCAGGGGGTTGGAACTGGCTGCTCCTTGTGGTCCCGTCCCGCCCTGACTGATTCTGTGATTCAGGGCAGGCTGCAGAGCTGCTGAGGAGCAAAGGCTGAGAGCCCTGGGGCTGGTGAGCCTGGAGAAGAGCAGCCACAGAGGGATCTGGTCAGTGCTCAGCAAGAGCTAAAGGACCTGTGGGGGGAGCAAGAGGCTGGGGCCAGACTCTTGTCAGGGTGCCCAGTGAGAGGGCAGGGGGCACAAACTGGAGCCCAGGAGGTGCCACCTGAACAGGAGAAACTTGTGACAGGATGTGCAAGAGCTGTGTGGAGGTGAACTGGGGCCAGGAGGCAGGGAGGCAAGGAGGAGGGCAAGGAAGAGGTGGAACTACTGAAAGCAGCAGAGCAGAGGAATTGAGTGGGGGAGCAGAAGGAGCCAAGGAGGAGAGCAGGGGAGGAGGAGCAGCAGCAGAGGCCTGGTGCTGGCAGGGCCACGCTGAGGCAGAGGCAGCGCAGGCAGACAGCTCTGGGGCTCTGCCATCCACTCAGTGTGCTTGGGAGACTGAGTTGCCTGCAGCTTTTCATCCAGGCAAGTTTTCAGCTGTTGGCAACGTGGCAAAGCCTGCAAGAGCTGCCAGAGCAGAGCCTTGCCCTTGCCCCCTGTCTCCTGCTCTCTCTCTGCTCTGCCTTGCAGGCACCGTCATCGGCGTCGTCATCTACACGGGCAAGGAGACTCGGAGCGTGATGAACACCTCCAACCCAAAGAACAAGGTCAGTCCCTGGGGGGCAGCTTCCTGCTTCTCTGGCCGCAAAACCTGCCCCCAGCTGTGCAGGAATGAGACCTGCTGGGCTGTGGCTGGGCTGTGCAGGCAGAGCTGAGCTCAGTTCTGTACCTCCCCTGTGGGCGCAGGCTGGCAGACTTGGGGCTGTACAGCATGGAGAGGAGAAGGCTCCAGGGAGACCTCAGGGCAGCCTGCCAGGACCTGCAGGGGCTCCAAGAGGGCTGTGGAGGGACTTGTGACAAGGGATGGGAGTGACAGGATGAGGGACAACGGACAGGAGCTGGGAGAGGGGAAACTGAGAGTGGATATGACGAAGAGAGCGAGACACTGGCACAGGCTGCCCAGGATTCCTTTGATTAGTTTAATAACAATGAAGGGGCATTAATGAATAGAGGTGGCACTGCCAGGGGTCAGCCTGACACCCAAAGTGACATCCAGGATTTGTTAATGATCACTGAAGGGCATTAATTATCAGAGGTGGCATTTAGGGGGCTATTTTGAGGGCTCAGCCTGGCACCTAAAGACAATGCCCAGGGTTTCTCTATTAATACTAACCTAATAATCAGTGAAGGGCATTAATTGATTACCAGAGATGGCCTTTAGGGGTTTGAGGGCTCAGTCTGGCACCCAAAGGCAGCACCCAGGGTCTCTATTAACCTAATAAGCAGTGAAGGCATTAATTGATGACCAGAGGTGGCCTTCATGCTGTATGCTGAGGGCTCAGCCTGGCACCCACTGCTCTGTGCTGAGTCTCTCGATGATTTCCCTGCCCTCCAGCCTGCTCTTCCCCTCTTCCACCCCAACCTTCCAGCACCTTTCTTTCACCCTCCTGCCCTTCTGGGGCCCAGCAGCCTGCAGCAGCAGCAGAATCCTGGTGGTGCAGCAGCAGCCTCTGCAGTGTGCCCACTGGCACAGCTGCTGCTGGGCTGCAGAGCTGTGTGGACCAGGCTCTACCAAAGGGCCCAGCTGTGTTTCCCTCCATCCTCTGGCTTCCTGACATGCATCATTAAACCTTATTAGCCACTTCCTGGTTGGGTTGGGTTGGTTTTCTCTCCTCCCCCCTCCCCTCTTCTGTTTTAACAAAGCTCCTTGCAGCATATGAAACATTTTCTGCCCCTCCAAGTGGAAATGATTTGCTTTATTGCAGAGTGTCAACTTGCTCTGGTTCCTTGATGCCTGCTAATTGGTACTTTGGAGAGTGTAATCATGGTGAGATCAGCCCTCTGAGCAGGGCTTTCTTTGGAGGCTGATACAAGACCCTTGCAGCAGGAGCTGTCAGTCTGGGCAGCCTCTCACACCAGCCCCAGCTCCTGGGCTTGCTGGCAAACCCTTTGCCCAGGAGCAGGTCACAAAGTGGCTGTCAGAGGCGGGCAGCACGGAGCAGGAGGTCACTCTGGGGGGAAGGTCGTTGGGCAGTGGTGACTTGATGGTGCTGAAAGCTGCTTCAGCTGACAGAGTGGCTCAGGCTGGAAGGGACCTCGGAGGTTACCTCCACCCCCCTGCCGTGGGCAGGGACACCTTGCACCAGCACAGGATGCTTCAGGACTCCTCCAGCCTGGCCCCAGGGAGGGCACATCCACAGCCTCCCTGGGCAGCCTGTGCCGTCTCTCCCCACCCTCACCTCTCTTCCTCATCTCCAGTCTCAGTCTGCCCTCTCCCAGCTCAAAGCCATTCCCCTTGTCCTGGCACTGCCAGCCCTTATCACAAGTCCCTCCCCAGCTCTCCTGCAGCCTCTTCAGGCACTGGAAAGCTGCTCCGAGGTCTCCCTGGAGCCTTCTCTACTCTCAACGGCCCCAACTCTCCCAGCCTGTCCCCACAGCAGAGGTTCTGCACCCTCTGAGCGTCTCCATGGCCTCTTCAGGAGCCTCTCCAGCAGCTCCAGGTTCTTGTGCTGGGTTCCCCAGGGCTGGCAGCAGTGCTGCAGGTGAAGTCTGAGCAGAGGGGCAGAATCCCCTCCCTGTTGCTGCTCTCCTGCTCTGGCTGCAGCCAGCACACAGCTGGCTCTGGGCTGTGCCCAGTGCTGGCTCCTGGGCACTTGGCACTAACTGGCACCCCCAAGCCTGCTCCTCACCACTAGTCACCCAGCCTAGGCTTGTGCTTGGCATTGCCCTGACCCAGCTGCAGGACCTTGCTGGCCTTGGGAAGAGGTCTGCAGCTGGCAGCTGCTGGCAGGAGGAGGTGGGTGCCTAACTCAGCACTACCCCTGCACGGAGGGCAGAGGCTCTGTAGCCTCCTCAGTTTCTCCATCCCCTCTGGGCACGTTTTTAGCCCTTTGCAGCATGCCACTTGACACAACTGCAGGACATCTGCAGGCCTGTGGCTGGGTGAAGGTCTGGAAGGTGCTGGTTTGGTTGTAGCTGTCAGCTCCTGAAGGGGGAACTCGGAACCCTCTCGGAGTAAACAGGTCCAGAGCTGTGCTGGCTGAGAGCCTTCGGCAGCAGCAGCTGGCACCAGTCGGCAGCACCCTCTGCTGAGCCTCTGCCTCCACTGCTGCCAGGCTCCTGCCAGCCAGGCCAGACGCTGAGAGGGGACAGGAGAGTGCTGAAAGGAGAGAGGGGAGTGCAGGAAGGGAAGAGGAAAATAAAGGAGAGGAAGATGCAGAAAGGAGGAGAGAGAAATAGAGGGGCAAGGGGGGAGTACAGGCAGCAGGAGGGGAGTTCAGGCAGGATGCAGAGCTGGTGCTGTGGCTCCCCTGCTCAGGGCTGGCTTCGCAGAGCCCCATCAGGCTGGGGACTGCCCCAGGCTGTCTCTGCGGGCGCAGCCTGGCAGAGGAGCAGGTGCCCGGCAGCTGGCTGGCAGCAGGGCCTTCCCCTCGGCCCCTGTCGTGCTGGGCTGCTGAGGCAGTGTCTGGGTGCAGAGGCAGGGCTGGCATGAGGAGGTGTCCTGAGAGGGCTCAAGAGCAGCAGCTCAGGGGCAGGAGCTGAGTACTTGCCTCAGCACCACACCAGCAGGGCTGCGGCCACGGCTCAGCTGTGGGTGTAGCTCGGGAAGGTCTCCTGCACTCTGGTTCCCTGTGCTCAGATTGGGTTTGGGCTCAGAAACCATTTTCCTGTGCTCAGATTTCACTTTGAGTCTCCAGACTGAGTGCAAAGTGAGTCTGTAAAGGGCCAGGATCTGAGCCAGACAAAGAAAGGAGGCAGAGAGGGAAAGAAGAACTGTTTGCGTCTTCATCTTCTCCTAAGACAGACCCAGAGCTGCCTCCTCTAGCTCTAAAGTGATTAATTCATTGTCCTTACTAAGTGAGGTTAATTGCTGGGGAGGGATGGCAGTGGCATGGGTTCAGCATCATCCTCTGGGGTCCCTCTGCTGCTGAGCAGGGCCTGTTGTGACAGCACAGGGGTGAAAGAGGACACTCAGAGTGCAGAGAAGAAAGAGTTTGTGTGCTGAGAGCCCGGCCCGGGGTGCCGGAGGCGGTTGCTGTCCCACCCCTGCAGCCACTGCAACTCAGGGGGTCTGTGGCTCTGAGCAAGCTGGTCCGGGTGAGGATGTCCCTGCTGGCTGCGGGGCAGCTGGACTAGGATGAGCCTGGAAGGTTCCTTCCCCCCTCCCAGGGCAGTTTGTGGTTGTGCTGCTGCATTTCTGCTCTGCAGGAGCACTCAGGGGTGGTTTGCTGGCCCTTGCTCAGCACCCAACACCCCCAAGGCTCTTTCTTCAGGGCTACTCCCAGCCCACTCTGCCCCCAGCCTGGCTCAGTGCCTGGGGCTCCAGGTTGCCTGCTGTCCCCAGGGAGGCTGTGGCTGCTTCCTGCCTGGGGGTGCTTCAGGCCAGGCTGGATGCAGCCTGGAGCAGCTGAGTCTAGCTGAGAGGTCCCTGCCCGTGGCAGGAAGCTGGAGGAGATGGCCCCAGAGCTCCCCTCCAGCCTGAGCCATTCTGTGCCCCTGAGCCATTTGCTGCTCAGGCTGCTGTGTGCTGCTGGTAAAAGTGAAGATGGAGCTGGAGCAGATGTCACAGGGTGGGTTGGGTTGGAAGGGACCTCCAAGTTCATCCAGCTCCCACCCCCTGCCATGGGCTGGGACATCTCCCACCCACCCAGGCTGCTCGAGGCCTCATCCAGCTTGGCTTTGCCCTTCCCCCCCCCCCCCCCCCCCCCCCCCCCCCCCCCCCCCCCCCCCCCCCCCCGGGAGGGCACATCCATCCAGAAGCCCCCTGTGGGGTCTGAGTGCCTCAGGCTCCACCAAGCAGGAGTCCGGGAGGCAGCAGAGGGGTGTCAGTGTGGAGCACGCTGCTGACTGACTGCTGTCTGCTGCTCCTCTAGGTCGGGCTGCTGGACCTGGAGCTGAACCAGCTGACCAAAGCCCTCTTCCTGGCTTTAGTTGCCCTTTCAGTTGTCATGGTGACCTTGCAGGGCTTCGTGGGCCCCTGGTACCGCAACCTGTTCCGCTTCCTCCTGCTCTTCTCCTACATCATCCCCATCAGGTAGGTGGGAGAAGGGAATAAGGAGGGGAAGAGCAAGGCCTGCCCAGGCAGGATGTCCAGGTCCTGTCTGAAATGTAGCCTGGCTGCCCTTGGGCCGGGAATGTGATCCTGCCAGGAGGCTGGAGGAGAAGGTGCCAGGAAATACGCTGAGCCTGGGGGGAGGCTGTGCAGAGAGCAGCCCTGCTGGACCTGCTCTGGGCACTGTTCAGCCTGCTGAGGCTATCAGGAGATCTAATCCTGGCCTGCCGTGAATGTATTGATAAGGAGACAGCCTTGGGACACTTGAGAGCACAGCCTGAGGGAACAGCCATGCAAATGAGCCCAGGAGGAGGCTGCAGGTCCCTGCTTAATGCCCCCGGGGGCTGCGGATGTTTATCCCCCCCCCCGGGGGCTGCGGATGTTTTTCCCCCCCCCGGGGGCTGGGGATGTTTTCCCCCCCTGGGGCATATTTCCTTGTTCTGTTGTCCTGCAGCACCCTGCAGCCTGCCCCCAGCCCCTCGCTGTGTGCCAGGAGGCTGCCCTGTGCTCCAGCAGCCCGCAGCGGGCACCCTGCCCAGCGTCTGCTGCTGCTGTGCCAGGCAGGCTGGGCACCGACCCTGCCCCGCTTCCCTTTGCAGCCTGCGAGTGAACCTGGACATGGGCAAGGCAGCCTACGGCTGGATGATCATGCGGGACGAGCAGATCCCGGGCACGGTGGTGCGCACCAGCACCATCCCCGAGGAGCTGGGCAGGTTGGTCTACCTGCTCACCGACAAGACAGGTACTGCCCCCCGCCGGGCACGGCCGTCCCTGCCCGCGGCAATGGCCCCTCCTGCCTGCTCACACAGGAGCAGGGGGTGCCGGGCTGGGAGGGCAGCCAGAGGGGTCACAGATGTCAGGGGCTGGAAGGGACCCAAAGGGATCAGAGGATCACAGATGTGAGGGGTTGGAAGGGACCCAAAGGGATCACAGATGTGAGAGGTTGGAAGGGACCCAAAGGGATCACAGATCACAGATGTTAGGGGTTGGAAGGGAGACAAAGGGATCAGAGGATCACAGATGTCAGAAGGGACTCAAAGAGGTCACAGGATCACAGATTACAGATGTCAGGGGTTGGAAGGGACCCAAAGAGCTCATCCAGTCCAACCCCTGCCAGAGCAGATCCATCCAGTCTAGCTCAGGGCACACAGGAGCACATCCAGACAGGCCTGGAAAGGCTCCAGAGAAGGAGACTCCACAGCCTCTCTGGGCAGCCTGTGCCAGGGCTCTGGACCCTTCCAGTCAGGAGGTTCCCCTTGTGTTGAGCTGGAACCTCCTGTGCTGCAGCTTCCATCCATTGCTGCTTGTCCTGTCCCAGGGAGCAGTGAGCAGAGCCTGTCCCCCCCTCCTGACCCCCAGCCCTCAGAGAGTTACAGACATTGACTCAATCCCCTCTCAGTCTTCTCTTCTCCAGACTAAGCAGCCCCAGGGCCCTCACCCTCTCCTCACCAGGCAGTGCTCCAGACCCCTCCTCATCCTTGGAGCCCTCCCTTGGACTCTCTCCAGCAGATCCCTGCCCCTCTTCAAGTGGGGAGCCCCAAACAAGGCAGTGCTCAAATGAGGTCTCCCCAGGGCAGAGCAGAGGGGCAGGAGAACCTCCCTGGATCTGTGGCCACACTCTGCTCAATGCCCCCCAGGGTCCCATTGGCCCCCAGGGCACGTTGCTGTGCCAGGCACCACTTGTTACCTGTTCTGGGATCTTTCAAGTCTTTTCCAACCCCATCCACTGTAGGACTCGAGATCTTCTCCTGTGTGCCCCCAGATCCAGGCCCTTCAGGCATCCCAAAGTGGTCCTGCTGGTACAGGCCACTTCAGGGCTGAACCCAACAGCAAGCTGAGCTCAGGCTGAGCTGCCCAGGGAGGTGGTGGAGTCCCCAACCCTGCAGGTGTTTCAGGGTGGCTTGGATGTGTGCTGAGGGATGTGGTTGAAGGTGAGAGTAGGGCTCTAGGGTGGGCTTTGCCAGCCTGGGTGTTTGTGTGAGGCTGTAGCAAAGCAGAGCCCCAGGCCTGGGCAGTTCAGATCCCAGTGCCAGCCCTCCTCAGCCCTTCCATGCCCTCAGGACAGTGCTAGCAGCAGGAGCTGTGGGATAAAATCCCTGCTTTGAGAAGAGCCTCCCCAAGTGCCACAACTGCTGGAGACAAATGGCAGCCAGGGCTGGGGCTGGGTTGGGTTTTCTCCTCGGCCCTCCCTCCCCTCAGCTGCAGCGTTGAGCACAGAGGGAATTAATTTCCAGGGCAGGAAGTCCTGCGGGTGTCGTTCCCGGCTGGCAGCAGCTGTGCTGCAGCAGAGAGCAGCTGAGCTGCTGACTGGGAGAAGCAGATGCAGATCTGCCTGCTGCTGCCCTCCTGGGCCGTGATGTGCAGCAGGAGCAGCACAGCTCAGAAGGCCAAAGCAGGAGGGGGAAGAAAAGGCAGAAGCAGAGAGGAGTGAAGAGCTTCAGGAGCCCTTCAGTGGTGACCAAGGCTGCTCAGGGAAGCAGCCAGGGGCTGTGGGGATGTTCCCATGGAGACTGGAATCAGAGCATGGGCTAGGAATGCCCTCTGAGGCCATCCAGTCTGACCCCAGCTGCCCCCCAAGCCATCTGCCCAGGTGCCATGGCCACAGCTCAGTGACAGCTCCAGAGGTGGGGACTCCCCCACGAGGGCAGAGTGGGTCCAGCTCTCCGTGGCTGGACTGGTGGCAACACCCTGGGGGGCCTGAGAGTCCCTTCCAACCCAGCCCACTCTGTGAGCCTGGGACCCCATCCTCGGCTGCCCTTCATGAGTGGGGTGGGTTGGAAAGAGCCTTCAAGCCCCTCCAGTGCCAACCTCCTGCCATGGACACCTCCCCCAGCACAGGCTGGTCAAGGCCTCGTCCAGCCTGGCCTTGGATACCTCCCAGGAGGGGGCAGCCACAGCCTCCCTGGGCAGCCTGTGCCAGTGTGTTCCACCCTCAGGCTGCAGAACTTCCTCCTGGTGTCCAACCCAAGCCTGCCTTGCTGCAGGCCCAAGCCCCTGCCTGCCATCCTCTCCCTGCAAGCCCTCCTGAGCACCTCTCTTGCAGCTGAAGTCCATCTCCTCTTGTCCCATCTCCACCAGCCCTTGTCAGAAACGCTGGGAGCTGCTTCCTGCTCTCTGCCCCCTGCCCAGCACCCCAGCTGGCACCTCCCTGCCAGGCCATGCTGTTTCCACCCCAGGAAGGTGGCATTTTGGGTGAGGGGTGGCACCAGTAAAGGTGGGTGCTGAGCTCCCAGGGCAGTGCTGGCACTGTCCTGCATGCAGCTGACCCCCAGCAAGGGAGAGCCCCCCAGGACCAGAGGAGCTGCTGCACTGGAGCTGGCCCTGAGGCCTGGGGGCTTCTCTGCAGCTTTGTGCCCTGGCACAGGGCAGCAGCCAGGAGGCTGCCCTGTCCCAGCAGGCGGAGTGCACATTCCCTGCCCCCCCGGGGCCCTGCCTGGGCAGTGCCAGCCTGCAGCCTGCCCCCAGCAGCTCCCAGATGTCCGCTGGGGATGGAGGAGCAGCTCTGTCTGCAGATGTGTCACCATGGCAACCTCCAGCAGCCTCCACTCCAATCACAGCCTAATCAACGTCCTCTGCTGGCCCTCTCACCACAAGCAGGATGCCACAGTGCCACGATGGGCACACTTCACTGCTCTGCTGCTCTGGCACAGGAGGGAGCAGCCTGAGGGACACTGAGCAGCCAAAAGCTCCTTGCTGAGGAGCAGAGCCCACACACAGCCCTGGGCAGGGCAGCTCTGGCAGCCAGGCAATGCTCCTCACACTGCAGAGCTCAGCACTGCCAGGCAGCCCTGGGGCCCAGCAGAGGCTTCTGTGGATGGCACACACCTCAGAGAGGGCTGGGAGGGACCCCCAGAGCCCACCCAGTGCGGGGACATCCTCCCCCAGAGCAGGCTGCTCTCAGCCCTGCCCAGCCTCACCTTGGCCACCTCCAGCCATGGGACCTCAGCCACCTCCCTGGGCCACCTGCTGCAGGGTTCCAGCAGCCTCCTGCTGCACAGTTTGTTCCTCACAGCCACTCTCAGCCTGCTCTGCTCTCGTCCCAGACCACTGCCCTCAGCCTGTCCCTGCAGCCCTTTGGGCACAGTCCCTCTGCAGCCTTCCTGCAGGAGCCCTTCAGGCCCTGGCAGCAGCTCTGAGCTCCCCTTGGAGCCTTCTCCTCTCCATGCTGCCCACCCCCAGCTCCCTCAGCCTGTGCCCAGGGCAGAGCTGCTCCAGCCCCTGCTCCCCTTGGTGGCCTCCTCTGGCCCCTCTCCAGCAGCTCCATGTCCTTGCTGTGCTGAGGGCCCCCAGCTGGCCCCAGCCCTGCAGCTGAGCTCTGCCCAGAGCAGAGGGGCAGGATCCCCTCTCTGCAGCTCTGCCCACACTGCTCTGGCTGCAGCCCAGGCTGCCCTTGGCCTCCTGTGCTGCCAGTGCCCACTGCTGGCTCCTGCCCAGCCTCTGCCCCCCAGCAGCCCAGGTCCTGCTCTGCAGGGCTGCTCTCAGGCTGCTCACTCTTTGGCCCGGGTGGGTCCCGAGGGCTGCCCTGCCCTCGGTGCAGGACCTGCCCTGGGCCCTGCAGAGCCTCAGAGGTTCTGCTCCCCACCCCTCCAGCCTGTCCAGGTCCCTCTGCCTTGCCCCCAGCCCACCCTTCACCTTCTCACCCACACCACTCTGCCTCTTCCACCTCTCTGCTTTCCTTTGCTTTCCTCCTCAGAAGGTTTTCTCTTCTGCTTGCTGAGAGGGGATTGAGGTAGGCCGAAGAGTCCCCACACCTCTCCCCCCTCTGCCCTCCCCTCCTGCAGCCTGAGCTGGAGCTGTGCTGCTGCAGTGGTGTCAGTGGAAACGATCTTCCCATATCATCATCCTGGGGCTGGTTTGGTTTCCTGCTCAGGGTTGTTTCCTCTCCCAAGCGGCAATTAGAGCTGGTGGGAAGTAGAGCTGACAGTTGCCTGCTGCCTGAGGCTTTGAGGAGGGTTTAATTTCACAGCTCCCGGGGAGGGTTTATTTTAACTCAGAGGCTTGGCAGAGTCTGAGGGTAGTGAGGAGAGGTTGGCATGGCTGGAAGGTCAGGAGGGTGGTGGAGATTTACTTGGAGACCTCCTGCAGTGCACATTGGTGGACAGAGTGGCTGGGGTTGGGGGTTTGCATTTTAGAGCTGGGGATTTTAGTCTCTGGTGTTTGCCGGGGGGAAGCTTCCCTGCCTGCCAGGTGCCACTGCTCACCTCCCAGCCTGTTCCCAGCAGCAGGAGGGCACAGAGCTGCTGCAGAGAGGAGGCCACAAAGGTGATGGCAGGGCTGGAGCAGCTCTGCCCTGGGCACAGACTGAGGGAGCTGGGGAGGTGCAGCCTGCAGAGGAGAAGGCTCCAGGCAGAGCTCAGAGCTGCTGCCAGGGCCTGAAGGGCTCCTGCAGGAAGGCTGCAGAGGGACTGTGCCCAAAGGGCTGCAGGGGCAGGCCGAGGGCAGTGGTTTGGGACGAGAGCAGAGCAGGCTGAGAGTGGCTGTGAGGAACAAACTGTGCAGCAGGAGGCTGCTGGAACCCTGCAGCAGGTGGCCCAGGGAGGTGGCTGAGGCCCCGTGGCTGAAGATGGCCAAGGTGAGGCTGGGCAGGGCTGAGAGCAGCCTGCTCTAGGGGAGGATGTCCCCGCACTGGGTGGGCTCTGGGGGTCCCTCCCAGCCCTCTCTGTGGTTCTATGCCAGCCATGCCCTTTCTGGGTGCCCTGCAGCAATGCACAGCCCAGGCCCTGTGGTGCTTTGGCAGACTCCAGGAACCTTCATTTGCCAGAGAAGCAGAAAGCAACATCCAGAAGTGCTGGAGAGATGGGAAGCTTTGGGAGTTCTCCCAGAGCAGCCCTGCTCAGAGCAGCAAAACATTCTCAGCTGAGGAAGATCAGGAGGAGTCTTTCTCACCTTGGTAAATGCTGATGAGAACCCAGATGAGGAAGGTCTTGAAGGACAAAGATCTTCCCTGAGGTGGAGGAGGCTCTGAGGGACCTGATCATGTCTCCCACCCTCACTCCATGCCTCTGATCTTCCTCCACCAGCATTCCTTGAGTGACCCAAGCTGTCGCTAGCTGCTGCTTGCTTCCTTCTTCCCCAGAGCAGGATGTGGGGGTGGGTGCTGAGTCCCTTTCCTCATCCTTTTGGCTGCTCCGTGAGGTTTCCCTCCTCTCCTGCAGGAACTCTGACCCAGAACGAGATGATCTTCAAGCGCCTGCACCTGGGGACTGTGTCCTATGGCACAGACACCATGGATGAAATCCAGAGCCACATCATCAACTCCTACTCACAGGTACCTCACTTCAGTTAATTACTCACCTTTAATTAGTGGTTTTTCACAGTATGCCTGCAGACTGGGGAAGCTTTTCCTGTAACGTTTCTGCCTCTTTAACTGCAGCCCTGGAACTGTTCAGCTGGAGAAGCCCTCCAGGGTCCAGTCCTTTGAGTCCAAGGCTCTTGGATACAAAATAATGTGTGAATGGTCCCAGAGATTGGGAGAGGTTTGGGAAGGGACCTCCAGAGATCAACCAGCCCAACCTCCCTGCCAGGGCAAGGGCAGCCAGGGCAGGGCACACTGAACACATCCAGGAGGGGATGCAAAGTCCCCAGAGGAGGAGACTCCACAGCCTCTCTGAGCAGCCTGCTCCAGCACCCTCACACCACTGAAGTTTCTCCTCATGCTGAGGTGGCAGCTCCTGGGCTCCAGATTGTGTCCATTGCTCCTTGTGCTGTCTCTGGGCACCACGGAACGGAGCCTGACAGCTTCATCTTGCCCTCGCCCCTCTGTATCTGTCACCACTGCTCAGGTCCCCTCTCAGCCTTCTCATCCCCAGGCTGCCCAGCCCCAGGGCTCTCAGCCTCTCTTCCTCACACAGCTTTCCCAGGCCCTTCAGCATCCTCACAGCCTCCCCTGGGCTCTCCAGCAGATCTCTGTCCCTCTTGAACTGGGGAGCATAGACCTGGACACAACACTCCAGATGCAGCCTGACCAGGGCAGAGCAGAGGGGCAGGAGAACCTCCCTTGCCCTGCTGGCCACACACTTCACCCCAGGCTGCCATTGGCCCTCTTGGGCACAGGTGCCCAGGGCTGTGCCATGCAGCCCTTGCTGCCCACCAGCACTCCGAAGTCTCTCTCCGTGGAGCTGTTCCCCAGCAGGTCACCCCTGGGCTGTGCTGGTGCCTGGGCTGGTTCCTCCCTAGGGCAGGGCTCTGCCCCTGCCCGTCTGCTGGTAGCACCTCTTGAAATCAGAGGGGAGAAGGAAGGCATCTGGGCAGCAGCCCCAGCAAGCAGCACACCCTGCTGGGAGGCTGGGCAGGCCTGGTGAGGTCTTGATGTAATCTCTGCTAATAGAAGCTGTGGCAGTTGTGTGACATTGATTTTAGCCCTCGTTTGTGTTCTGCTTTATTATTACAGTGGACCTAGCAGACTATTGTCATCTTAATGCAACACACAGATCTATTATAACCTGATTCTGCTTCCCCACTGGAAGCATTCTGTGATAGAGGGCAGGAGATTTAATGGGATTGGGGTGGGAATTAAATTATACAGGCATCAATAAACATAACATAATTCAGAAGGGGTAAAGCAGCTTCATTTATCTGGGGCTGTAATGGCACCAGGCACAGCCTGAATGCAAATGCAGCAGGTCTGCGAAGCAGGAGCTGGGGAGCAGAGGCAGAGGAGCAGAAAGGGAAAGGCCTGCCCCAGCCAGCACTGCTGGGCAGCAGCTCCAAGGCTCAGCAGCCTGCAGGCAGCAGGGGCACAAAGGAGGACCCCAAACTGCCTCCCGCTGAGGTCTTCTTCTGGGTTACCCCAAGGTGAGCTCTGGTGGAGAGGCTTCAGGGGAGAGCTACAGGTGGAGTTAGTGTGGGGGCTTGGGAAAGTGAAGGAAACCTCCCCCAGAAACAACACCCCCAAAAAA
>WAAF01001965.1:290108-389794 GCA_013400475.1 Tricholaema leucomelas | reverse complement strand
TCTAGGCTGGATGTTAGGAGGAAGCTGTTGTCAGAGAGAGTGATTGGCATTGGAATGGGCTGCCCAGGGAGGTGGTGGAGTCTCTGTGGCTGGAGGTGTTGAAGCCAAGCCTGGCTGGGGCACTTAGTGCCATGGTCTGGTTGGTTGGGCAGGGCTGGGTGCTGGGTTGGGCTGGAGGAGCTCGGGGGTCTCTGCTATGCCGCTCGATCCTGTGACTCTCCGGTGTCTTCCCTCCGGCGCCGCGGCACAGGTGGCGGCGGCGGTGCCCGCGGCGGGCGGCAGCAGCTCCGGTGCCGGCTGCACTCCGTCGCGCAGGGCGCAGGCGGCGCCCAAGGTGCGCAGGAGCGTCAGCAGCCGCGTGCAGGAGGCCGTCAAGGCTCTGGCGCTCTGCCACAATGTCACCCCCGTCTACGAGGGACGCGCCGGCGCCGCCGACACCGAGGACGCCGAGGTGGACCAGGACTTCAGCGACGACAGCAGAGCCTACCAGGCCTCCAGCCCCGACGAGGTCAGTGCCGGCGGCGGGCGCGGGGTCAGGCGTCCTGCCGGGCTGCGGCGGGTGGGGGGAGCCGCCGCTGCTGCTGCCCCTCCTCAGCTGCTCCTCAGCTGCTTTTCTACTGCTGCCACCCCTCCGCTGCTGCCCTTTGGCTGCTGCCCCTCCTCAGCCGCTGCTCTTCTGCCCTGCCCACACCGCAACCGCGGTGCTGCGGCCAGTGCTGGGCTCCTCCCCCGTTCGAGGGGGACAGGGAACCAGGCTGGGTGAGGCTTTGCCCTGGGTGCCCCTGCCCCGGCAGGGGGTTGGAGTCAATGATCTCCAGAGGTCCCTTCCCACCCCTCTCAGTCTGTGATGCCATCCCAGTGACTGAGGGAGGTGGGGAGGTGCAGCCTGCAGAGCAGAAGGCTCCAGGGGCACCTTAGAGCTGCTGCCAGTGCCTGAAGGGCTCCTGCAGGAAGGCTGCAGAGGGACTTGTGCTGAGTGAGGGGGCCTGAGCCAGGCCAAGGGCAATGGTTTGGAGCTGAGTCAGAGCAGGCTGAGAGTGGAGCTGAGGCAGAAGTTGTGCAGTGTGAGGGTGCTGAGAGCCTGGCACAGGCTGCCCAGGGAGGCTGTGGCTGCCTCCTGCCTGGGGGTGTTGCAGGCCAGGCTGGATGAGGCCTTGGGCAGCTGAGTGCAGCTGAGAGGTCCCTGCATAGTGGTTGTGTGGGAGAGCAACTCTGAGCTGCCTTCCCCTCAGCCATTCTGTGCTCCTGTGATCTCTGTGGTCCCTTCCAACACAACTCACTCTGATCCTGTGACCTCTGAGGTCCCTTCCAACCCCTTCCATGGCTCTGTGATCTCCAAGGTCCCATCCAACCCAACCCATTCCCTGGCTCTGTGATCTCTGTGACCCTCAGACTTGGAAAGAGATCAGGTGGTAACAGGACAGAGCTGGGAATGGGAAGGGGAAATGAGCCAGAGAGAAACGTTTGGGTGCTGGCAGGCAGGGAAGGCAAAGATCTCCTCTCAACAGTGCTTTAGCTAATTACTATTTTGCATCACCTCGACTCACCCACTCCAAACCTTTATCAAGGAGGTGAAAAATTGACATCTCAGAGCAGGCAGCAGCAAATTCCCTTTCCATTTCTCCAGGCTGCTGCTCGAAACACTCCTGGAAGGATCCCGCTGCTGCAGTTTGCTTTAATTGAATCAGAAATTGATGCTAAATGGAGCCTGGGAAAAAAAAAAGCCTCAAGAGGAAGATCCCTAAAGCCCATTTAAAAAGCAGCAAAACTGCAGCCTGAGAGGAAAAATAAACCAACAACCCCCAGAAGCACAAAAGAAAGGCCCCCAGCAGGTCTTTATCATAACTTTCAGTTGTGGCTGAGAGCTGCCTTGGTGCAGTGCTTGCAAGGCGCTGGAGCCCAAGGAAAGTGCCGGAATGGCTCTCACCATTGAGCTGTTTGCAGTCTGGCACCAGCTGGGTGGTGCCAGTGCTTGCCAGCCACTGCCAGTGCCAAAGCATTCACTGCTGCTGACCCCAGGTGCTTGGAGGGGGCACCCTGCAGCCTCCTGCAGGGAGAGGGCTCCCTGGGCGCTTGCTGCGGCAGCTCAGCACTGGCCCAGCAGAGCCCATCTGCTGCAGCGTGAGCAGGTCGCAGGCTCCAGCCTGTGGGGTGCAGCTGGGGGAGCTCAGCCTTCAGCTCCTCTCCTCCTGGGCTCCGGTGCTGCATCTGGCTGCACTTTGCAGCCCTCTGAAGGGAGGTGTTGCTTGCTCAGTTGTCTGCCCACAGAATATTGGAGGGACCTCAGAGGTCACAGGATCAGAGTGAGTTGTGTTGGAAGGGACCACAGAGATCATAGGAGCACAGAATGGCTGAGGGGAAGGCAGCTCAGAGCTGCTCTCCCACACAGCCTCCTGCCATGGGCAGGGACCTCTCAGCTGCACTCAGCTGCCCAAGGCCTCATCCAGCCTGGCCTGCAACCCCCCCAGGCAGGAGGCAGCCACAGCCTCCCTGGGCAGCCTGTGCCAGGCTCTCTGCACCCTCACACTGCACAACTTCTGCCTCAGCTCCACTCTCAGCCTGCTCTGACTCAGCTCCAAACCATTGCCCCTGGCCTGGCTCAGACCCCCTCAGCACAAGTCCCTCTGCAGCCTTCCTGCAGGAGCCCTTCAGGCACTGGCAGCAGCTCTGAGGTGCCCCTGGAGCCTTCTGCTCTGCAGGCTGCACCCCCCCAGCTCCCTCAGCCTGTGCTCACAGCAGAGCTGCTCCAGCCCTGCCATCACCTTTGTGGCCTGCTCTGGCCTCTCTCCAGCAGCTCTGTGCCCTCCTGCTGCTGCTGGGGACAGGCTTGGAGGTGAGCCGAGGGGCACAGTGCCTTCTCTTGCCCTCTGCCCACACTGCTCTGGCTGCAGCCCAGCCCCTGGCTGCCTGCTGTGCTGCAGGAGGGCACTGCTGGCTCCTGGGCAGCTGCTCAGCACCCAACACCCCCAAGGCTCTTTCTTCAGCACTCAGCCTGGATTGGTGCCTGGGCTTGGCCTGACCCAGCTGCAGGACCCTGCCTTTGGCCTGGTTGACCATCCTGCAGCTGGCACTGTGCCACTTCTAAAGCCTGCCAAGACCCCTTCTGACTGGCACCGTGGCTCCCAACCCACTCAGCCCCCAGCCTGGTTTGGTGCCTGGGCTCCAGGGGCCCTGCTGTCCCCAGCATGGGATGAGCATGGAGCAGAGGACCCTCTCTGTGCAGCCCCAGCTCTTGGTGCAGGTTCGAGGCCACAGGCAGCTGTGCAGCCCCAGGCTGCCAGGCTCTGCACTTGGTGTGTTGAGTGAGGCCGTGGCTGGGCAGTGCCAGCCGTGGCTGTGCAGCGGCAGCGGCAGCAGAGCCAGGAGTGGGAGCACCGCTCATAGGAGGTGCATCGATCGCAGGCCGAGGTAAGGAGCTGCTTTGGTATGCAGCCCGGGCGCCCTGCCCGTGCCAGGCTCTTTGTTTCCGATGATCAGTGATCAATATTTCATTTTCTCGGCGGGGCCTGGGAGGTTCCATTTGCCTGTCACTTGTCCTCTACCGCTGCAGCACGGCAAACAAAGAGCACCCAGGGAGAGCCCCACCGAGGGCCCTGCGGGCTGGGCTGAGCGGCCCTGCCGAGGGGCAGCTCCCTCGGTGCCATCAACAGCCATAAAGGGAGAGAGAAAGCACAGGGGGGGCGGCCCCGAGGGTCCCGAGGTCACAGGCCCGAGCAGTTCAGGGCCATGCTATGAAGAAGGAGCCTGTGAAGCCCTTTTGCTCCCCGGGGTCAGAGGACATTGATCAGTTGTGCTTTTTAATGACTGCTTACTCCCGAGGCAGCTCTTCAGGGCTGCTGCTTCGTCCTGCTCCCTTCTCGGGCGCGCCTGATGCCGGCGTTTGGAGCACCTGAACTCCTTCCTCCCGGCCTGGGCAGCTCTTTGTGTCCGACGGCAGGAAGAGGCTTTGCTGCCAGGCGCGGAGCAGGGAGCAGAGGCGGTGGTGTGAGGAGCGGGCAGGGAGCTGCTGTGCCCTGCTGGAGGCGGCTGCGGAGTGCAGCAGCCTGGGGCCGTGCCCCGAGCCCCCGGACTGCTTCCCGCAGGTCGTTGTCTGTGCTCCTGGCAGCAGCAGTAATGCTCTTGTTGGGGCAGTGCCTGGGGGCACAGCAAACCGCCCAGCAGCGAGCCCGGGCTGCCGGGACCCCCGGGACCCACCGGCACTGCTCTCCTCCGTGCCTTTGTCTGCGGGGCTGGGGCGCAGCTTGGGCTTGGGATCTTCACCACATGATCCAGTGGGAATCTTTGAAGTTCTCATTTTGTCTGAACGATGAAGTTTCTGCACCAGAAGGGCTGTAGGAGAGCAAAGCAGTATCTGAGAGGGGCTGCAAGAAACCCGGGGAGGGACTGCTTAGGCTGTCAGGCAGGGGTAGGGCTGGGGGGGTAGAGCAAAGCTGGAGGTGGGGAGGGCCAGACTGGATGTGAGGAAGAAGTTGTTCAGCATGAGAGTGGTGAGAGCCTGGCACAGGTTGCCCAGGGAGGTGGTGGAAGCCTCAGCCCTGGAGGTGTTTCAGGCCAGGCTGGCTGAGGCTGTGTGCAGCCTGCTCTAGGGTAGGGTGTCCCTGGGCATGGCAGGGGGGTTGGCACTGGCTGCTCCTTGTGGTCCCTTCCAGCCCTGACTGGTTCTGTGATTCCATGATTCTAAATCACTGCTCAGAGATCTCCAAGAGAGGACTTTGTGCCCCTTGGCTCTGCTCAGACCTCCTTCCAAGCCTGCCTCCAGCTCTGCTGTCACCAGCAGCAGGAGAGCACAGAGCTGCTGGAGAGAGGCCTGAGGAGTGTTGCCCCTCAGCTGCATCAGGTTGCTTAAGGTCTCATCCAGCCTGGCCTTGAACACCTCCAGAGTCTCACCAGCCTGGTACAGAGCAGGGTTAGACACTGGAAAAGGTTGGCCAGAGATCCTAAGACCCAATCTGCCTCAGCTCCACCCTCAGCCTGCCCTGCCTCAGCTCCAAACCATTGCCCTTGGCCTGGCTCAGACCCCCTCAGCACAAGTTCCTCTGCAGCCTTCCTGCAGGAGCCCTTCAGGCACTGGCAGCAGCTCTGAGGTGCCCCTGGAGCCTTCTCCTCTGCAGGCTGCACCTCCCCAGCTCTCTCAGCCTGTGCTCACAGCAGAGCTGCTCCAGCCCTGCCATCACCTTTGTGGCCTCTGCAGCAGCTCTGTGCCCTCCTGCTGCTGCTGGGGGCAGGCTTGAAGGTGAGGTCTGAGCAGAGCCAAGGGGCACAATGTCTCTTGCCCACACTCCTCTGAGGGACTCTGCTGCTGACTTCCTCAGGCCTCAGGCGGAAAGTTCCCAATGCTGGATGCAGATTTCAGCCTCACCACTGTTGCTGTTTGCTTTTCCTGCTGCTGGGAAGGGTTCAGCCTTTCTCCTTGGCAACGCCTGCTCTGTGCCAGGGCACAAGGGGCCCTTCACACTCCAGCTTGCCTCTTTCTGCCCTTTCTTCCCCTTCAGGTAGCTCTGGTGCAGTGGACAGAGAGTGTGGGGCTGACGCTGGTGAGCAGGGATCTGACCTCCATGCAGCTGAAGACCCCTGCTGGGCACATCCTCACCTACTACATCCTGCAGATCTTCCCCTTCACCTCCGAGAGCAAGAGGATGGGCATCATCGTCAGGGTGAGCCCGGGGCCTTGCTGTGCCCTCCCCACGGGTGGACCTTGGCAGGCGTTTCTGAGGAGCTTTTGTTCTTAGAGTATTTGCTTCGGGGGCCTGAGTCAGAGAGGGTGCAGAGTGCTGCAGCAGCAGGGAGGCTGGCACAGGCTGCCCGGGGAGGCTGCGGCTGCTCCCTGCCTGGAGGTGCTCAAGGCCAGACTGGATGAGGCCTGGAGCACCCTGGGCTGGCAAGAAGGGTCCCAGCCCGTGGCAGGGGGGTGGAACTGGGTGGTCTTGGAGATCCTTTCCAACCCGTTCCATGACTCCATGGATCTCCTGTGCTGCAGGAGCTGCTGAGGCTGCAGGAGCTGCTGGGGCTGCTGCTTCTCCAGCCCCAGGGCAGGTGTGGTGGCTGCAGGCAGGGCTGAGCTGTGTCCCACCGGTGCTGAGGTCCTGCCAGCTGCCCAGTGGGGAGCCCAGCAGTGGGCACTGCAGACCCAGCTGAAGCCTCAGCAGCTTGCTGCAAGAGAGGTGGAAGCTCTGTGGGCATTCAGCCTGAGGTCAGTGCAGCAGCAGAGCCTCAGGCAGTCTTGCCAGACGGTTAGGTCAGTGCCAAGCCCCAGCTAAGCCCCTGCCAGGCATGCCACCAGCCAGGGATGCTTCAGGCAGCATGGGGTATGGAGAGACCTTGGCAAGTCTGTGTTGCGTGGGGTGAAGCTGGCATCCATTCACAGGTGCCCAGAAGCTTGCAGAGCAGACTGAGCCATGCCCCCGAGCCCTGTTCTGGCTTCTGTTTGTCTGCACTCCAGTCCTTTGACCAGGCCTTGAGATCTAGAACCTCTGTGGGCATCTCTAGTGCAGGCCATGAGATCTGGAACCTCTGTGGGCATCTCTGATGCCTTGAGGGTGCTCAGAGTCCTCTGGCTAGGCCATGAGGTCCAGAACCTCTGTGGGCATCTCTGATGCCTTGGGTGTGCCCAGGGCCCCCTGGCCATGCCAGCCCAGTGGAGCAGGCAGGTGGTGGCAGGAGCTGTCGTGGCTGGGTCTGATTTTCCCTCCCTCTCTCTGCCCCATTCCAGGAGGAAGCCTCAGGAGAAATCACCTTCTACATGAAGGGAGCAGACGTGGCCATGGCCACCATCGTGCAGTACAACGACTGGCTGGAGGAGGAGGTGAGGAGCCCAAGCAGCAGGGGCTGCAGGGGCTGCAGGCTGGCACC
Organism: Tricholaema leucomelas; assembly: GCA_013400475.1. Lineage (NCBI taxonomy): Eukaryota > Metazoa > Chordata > Aves > Piciformes > Lybiidae > Tricholaema lacrymosa > Tricholaema leucomelas. The sequence continues at coordinate 382,945 of WAAF01001965.1, read as the reverse complement.
TTGGGTACAAAAATCTGTGAACATTTCAGATCGAAAACTTGAGGGGGGGAAAAAAGGAAAGTGGAAACTAAACATTTCAAATCAAAATAAACCCAAAAAATTCAAATCAAAATAAACCCAAAAAATTCAAATCAAAATAAACCCAAAAAATTCAAATCAAAATAAACCCAAAAAATTCAAATCAAAATAAACCCAAAAAATTCAAATCAAAATAACCCCCAAAAAATCAAGTCATAATAAAATCCTAAAATTTTGAAGTCAAAATAAAACCAAAACCTTTCAAATCAAAATAAAAGCCTAAAAACTAAAGAAAAACCAAATCAAAATAAAAACCTAAACAATTCAAATCAAAATAAAAATTCAAATAAAAAGAAAAAATAAAAACAAAAATTCAAATCAAAATAGGAACAAAAAATTCAAGTCAAAATAAGATCCTAAAAAATTTGAAGCCAAAATAAAACCAAAAAACTTTCAAATCAAAATAGAACCAAAAATTCAAATAATAAACCTGAAACTTAAAAAAAAAATTCAAATAAAACTAACAACAAAAATTCAAATAAAAATAACAGCATAAAAACTAAAAAAAAAAAAAAAATTCAAATCAAAACAAAAATTGAAACTAAAACCAAAAATTCAAACAAAAATAACAACCTGAGTGCTAAGAAAAACATTCAAATCAAAACAAGAATCCAAACTAAAACCAAACAATTCAAGTAAAAATAATCCCCTAAAATTTTTCAAATCAAACTGAAAACAAAAAAATCAAATCAAAATAAACCCAAACATTTGCAAATCAAAATGAAAACCCAAAACTGTTCCCAAAATAAAATGCTAACAAAAATTTCAAATTCAGATAAACTCCCCCAAAAAAATAACATTAAAAAAAAAAAAATCAAATCCGAACAAAAGCAAAAAAAAAATTTCAAATCAAAATAAAAAGAAAAGAACAAAAAGTTTCAAATCGAAATGAACCAAAAAACTCAAACCCAGAGAAAAGCAAAAACGTTCAGCTGGAAATCGAAACTCAAACTTCCAATCCAAATCCAACCCAAAAAGGTAATAAAATAATAGTTCATTTTTTAAAATTTCAAATCGAAACAACCCCAAACAGTTCCCGAAGAAAACAAACCCAAAACACCTCCAAACAAAACCAAAATGTGGTCGTTGCCCCTCGAAGGAAAACCCAAACCCTCCCAGTCGAGCCCTGACTGGTCCCCATCGGAACGAGCCCCAGAGCCTTTCCAGGCGGAACCGAAGCAATTACAGATCCAAGCGGAAGCCTTGAACGGGTCCCGTCCAAGCCAGACCTGAGCAGTGGAGGGGCAGATCAGGAGCTGAGCCTTTGCAGTCCCAGTAGAAGCTCCACACTGCTCCGCAAAACGAAACCTCAGCGCTCCCAGCCCGAGCGGAAACTGAGCGAGCGTCCAGGCCTGGGCCCCTCAGCTCAAGAAGGAGCTCTGGAAGTGCTGGGGAGAGCCCAGGGCAGAGGCAGGAAGCTGCTGCAGGCAGTGAACATCTCCTGTGGGCCAGGCTGAGGGGCTGGGGCTGGGGGCTTGGAGCAGAGGAGCCTGAGGCCGCCCTCAGTCCTGTGCCGAAGATGTGCAGGGCTGGAGCCAGGCTCTGCTCAGGGCTGTCCAGTGCCAGGCCAAAGGGCAGTGGGTGCCAGCTGGAGCAGAGGAGCTGCCAAGGGAACAGAAGGGAAAGCTTTGTCCCTGTAACAGTGCTGGAGCCTAGAGCAGGCTGCCCAGAGAGGCTGTGGAGCCTCCTTCTCTGGAGAGATTCTGAACCCCCCTGGATGTGCTCCTGTGTGCCCTGCTCTGGGGAACCCTTCCCTGCCAGGGGGTTGGCCTGGATGCTCTCTGGAGGTCCCTTCCAACCCCTCACACTCTGGGATTCTGTGGTTCCCACTTCTTAAGCCCCCCCCAGGACAGCTGCAGTGGCCCAGAGCCAGTGTGGAATTGCAGAGGGAGCTGGGGTCGGAGCTCCAAGGCTCCCTCAGGCTTTCGACCAAACTCGGATCTCTTTGGGGTTTTTCACCTCATTTCTGCGAGTTGCTGTAGAGAAAGGCTCTGAGCCTCCCAGCTGCTGCTCTCCCCTCCCCCTCTGCCTGCACTGGGCACCTCCAGCAGTCACTCTCCATCTGCCCCGTGGGCATTTGCAGTGGTATGGGCAGGCAGCAGCCCACAGCTGCTGCAGGGCACTTGGGATGGCTGCAGGGACACCAGATAGATTAAACCTCCCTCAAGACAGGCAGCAAAGTGCCATAACAACGAACTTTTTGGTGACAGTGGTGCAGTCAGGGGTGAACGGAGTCTGTCTTTGGCTGGGCTCCATGAGGGCAGCTCAGGAAGGTGGAGCTGGGGCTGGGCAGCCTTGTTTCTGAGGGAGGCTTTGCCTCCTCTGGTTGCTCTTCGTGGCCTGAGGAAATTCTCTGTTCTCCTTGGTGCAAAAATAAAATGAGGCTGAAGTGGCCCAAAAGGAGCTTTGGTTTACAGCTTTAAGTCAGAAGAGGTTTTCACCCAGAGAGGAAACCTTACCAGCAGCACCCAGCTCAAAGAGGGGTTCCGAAGCAAAATCCCTTTGGATTCTGTTTGTGGCTCCCCAAAAGAAGCAGAGAAAAGCTGAGGTGGGAAAAGACCTCTCAGACCATCAGCGCCAGCCTGCTACCTAGCAACGCCACAGCCACTGCCCGAGGGAGCTCTGGAGATGAGTGGAGGAGCAGGGAGGGAGCTCTGGAGATGAGTGCAGGGCAAGGAGAGAGCTCTGGAGATGAGTGGAGGAGCAGGGAGGGAGCTCTGCAGATGAGTGCAGGAGCAGGGAGGGAGCTCTGGAGATGAGTGGAGGAGCAGGGAGGGAGCTCTGGAGATGAGTGCAGGAGCAGGGAGGGAGCTCTGGAGGTTGAGCCTGGCCTGAGTCCTGCTGCCATTTGGGTTCCTCTGTCCCCCTCAGGTGGTTCTCCTCTGGAGCAGGCCCCACAGGCTCCGACTGAGTGCATTTGGCTGAAGCTTGGTGCCATTGGAGCCACAGAGGGCAGGGGCAGGCAGTGCTGGGGGCACACTGCCAGCAACCAGAGTGGCACCACAGGGTTGGTGACAAAGTGTGACAAGAGTGGGGCCACTCTGCAGCTGCTGCTGCCCAGATTGGCACCATCTTTGTGATGGGCACTGTCAAACGATGCTGGGAAGGTTAATTAGTGATTAATTGTGGCATTATTTAATGATGATGGCCAGGACCCAGGGACCTGAAGGGTTGGGATGAGAAACCTCAACAAGAATGAGGACACTGCAATTTTTGCACCCAATTTGCAGTGATCAAATGATTTGGTTGTTATGGAGAGATTAATTAATAATCAGAGTAATTAATTACTAATTGTGGGCTTATTAATTGTGTTGGAAACCTTCCTAGAACCCAGGGGAGCTGAAGGGTTGGGATGAGAAACCTCAAAACAAATGAGGATGCTGCAGTTTTTGGACCCTACTTGCAGTGATCAAATCATGTGATTGTTATGGAGAGATTAATCAATAATCAGAGTAATTAATTACTAATTGTGGGCTTATTAATTGTGGTTGAAACATTCCTGGAACCCAGGGGAGCTGAAGAGTTGGGGGTGAGAAGCTTTGGCAAGGCTGGGGACACACTGCACTTTGCTGCTGCTCCTTTTGGACCATCTTTGCAGTGGTCAAGTGATTGGATTGTCATGGAAAGGTTAACTTGTTATTAATTATGTTGATTAGTTATGTAATTATTTAATTGGGATGGAAGAATCCTGGCACCCGTAAGAAGAGCAGGGATGAGAAACTGGAGCAACCATGGTGGGGGACATCTGCAATGGCCGCTGCAGGTTCTGAGCCATCCTGGCAGTGGTCACTGACATCAGTTGAGTGTGGTGGGAAGGTTAATTAGTTATTAATTAGGCTAACTAATAGTGGAATTGCTTAATTCTGATGGAAGAGTCCTAGGAGCCAGGTGAGCTGAAGGGTTGGGCTGAGGAGCTGTCAGAGCAGTGGGGCCACTCTGAGCTCGCTGCTGTGGCCTTTGGACCACCTTTGCAGCGGTGAAGCGACCGAATGGTCCTGGAGCTGTCCCGGGCTAAGGCTGGAGCTGCTGCGTGGTGCTGCAGAGGTCTGCTCCCGAGGCGCCCCCACGAGTGCTGCCTCAGCTCTGCCCTGCTGGCAGAGGCTGCAGCCTGGGCCTGCTGGTTGGCATAACTGCCCTGTGCTTGCTGCTTGCAGTGTGGGAACATGGCACGGGAAGGGCTGCGCACGCTGGTGGTGGCCAAGAAGTCCCTGACTGAGGAGCAGTACCAAGACTTCGAGGTATGGAGCCACAGGGTGGGCTTGTGCCAGGCCAGGGCTGGCACCTGCCAGGGGAGCTTGAGTGTGCTGCAGGCACTGTCAGCTGAGCTGCAGCTCACAGCATGTCACAACCTGGGCACTGCTCAGCTGTGCTGTGCCCAGTGCTGTGCTGCAGGGCAATGAGCCAAGGCCCTGCCCGGTGCTGTGCTGTGCCCAGTGCAGTGCTGCAGGGCAGTGAGCCGAGGCCTGCAGGGCTGTGGGTGCTGTGTTTGTGCCCACAGAACCGCTACAACCAGGCCAAGCTCAGCATCCACGACAGGACCCTGAAGGTGGCTGCCGTGGTGGAGAGCCTGGAGCGAGAGATGGAGCTGCTGTGTCTGACCGGGGTAGAAGATCAGCTGCAGGCAGATGTTAGACCCACCCTGGAGATGCTGAGGAACGCTGGCATAAAGGTACTGGGCACAGGGCAGCTGCCCACAGGCTGCTGGGGCTTGCAGGGGCCCTCTGGGGGTGCTCAGCTCCAAGCCCCCTGCCCAGGAAGGTGTCTCTGGTGCGATGAAGTCTCAGCAAAGACCAAATGAGAGTTGCTGGAGTCACAGAATTGGGAATGGTTTGGGCTGGCAAAGCCCTCCGAGGTCACCCACTGCAGCCCACCATGGTCATCAGACCCTGTGCCCCTGGGCCATGGCCACACCTTTCTGGAACACCTCCAGTCATGGGCACTCCACCACCTCCCTGGGCAGCCTGTGCCAGTCCCTCACCACTCCTGCAGCAAAGAAAGTTCTCCTCCTCCCCAGCCTAACCCTCCCCTGGCACAATTCCAGGCCAGTTCCTCTCCTTCCATCCCCTGAGCCTAGGGAGCAGAGCCCAACCTCCACCTGGCTGCAGCCTCCTCTCAGCAGCTGCAGAGAGCAATGAGCTCTGCCCTCAGCCTCCTCTGCCCCACACTGCACACCCCCAGCTCCCTCAGCTGCTGCTCCCCAGCCCTGCTCTCCAGCTCTGGTGCCCTTCTCTGGACCTGCTCCAGCCCCTCAGTGTCCTTGGAGTGAGTGGCCCAGAGCTGAGCCCAGCATCTGAGGTGTGCCCTCCACAGTGCCCAGCCCAGCAGCAGCAGAGCTCAGAGCTGCCCACGGAGCTGGTCCAAGCTGTGCTGCAGGAGCAGTGACCAGAGCTCTGCAGAAGGTCTGTGCAGGGTTTTGTTCACAGGCAGCTGCCAGCTGCACCTTCAGCAGCAGCTCCTTTGTCTGCCGTAGGGCTGGGGACAGCCATCCAGAGGTGTGAAGGGTTTGGCTGGGAGGAGCTGGAGCCTGAGCTGCTTACTGCATCCCAGCTGTGCCTGGCCGGCACCGAGGCTGCAGCTCTTCCTCTGGGGCAGAGCAGGGCAGACTCGGGATGGACAGGAGGCTGCTGCAGCACTGCAGCAGGTTGCCCAGGGAGGTGTTTGAGGCCCCATGGCTGGAGATGTTGAAGGTGAGGCTGGGCAGGGCTGAGAGCAACCTGCTCTAGGGGAGGATGTCCCTGCTGAGGGCAGGGTAGGTTGGGCTGGATGAGGTCTGGAGGTCCCTTCCAACTCAACCCACTCTGTGACTCTGATCAGGAGGAAGATCTTCACAGTGAGGGTGGTGAAACACTGGAAGAGGTTGGCCAGAGGTGTGGTGGAGACCTCATCCCTGGAAGCATTCAAGATCAGACTTGCTGCATCCCTGGGCAGCCTGCTTTGGTGGGAGGTGTCCCTGGGCAGCCTGCTTTGGTTGGAGGTGTCCCTGGGCAGCCTGCTTTGGTTGGAGGTGGCTCTGGGCACCCTGCTTTGGTTGGAGGTGGCCCTGGGCACCCTGCTTTGGTTGGAGGTGGCCCTGGGCACCCTGCTTTGGTTGGAGGTGGCCCTGGGCACCCTGCTTTGGTTGGAGGTGGCCCTGGGCAGCCTGCTGTGGTTGGATGTGGTCCTGGGCAGCCTGTTCTGGTTGGAGGTGTTCCTGGTGCCTGCAGGAGATAACCTTTGGGGTCCCTTCCAGCCTGGCGCATCCTGTGATCTGCTGTCCCGTTACTTGGCTGCTGCCTTCTCAGAAGGCTCCCAGGCTGCCACTCACCAGTGGCTTCTCCTCTCACCCTTGGTCAAGGTGCTGGCAGGACCAGGGGGAAGGGCTTTTGTGCTCTCCCTGCTCTTGGGTTTGCCAGGAGCTGCACCTCGCCTGCCTGGAGAAGGAGACCTTGGCCCCTGGGAGCAGGGAAGAGGGCTGTAGGGGCCTGGAGTCAGGAGCTGGAGCAGAGCCAGCTGGGCCTTGCCCAGCAGGGCTCACCGTGGCCTCGTTCTGCAGATCTGGATGCTGACAGGAGATAAGCTGGAGACAGCAACTTGCATTGCCAAAAGTTCTCACCTGGTGTCCAGGACTCAGGACATTCACATCTTCAGACCTGTGAGTATGGCTCCAGCTCCCCTCTGCTGGGCTGCCCAGAGGACAGCTGGGGCCAGTGCTGGGGCCTTGGCTCAGGGCTCAGGTGGTTGTGCTGAGGGCTCTGGCAGTGGTCAGGAGGGGAAGGGTTTGATTGCTGTTCAAGGCACCTTGAACCACAAAGCATTTCTGGCTGTACTGATGTCCTGCAGAGGTGTTGAGAGCTGTGCCCCAAGGCCGAGCTGTGCTCTGGCACTCTGCAATGGGCACAGGAGCTCTGAGGAAGGGTGGAGAGGAGCCAGGTGCTGAGCCAGGATCTGCGAATACCTGAGGTGGTTCTGGTGCCTCAGCATTTTCCTTAGCAGAGCTCCCTAGGCTCAAGCTGAAGTCAGCCTGAGCTAACTGTGGAGCCAACTGTCATGGAATGGGTTGGGAGGGACCTTCAGGGTCATGGAACCGTGGAATGGGTTGGGATGGGAGGGACCTTCAAGCTCATCCAGTTCCCAGCCCTGTTCTATGGGCAGGGACACCTCCCACCAGCACAGGCTGCTCAAGGCCTCACCCAGCCTGGCCTGGAACACCTCCAGGGAGGGGGCAGCCACAGCCTCCTTGGGCAGCCTGTGCCAGTCTCTGCCCAGCCTCCCTGCCAGGAACTTCACCAAGGCTGATTCCTTCAGGCAGGGCTTTTGGGGAGGCTGAGCAGAGCTTTTCTGTGGCCCTTTGTGCCTGCAGGTCAGCACTCGAGGGGAGGCTCACCTGGAGCTCAATGCCTTCAGGAGGAAGCATGACTGTGCCTTGGTGATCTCTGGGGACTCGCTGGAGGTGAGGGCTGGCTTTGTCTTCTCAGAGTTGCTCCAGGCCTCTCAGCACCTTCGTAGCCTCTGGTGGGCTCTCTCCAGCAGGTCTCTGTTTCTCCTGCGCCAGAACTGGGCACAGTGCTCCAGATGTGGCCTCAGTAAGGCAGGGCAGAGGGGCAGGAGAACCTCCCTTGGCCTGCTGGCCACACTCTGCCAGAGGACCTTTGGCCTTTGACTCTGCTCTGAGGAGTCAGCTGAGGAACATCTGCAGCTGCCTGGGCCTGGCTGCTTCCCGCGGGGGTGGGATGGCCTGAGCCATTTTGGGGCCTGGCCTCCCTCAGCTTAAAGCCAGCTCAGCAAGCAGGGCAGCGGCTGCCAGGGAGCCCCTCACTGCTTCTGGGCAGGGGGCTTCTGCCATCCCCAGCACCATAGGAGGGTTGGAGTTAGGAGGGGTTCTAGCAAGCATGGCTCCAGTGAGCAAGGTCCAAGTTCTCAGGGTTACAGGGTTGCAGTATGTGAGGTTGCAGTGAGCAGGGTTGCAGTGAGCAGAGTTGCAGTATTTGGGGTTGCAGGGAGCAGTGTTGCAGTGTTTGGGGTCACAGTGAGCAGGGTTGCAGTGTTTGGGGTTGCAATGTTTGGGGTTGCCATGAGCAGGGTCGCAGTGTTTGGGGTCACAGTGAGCAGAGTCGCAGTGTTTGGGGGTCGCAGTGTTTGGGGGTCGCAGTGTTTGGGGGTCGCAGTGTTTGGGGTCGCAGTGTTTGGGGTTGCAGTGTTTGGGGTTGCCATGAGCAGGGTCGCAGTGTTTGGGGTTGCAGTGTTTGGGGTTGCCATGAGCAGGGTCGCAGTGTTTGGGGTTGCAGTGTTTGGGGTTGCCATGAGCAGGGTTGCAGTGTTCGGAGTTGCAGTGTTTGGGGTCGCAGTGAGCAGGGTTGCAGCTCCCCAGGGCCATGCCACTGTCGCAGCAGGCCAAGCCTTGCCGGTGGCAGCAGGCAGCAGCTGCCGTGCAGTGCCCAGCGCGGTGCCTGCAGCCTGCCAGGAGCCTCTGCTGGCACCCCAGGAGCTGTCTGTGTGCCCCCAGGTGTGTCTCAAGTACTACGAGCACGAGCTGGTGGAGCTGGCATGCCAGTGCCCGGCAGTGGTCTGCTGCCGCTGCTCGCCCACGCAGAAGGCTCACATCGTCAAGCTGCTGCAGCACCACACCGGCAGGCGCACCTGTGCCATAGGTACCCTGGGCACGGGGCTCTGGGCAGCACCACACTGCCAGGCACACCTGTGCCATAGGTACCCTGGGCCCTGGCACACATCCAGAGAGGCCTTGTGGGCAGCAGTCATGCCTCAGGGCAGCATGGCATGGGTTGGAAAAGGTCTCTGAGGTCAGCCTCCAGCCCAACCCCACCAAACCCTGTCCCCAGGTGCCATGGCCACACCTTCCCTGAGCAGCTGCTCCACCGCCCTGGGCAGCCTGTGCCAGCCCCTGACCACTCTTGCAGCAAAGAAAGTTCTCCTCATGCCCAGCCTAAGCCTCTCCTGGGCACCTTGAGGCCATTTCCCCTCCTGTCAGCTGATGCTGGAGGGAGGGCAGAGGGCAGTGCCCTCGGTGCCCAAAGTGTGGTCACCTCTTGCTCCTCCTGGCTGCTGAAGTCGTTCATCACAGCCTTGGGTGGGTTGGCAGAGGCCGAAGGTGCCTGGGAGAGTTGTAGAACCTTCTGGAGCAGGGGGCGAGGCACCTGAAGGGCTAAATGTTGCAGGGGCCTCTTGCAGGTGATGGAGGCAACGATGTCAGCATGATCCAGGCAGCAGACTGTGGGATTGGAATCGAGGGCAAGGTAAGGCTGGCACCGTGCCAGCTCTGCTGCCCCTGGGGACAGGGCTGAGAACTTGCAGCTGTGCTGCAAGAGGGCACAAATGGAGCCCTCTGCTCAGGAAGCCAGAGCAGAGCAAACCCTGCAGGTCCTGCTGCCCAGCACTGGCCTGGCACAATCAGGGAGTTCTTTGATCTTAAGATCATCCAAGGTGCCACAGGGGGCAGGCAGGACAAGGAGGTTAAGTGTCCCCCACCATGTCCTGGCATCTGCACCCAAACTCGTGGAGTCAGAGAGTGGGCTGGGAGGGACCCCCAGAGCCCACCCAGTGCGGGGACATCCTCCCCTAGAGCAGGCTGCTCTCAGCCCTGCCCAGCCTCACCTTGGCCATCTCCAGCCATGGGGCCTCAGCCACCTCCCTGGGCCACCTGCTGCAGGGTTCCAGCAGCCTCCTGCTGCACAGTTTGTTCCTCACAGCCACTCTCAGCCTGCTCTGCTCTCGTCCCAGACCACTGCCCTCAGCCTGTCCCTGCAGCCCTTTGGGCACAGTCCCTCTGCAGCCTTCCTGCAGGAGCCCTTCAGGCACTGGCAGCAGCTCTGAGCCTTCTCCTCTCCATGCTGCCCACCCTCAGCTCCCTCAGCCTGTGCCCAGGGCAGAGCTGCTCCAGCCCCTGCTCCCCTTGGTGGTCTCCTCTGGCCCCTCTCCAGCAGCTCCATGTCCTTGCTGTGCTGAGGGCCCCCAGCTGAGCTCTGCCCAGAGCAGGGGCAGGATCCCTGCATCCCTTCGTGCCCCGCTGCAGGGTTGCCCTCTGAAGGAACAAAACTGCCTCTGGCAGCCAGGCGAAGGCTTCAGAGGCTTCCCTCTGAAGGAACAAAACTGCCTCTGCCAGCTGTGAGGCTGGCAGCGGAGGGCACCCTCTCAGTGCCACCTGGTGGGGTTGTTGCAGGAGGGCAAGCAGGCCTCCCTGGCAGCCGACTTCTCCATCAGCCAGTTCAAGCACATCGGGAGGCTGCTGATGGTGCACGGCCGCAACAGCTACAAGAGGTCGGCGGCGCTGGGGCAGTTTGTCATGCACAGAGGCCTTATTATCTCAACTATGCAGGTACTGCAGCTGGGCTGCTGGCACCCTCACACTGCTCCTCGGCACCTCTCGGCAGTGCCCAGCCCCAGCTCCTGGGGGCTGCCTGCAGTTAATGTGCCAACGGTTGCTCCCTGCAGGCTGTCTTCTCCTCAGTCTTCTACTTTGCATCCGTGCCCTTGTACCAAGGATTCCTAATGGTAGGGTAAGTCCAGCCAGGCCCCATTCCAGTCCCTCATGGTCCCCATTCCAGTCCCTCCCAGTCCCCAGTTTAGTCCCTCCCAGTCCCCAGCTTACTCAGTCCCAGTCCCCATTTGAGTCCCTCCCAGTCCCCAGTTTAGTCAGTCCCAGTCCCCAGCTTAGTCCATCCCATTGCCCAGCTCCCCTGGCTGCTGCCTTGAGCTCCTGAGTCACTGCCAGGCTGCAGCTGGTGCCAGCCACGGGTTTCTCTGCTGGGTTACCACAGCCTGGGCTCAGCCTGCAAAGGGAAGTCCAAACTGAGCTGGGCAGCACTGCATGAGTGGGAGGTGCCCAGCAGCAACTGTCTGGAGAGGATGATCTGCAGAGACACTCTCTGAGCTGCTTCACACGGGGGGAAACAGGGCAGAAGGTCCTGGAATGGGTTGGGTTGGAAGGGACCTGAAAGCTCTTCCAGCTCCAGTCGCCTGCCATGGGCACCAACACCTTCCAGCAGGCCTCATCCAGCCTGGCCTGCAGCACCTCCAGGGAGGGGCAGCCACAGCCTCCCTGGGCAGCCTGTGCCAGTCTCTCCCCACCCTCACTGCCAAGAATTTCTTCCTCATCCCCAGTCTCAGTCTCCCCTCCTTGTGAGGACAGTGCAGGACATCCCCATCCAGCCCGAGGTTGCCTCCAGGTGCCAGTGGGAATCAGAAGTGCCTCCTGGTCACTGGCTGCAGCCACTGCCTGGGGAGGTTCTCCAGGCCCAGCAGGGAGGCTCTGCCCAGGTCAAGGTGTGCAGGTTTCAGAGCCGCCCTCAGCTTGCTGCAGAAGCTGCTGCAGCAGTGAGGAGCCTGCAGACATCTGTGTGTGTGTTCCAGCAGCTCCCATGTCCCTGGGCAGGGGTGGGCAAGGCAGGGTTGGGCTCCGCTCCCCTCAGGAGAAGACGAGTTCAGCTCAGCAGGTTCAGACCAGCCCCAGGTGTCCATCCCAGTGCTATCCTTCCACCCAGGTATGCAACCATCTACACCATGTTCCCAGTCTTCTCCCTCGTGCTGGACCAGGATGTGAAGCCAGAGATGGCTCTGCTGTACCCAGAGCTTTACAAGGACCTCACCAAGGTAGGGGCTGCTCAGGGCTGCAGCTGGCAGCTCTGCTGGGCAGCGTGAGGCTGCTGCAGCACCTTCTGAAGGGCTTCCAGGGCAGGTAGCTGCAAGCTGGGGGTCTAGGACAGGAATCCAGGGGACCCCCTGAGGTCCTTAAGAGCTTCTTTGGTTCTGTTACAGGTTTCCTTTTGCTGTGTTAATGCAGTTCTGGTTGCAGTCATGAACCTCTCCTTTATTAATGCCTGCCTTTGGTTGTGTTGGTGCTGAGCTTTATTGCATTCATACAGTTGTTGGTCCTGCTATTACCCTTCACACCGATACAGTTCTGCTGAGTTGCTGCTGCTTTTCTGTTGCCCTCATGCAGTTCTTCCACTGTGACATTTCCCTGCTGCACTGCTGCGTGGGTTTTGCTGCACTGCTGCACGGGGTTTTGCTGCACGGTTGCGTGGGGTTTGCTGCACGGTTGCGTGGGGTTTGCTGCACTGCTGCATGGGGGTTTGCTGCACTGCTGCATGGGGGTTTGCTGCACTGCTGCATGGGGGTTTGCTGCACGAGTTTTGCTGCACTGCTGCATGGGTTTTGGTGCACTGCTGCATAGGGTTTTGCTGCACGGGTTTGCTGCACTGTTGCATGGGGGTTTGCTGCACTGCTGCAGGTTTGTTGCACAAGGACTTTCTTCTGTCCCATTATTCCCTTTTCAAGTCAGGCAGTGCCTGCACTGAAGCAATGCAGTGCCAGAGTGGCTATCAGGGTCTCTGCACTTCTCTCTGCTTCCCTTTGCATAGAGACAGGCAGAAGCTTTCAGCTGGCAGCACCTAACAGCCTTTATTTCCTTGTGGTTAACCATCAGAAGGGCTTTTGGTTTTCTTAAGGCAGCTTTGGATCTCTTTAAGCAGACTTTAAGTGTCCTCTCCCTTCTCCACCTCAGGGAAGATCTTTGTCCTTCAAGACCTTCCTCATCTGGGTTCTCATCAGCATTTACCAAGGTGAGAAAGACTCCTCCTGATCTTCCTCAGCTGAGAATGTTTTGCTGCTCTGAGCAGGGCTGCTCTGGGAGAACTCCCAAAGCTTCCCATCTCTCCAGCACTTCTGGATGTTGCTTTCTGCTTCTCTGGCAAATGAAGGTTCCTGGAGTCTGCCAAAGCACCACAGGGCCTGGGCTGTGCATTGCTGCAGGGCACCCAGAAAGGGCATGGCTGGCATAGAACCACAGAGAGGGCTGGGAGGGACCCCCAGAGCCCACCCAGTGCGGGGACATCCTCCCCTAGAGCAGGCTGCTCTCAGCCCTGCCCAGCCTCACCTTGGCCATCTCCAGCCATGGGGCCTCAGCCACCTCCCTGGGCCACCTGCTGCAGGGTTCCAGCAGCCTCCTGCTGCACAGTTTGTTCCTCACAGCCACTCTCAGCCTGCTCTGCTCTCGTCCCAGACCACTGCCCTCGGCCTGTCCCTGCAGCCCTTTGGGCACAGTCCCTCTGCAGCCTTCCTGCAGGAGCCCTTCAGGCCCTGGCAGCAGCTCTGAGCTCTGCCTGGAGCCTTCTCCTCTCCATGCTGCCCACCCCCAGCTCCCTCAGCCTGTGCCCAGGGCAGAGCTGCTCCAGCCCCTGCTCCCCTTGGTGGCCTCCTCTGGCCCCTCTCCAGCAGCTCCATGTCCTTGCTGTGCTGAGGGCCCCCAGCTGGCCCCAGCCCTGCAGCTGAGCTCTGCCCAGAGCAGAGGGGCAGGATCCCCTCTCTGCAGCTCTGCCCACACTGCTCTGGCTGCAGCCCAGGCTGCCCTTGGCCTCCTGTGCTGCCAGTGCCCACTGCTGGCTCCTGTCCAGCCTCTGCCCCCCAGCAGCCCAGGTCCTGCTCTGCAGGGCTGCTCTCAGGCTGCTCAGTCTTTGGCCCGGGTGGGTCCCGAGGGCTGCCCTGCCCTCGGTGCAGGACCTTACCCTCAGTGCATCCTGCCCTCAGACATCCCCAGGGCTGGGGCCTCAAGCAGCTCCCTGGGCAGCCTGTTGCAGTGCTCCACGAGCAGCTGCTCCATGTCCAGTTGTGAATCACCCTGAAAGTGGAATGTGTTTGTGCTCCCTCTCTGTGCCTCTCCCAGGTGGGATCCTGATGTATGGAGCCCTGCTGCTTTTTGAGTCTGAATTTGTCCACGTGGTGGCCATTTCCTTCACTGCCCTCATCTTGACTGAGCTCTTAATGGTTGCTCTGACCATAAGGACGTGGCACTGGTTGATGGTGGTGGCTGAATTCCTCAGTCTTGGCTGCTATGTGGCCTCTCTCGCGTTTCTAAATGAATACTTTGGTGAGTAGGGAGCAGCTCAGGGCAGAGCCCTGCTGCTGGGGCATAGGGCATGAGGGGTGGCTGGTGCCAGGCTGCTGGCTGCCATGCCATGAGGCCTGAGTGGTGCTGGGTTTGAGCATTCCCTTCTCCTTCCCTCCTGGAGCCACGCAGCCTTCTTAACCATGCTTCACCTGCCTCCCGCTTGCCCCCTCCCTGCTCTCATCTTGCCACACTCCAGAGCTCAGTCTGGCTGCCAGCTTGGCACTGCTGGAAGAGGATTTCCTGTCTGAGCGAGGCTGCAGAGAGGTCACTGAGTTGGTGAATTGCTTTGTGAGCCTCCTGGGGTGCAGCCAGGAGCTGGCCCCAGCGCCGCAGGGTGGGCAGAGCGCCAGGCGGAAGGGCACAGCAGAAAGCTTTGGTGCCCAAGTCCTTGCTTGATCCTGGGTGGGGAAAGCTTGGGCACTGCTCACTGCCAGCTGAGCCGCTGCAGCAGGCCCTGCCCCGGCCCTGCAGCTCAGGCTGGCTCCACACAAAGGGAGCTCAGCAAAGGAACACAGCAGCTGGCAAAGGAGTACAGAGCTCTGCCCCAGAGGTGCAGGTTTGGGCATGGAAATACAGATTTCTGCCAAAGAGGTACTGATTCTAGCTAAGAACTGCAGATTCCTGTCCTAGAAATGCAGATTTTAGCAAAGAAATACAGACATCATCTAAATAATGCAGATTCTAGCTGAGAAATGCAGATTCCTGTCCTATAAATGCAGATTTTAGCAAATAAAATACAGATTTTATCTAAATAATACAGATTTCAATCTAAAAATGCAGATTTCTAGCAAAGAAATGCAGATTCTAGCAAATAAATACAGATTTCTGTCCAAGAAGTACAGATTTTATCTAAAAAGTACAGATTTTAGCAAAGAAATGCAGAATCCTGTCCTGGAAATGCAGATTTTAGCAAGGAACTGCAGCTTCCTATCCTGGAAGTGCAGGTTTCTATCAAAGAAATACAGCTTTTAGCAAATGAGGTACAGATTTTATCTAAACAATACAGATTTTTATCTAAAAGTGCAGGTTTTTAGCAAAGAAATGCAGATTTCTATCCTAGAAGTACAGATTTTAGCAAATGGATACAGATTTCTGGCAAAGAAGTACAGACTCTGTGTAAAAAATACAGACTGTAGCAAATGGATGGAGATGTCTGACAAAGCAATGCAGATTCCTGCCCTAGAAAGAGAGATTGCAGAAGAGAAGCACAGATTCTGTCAAACACAGATTTTTAACCAAGAACTGCAGATGCCTACCCTAGAAATTGAGATTTTAGCAAAGAAATAGAGATTTCTGTCAAAGAACTGCAGATTCCCACCCTAGAACTGCAGATTCCCATCCAGGAGGTGCAGATTCCCACTCTGGAGGTGCAGATTCCCATCCTAGAACTGCAGATTCCCATCTAGGAGGTGCAGATTCCCAGCCTAGAAGTGCAGATTCCCATCCAGGAGGTGCAGATTCCCAGCCTAGAAGTGCAGATTCCACCAGGTAAGCAGAGCCCCAATCCAGACCTGCTCTGCCCCCACATTGCTCTCTTTTGGACACGTTTCTGCCAAAGTGCACATTTCCATGCCACAGCTGCACGGTTCCTCTCCAGGAGCTGCACACCGGGACCAAAGTCACAGGCTTGTGTGCAGCACTGCAGCTTTCTCTCCAACAGGGGCACATTTTTATCCCAGCAGAGCACATTCCTGACCAACACTCCACACTGCTGCCCAGAGGCACAGCTTGGCACCAAGGAGAGCCACGGTCTGTGCCTACGGCCCCACACTTGCCCCAGGCAGTGCAGCTGCAGCCAACCCCTGTATGGTCCCAAACCCACAGATAGGACACACTGCTGCCCGAGGGCACAGCACATCAGACATCCTCGCTGCGGGCAGAGGAGCCTCACTCGGAGTAACAGTCCTCACCTGGGGCAAGTGATCCTCACTTAGGGTAGTGATCCTCACCTGGGGCAAGTGATCCTCACTCAGGGTAGTGATCCTTACCTGGGGCAAGTGATCCTCACTCAGAGTAACAGTCCTCACCTGGGGCAAGTGATCCTCACTTAGAGTAATAGTCCTCACCTGGGGCAGATGATCCACATTGAGAGTCCATAATGCACATGTCCTCCAGAGCAGTCCATATTTCCAGCCCACAGTCCACGTTTCTGCCAAAGAAATGTAGATTTCTGCCAAACAAATGCACATTTCTGGCCCCAGGCTACAAATTTCTATGAAAATATTCCAGATTCCTGCCCCATTCTCCACATTGATGTCCAATAACCCAGATTCCTGCCCAATGATCCAGATTGCTCTCCAGTAATCCAGATTCATGCCCAATAACCCAGATTCCTGCCCAATAACCCAGATTCCTGTCCCCACAGTGCACTTTGCTGTCCCCAAGCACCAGTTTGTGCCGTCGCCTGCAGCTGCGCTGCAGTCTCTCTGGTTCCCCCTGCTGCACAGCAATCCTCTGCTTGCCAAAGGCTCGCCAGACCCCCTCCATCCTCACCTCTTCTCACCTAAAAGCGCTCCGAGTATTTCAGGGGTTTAACCTAATCCATTTTCCAGCACTGCCACCCAAACCCTCGCTGCTTTTAAACCTTGCAGCAGGCTCTCCTTTGCCTCCCTCAACACCACATCTCTGCAGCAGTCCAGAGCTCAGCACCAGCTCTCTGCTTTCACCTGGCAGAGCCCAGAGCAGCTCCTTTAACGCAGCTCCACACCGGACCTGCATTCTCAGCCAATCTCTCTCCACTGTGCCTGTTTCCACCTCAGATCGCTGCATTTCCCCTCTTCCCCTCCAGGCTCTCTTCCCTTCCCCTGTTCCCTCCCAGGCTCTGTTTGCTTCCCCTGTTCCTCCCCAGCCTCTCTCCTCTCCCCTGTGCCCCCACAGCCTCTCTCCCCTGTTCCTCCCCAGCCTCTCTCCTCTCCCCTGTGTCCCCCCAGCCTCTCTCCTCTCCCCTGTTCCTCCCTAGCCTCTCTCCTCTGTTCCCCCCCAACCTCTCTCCTCTCTCAGCTCTAACCCAGACTGTCTCCCCCAAGGGCACTGTGCTGGGGTGGGGCTGGCAGGGGCCTCGGTGCCAACCCTGTGCCCCTTGCCAGGAGCTGGCTGGGGCTGTGCCCTCTGGGCTGCTGCTGGCTGCCAGCTGCTGTCCCTTTGATGCCTTCTCTCTCTGTCACACAGGTATAGGCAGAGTGTCTTTTGGAGCTTTCTTAGGTAGGTGCACTGCAGCTCTGCTCCCTTGGCTCTCACTTCTCCAGCTCACCTGGGCTGCAGGATTTTCCCATGATCATTAATTCATTCTGCTCTTAATTAAGCCAATTCATAACTCATTAATATCTCCAGGACAATTAACTGATTTCACCACAAGAAATAGGGTCCAAACATGGGAGTAGCAGGGGCAGAGTGTCCCAATTCTGTCTGAAGTCCTTCAGCTCACGTGGGATCTAGGATTTTCCCATCATCATTAATTCATTCCATTATTAATTGGGCTAATTTATAATTAATTAATATTTCCTTGACAATTCAATGATTTGACCACTGGAAATAGGGTCCAAAAATGGGAGTAGCAAGTGCAGAGTGCCCTCATTCTGACTGAAGTCTCTCACCACTGTTCTTCAGCTCAGCTGAGTTCTAAGATTTCCCCATCATAATTAATTCCACTATTAATTAATTTATAATTAATTAATATTTCCAGGAATATTCACTGATTTGACCACAGGAAATAGGGTCCAAAAATGGGAGTAGCTGGCTGGAGTTGTTCAGCTCACCTGAGCCCTAGGATTCTCCCGTCGTAATGAATTAATATTTCCATGACAATTCACTGATTCGACCACGGGAAGTAAGGCCCAAAAATGGGAGCAGCAAGTGCAGAGTGTCCCCGTTCTGGCTGAAGCCTCTGCCCCAGGCCCCTCCCATCATAACAATTCTTCCCATGCTAATTACACAACTCCATCAGAAGTAATTAACAGCTCCATCGTTTGACTGTCCCAAAGTCGGCAGAGGACTGCTGCAGGACATCCCTGGAGGCGATGGGGAAGGTGTGGAGTGTCAGGATAGGGTTTGGTGCTCATGGTGCTCGGCTTAGGGCTGGGCTCAGTGATCCTAGAGGTGTTTGCCAGCCTCGGTGATTTGGCCATGGAGGTGCTGGGTAGAAGGCTGGGGCTGATGACCTTGGATGTCCTTTCCAACAGCCTCAGTGATTCCATGGTCTGTGGCCATGGAGGTGCTGGGTGGAAGGTTGGGGCTAGTGGCCTGGGAGGCCCTTCCAGCCCTTTCCATCCTGCCGAGCTGCAGTTTCTCCTCGCTCCTGCCCTGGTGCTGCCCCGAGCAGGAGCTGGCAGCCAGCTGCGGCTGGGCCCTGCTGCCTGCCAGCTGCCCGTGCTGAGAGCCTCTGTCCCCACAGATGTTGCCTTTATCACGACGGTGACCTTCCTGTGGAAAGTGTCAGCAATCACCCTCGTCAGCTGTCTTCCACTCTACATCCTCAAGTACTTGAAGCGCAAATTCTCTCCTCCCAGCTACTCCAAGCTCACCTCCTAGACCTCACCTCTGCTCCTGCTGGACTGGGGGTGGGCTTTGGGTTGGGCTGGGCTGGTTGGTTTATTTTCCCCCACTCAGCCCTGAAGCCTGCAGCTTGCAGCTTGCTGTGCATGGGTGGCTCTGGGTTCAGGTCGGGACTCTGGAAGCTTAAATTAAGTATATATAAAGAAACACTTTTGAAAGAGGAGTGCCTGGAGCAGAGCGAGCAGGGAGCAGCTGCCAGGGCCCAGCGCACAGGAGGACACTCACAGGACTTGAGCAGATCAAATCCATTTCCTTCAGCTTCGTTTTTCTTTCTTCTTCCTTTTCTTTTTTTTCCTTTTTTTACTTTCAGTTGTGATGGTTCTGAAATAAAGTTCAGTGACCTTTGGCCTGGCAACGCCTCTGGATGGGACCCAGCAGCAGCAGGAGGGCACAGAGCTGCTGCAGAGAGGCCAGAGGAGGCCACAGAGGTGATGGCAGGGCTGGAGCAGCTCTGCTGTGAGCACAGGCTGAGGGAGCTGGGGGGGTGCAGCCTGCAGAGGAGAAGGCTCCAGGGGCACCTCAGAGCTGCTGCCAGTGCCTGAAGGGCTCCTGCAAGAAGGCTGCAGAGGGACTTGTGCTGAGGGGTCTGAGCCAGGCCAGGGGCAATGGTTTGGAGCTGAGTCAGAGCAGGCTGAGAGTGGAGCTGAGGAGGAATAATNTGAAGCTGTGCCAGGGCAGGTTGAGGGTGGATGTCAGGAGGAAGTTGTTGGCAGAGAGAGTGATTGGCATTGGAATGGGCTGCCCAGGGAGGTGGTGGAGTGCCCATCACTGGAGGTGTTGAAGCCAAGCCTGGCTGGGGCACTTAGTGCCATGGTCTGATTGGTTGGCCAGGGCTGGGTGCTAGGTTGGGCTGGAGGAGCTCAGAGGTCTTTTCCAACCTGCCTGACTCTATGATTCTAAGAAGTTGTGCAGTGTGAGGGTGCTGAGAGCCTGGCACAGGCTGCCCAGGGAGGTTGTGGCTGCCTCCTGCCTGGGGGTGTTGCAGGCCAGGCTGGATGAGCAGCCAAGCCCAGCTGAGAGGTGTCCCTGGGCATGGTGGGGAGCAGAGCAGATGAGCTCGGAGCTCCCTTCCAGCCTGGGCTGTCCTCTGACTCTGCTTTGGTCCTACAACCCTTCCAGTCTCTGGTCTCATTATTCCCTCAGCAGCCTTCTTTAATTAACCTGATCCAAGGCTTCCCCTGTGAGTAGCTGCAGAGGCTCCCTCCAGCCAAGCTCCAGCAGCTGTAAGTGCCCCCCACAGCCAGCTGCTGGTCCCTGCTGCTGCCCCTCAGGCACTCAGCACCAGGCACTGTCTACCTGGGTACAGTCTGCACAGCAGAGTGCTGGGCTGGGAGCTGCTGTCCCACCCTGTCCTCTCCACACCTGGCCGCAGTCACTGCTGTGACCTTGCCATGCCCATTTGGCAGCCAGGGTGCACCAAAACAAAGCTGTCTGGGACCCGCCAAAGTCTGCCCAGGACTCCCCTGCACCTCCTGAGCTCCACAGATGGCCCAAAGACAGCTGCTGAGTGAAATCTGCCTTCCTATCCTGCGCTCACGTCGTCCTGGTGAGGCTGCAGCTGCTCTCCAAGCGCATTTCCAGCTTTGAAGGGTCCACCTCATAGCAACTCCTCCAGTTCCACTACCCTGTGGTCTCTTGGGTTGCTCAGGCACACAGGAGTAGAATCAACCCCTGGACACCATGGCAGGGCAGCACCTTCCAGGCTCTCAGAGGTCTGGGGTTGAGCCACTTGGCTTGGGTGTGCAGTTGTTCAAAGAAAGCCAAAACCAAACCACTTTAGCACTTGTGGAGTGCCAGAGGTGAGCATCTTGGCTGAGCTGCTGACAGCCTCTGGGGGGTCCAGCTCTGGCAGGCTGGCTGCAGAGGCAGGGCTGAGCTTGTCTATGGTGTCAGAGCTCTCTGCTCTCGGGAGTCAGAGCAGCAGCTGTGGCCAGAAGCGGAGCAGAGGAGCAGCAGCACCACAGGAAGGGAGCAGAAGAGCAGCAGCAGTACTGCAGGAGGGGAGCAGAGGAGCAGCAGCAGCAGCAGCATTCTCTGTTGGGTCACTGCTCAGGGCTGTTGGCCAAAAGTCACCTCCCCTGCCTGCAACTTGGGCTGCAGGGAAGCAGAACTCCTTGGGGAGCCTCTTGCAACCTCTCCCTTGGGTTACATCAGGTGAGTAAAGTGCAGTGCAGTTATTCACATGTAGCTCTCCCCTCCTGTTCCACTGCCTGGGTGAAGTGAAGTGGAATGGTTTAAATGCAACTTTGCCTTCACACTGGGTGAGTAAAACACAGCTTTAATACTTTCACTGCAGCTCTACCCTAATGCTGACTGGGTAAAATTTAAGGGTGATTAACGGGTAAAATTTAAGGGTGATTAACTACAGCTTTACCCTCCTGTTACATTGGATGAGTAAAAGTGAAGTATAATAATTTAAGTACAACTTAGCCCTTCTGTTACACTGAGTAAAACTTAACCTTAATGACTTCAATCTGACTTTAGCCTCATATTGGGCGAGTAAAATTCAAGTGTAATGATCTCACTACAACTTTACTCACCTGTTACACTGGGTGAGTAAAAGCTAAGCTTAATGATCTCACTACAACTTTACTCTCCTGTTACTTTGGGTGAGTAAAACTGAAGTTAAATGCTTTCACTACAACTTTACTCTCCTCTTACACTGGGTTAGTAAAATTTAAGTTTCATGATTTCACTACAACTTTACTCTCCTGTTGCTCCGGGTGAGCAAAACCGAGGTGTAACCACTCCCCCACAAAACTCCTCCCCGGGAGAGCAGAGGCAGCTGCTGCAGAGCTGCTTTGCAGAGCTGGGCTGCAGCTCTCTCTGCCGCATGTTTTCCTTCCTGCCTTCTTTATTCGCACTGAGTGGATTCTGGCTGCGGCTCCCCCAGCAGCAAAGACTCCCTCCTGCTGCATCCCACGCCCGCTGCCTGCAGCCCAGCAGCGCTGCGGCGTTAGCCCTGCAGACCGAGCGCTGCCTGGAGCCGCTTGTGCCAGAGCGCCACAAGGTGTCGCTGTGCCTGCATCGCAGCGGCGGCCACAGCAGCGGCGGCCACAGCAGCGGCGGCCGCCCGGCTTCAGCCCTGCCACTTCTGGCCAGAGCCTCTTGGCTGTAGCCGCAGGTCAGTCCCTGGTGGCTTTCGGTGCTGGTTTGCTTTGCTTTCCTGTTTCCCCCCATAAGTGGTGATCAGATGGAACTGGGTTAAGAACCGGGGGGAGAATCAGGTAAGCATCAGCTGAGGAACCAATTGGTTTAAGAACCAGCTAAGAGTTAAGGATCAGTTCAAAAACCAGTGTAAGAAGCAGGTAAGAACCAGTTTAAGAAGCAGTTAAGAAACACTTTAAGCAGTTAAGAAGCCATTTAAGAAGCAGTTAGGAAACAGCTGACAGAGCAGTTGGGAAGCAGTTTAAGGAGCAGTTAGGAAGCAGCTTAAGAAGCAGGGAGCAGTTTAGGAAGCAGTTTAAGAAGCAGTTAGGAAGCAGTTTAGGAAGCAGTTAAGAAGCCGTTTAGGAAGCAGTTTAGGAAGCAGTTTAGGAAGCAGTTAGGAAGCAGCTTAAGGAGCAGTTAGCAGAAGCTACCAGTGTGCAGCTGTTCTGAGATGTCCTTGGTGCCTTTTCAGGCCTTTTTGTCTTGGCCACATGGAGTGGTTTGGGTTGGAAGAGCCCTCCAAGGTCACGCAGCCACCAGCCTAAGACCACCGTGGCCACTAAGCCACATCCCCAGGTGCCATGTCCAGATGGTTCTGGAACACCTCTGGGCATGGTGACTCCCATCCTCCGCCCATGACCTCCAGCCCTCAGATATTGATAAACATTGAGTCAATCCCCTCTCAGTCTTCTCTCCAGACTAAGCACTCCCAGGTCTCTCAGCTTCTCCTCACCAGGCAGTGCTCCAGTCCCCTCATCAACCTTGTAGCCCTCCCTTGGACCCTCTGCAACTGGGGAGCCCAAAACTGAAGGCAGTGCTCAAGAGGAGGTCTCTGTAGGGCAGAGTAGAGGGGGAGGAGAATCTCCCTGGATCTGCTGGACACACTCTTCCTAATACACCCCAGGACCCCATGGGCCTCCTGGCCCCAGGGCACATTGCTGTGCCATGGATGTTCTCCACCAGCACTCCCAGGTCCCTCTCCACAGGACTGCTCTCCAGCAGTCAACTCCCAGCCTGGACTGCTGCAGTTTATTGTCCCTCCCCAGGTGCAGGACTCTGCACTTGTCCTTGCTGAACCTCATTTGGTTCCTCTGTGCCCAGCTCTGTCTGCCCAGGGCTCTGTGCCCAGCTCCCTGTGCCCAGCTCTGTCCGACCAGGTCTCTCTGGATGGCAGCACAGCCTGCAGCTGTCTCAGCCAAGCCTTCCAGTTTGGTGCCATCAGCAAACTGGCTGAGCAGACTCTGTCTGTCTGCTCCCATCAATGTCACTGATGAAGATGTTGAACACAACTGGACCCAGCGCTGATCCCTGGGGGACTCCACTGGTCACAGCTCTCCAGCTGGACCTGGCACCATTGAGCACCACTCTTTGACCTCTGTCCTGTAACCAGCTCTCAGGGGGGCAGCAGGCAGCCAAGCTGCAGCCCGCAGCAGCAGGCCAGGAGCTGCCCATCCGCCCAAAGGCAATTCCCTGGGGGTGGCAGCGGGGCAGCCACAGGAGCTGCCAGCTCTGCCCCTCGACACCTCTCCCTGCACAGGGACTCTCTTCTTGACGTGCAGGTTCCTCACCCTGCCAGCCCTGAGCGATGGGGCTGGCTGCTGGCCAGGGGGTAGGAGCTGCTCCCAGCAGAGGCTCCCTCAGGGCATGGCAGCAGAGGTGCCCAGGGCTACAGGGCTTGGTGCCTGCTGGCCAGCCACAGGGGCAGCCCCCGGGGGCAGAGAGCAGGGGGAGAAGAGCGAAGCATGGGGTTGGAGGGAGCCTGAGCCACAACTGAAATCTCTGCCCTCGGCTCCCCCACACCCTGCCCTGCCACGTCCAGGCTGATAGGACAGCCAGGCTGTGCCAGGCTGCGCCAGGCTGCGCGCAGCTCCCCACAGTTTCCACCAGTGTGGCAGGGTAAGAGGGCACTGTTGGAAGGGGTGGGGCTCCTGCTGGACCCACTGAGCAGAGGGAGCCACTGCTCCATCAGGGATGGATGCTGGCAGGAGCACCTGGGTCTGAGGAGCTTGTATGCCATGCTCCTGTGCCCAGCACCTGGAAGCTGCCCCAGGCCAGGTCTCTGGGGCTTGTCTGCCCGCTTCTGTGCCCAGCACCCAGGTAGAAGTTGCCACTTTTCTGCAGGTGGAACCCTGGCCCTGCACTCAGAGGCAGGCACTTGGAGCCACCCTGGAGGACATCAGGAGGTGTCCCTCATGAGCTGTCCCTTCAGAAAGGCACCCTGAGAGCAGGCTGTGGGCAGCAGCTGAGAGAGCTGGGTGGGTGCAGTGCGGGGCAGAGCTCATTGCTCTCTGCAGCTCCCTGACGGGAGTCTGCAGCTGGGGGGGGGTGGGCTCTGCTGCCATGGAACAAGTGACAGGAGGAGAGAAATGACCTCAGGTGGTACCAAAGCAGGTTCAAGTTGGCCATGAGGACCAATTTCATCCCCAGGGCAGGGGTGGAGTGCCCAGCCCTGGAGGACCATGGCTCAGCAGCAACCTCAGCAGAGCCAGAGCAAGGTTGGACCCCAGGACCCTGCACGTCTTCTCCACCCAGCCCAAGCCTGTGACCCCCCTTGCAGACCACTCTCTTGCCATGGCCACTCCTCAGCACCCTGCCAGGGCTGGTGCAGGTCACCCCTGGATGCCCAGGCCTGCTGTGCCAGGCAGCTGCTGACTCAGGCAGCATTCCCCTGGCACGTGGGATAGGGCTGGCACTCGAGTCACAGCCTCGTGCCCTGCCCTGCTGTGTGTGCCCGCGGATGGGACACAGGTTCCATGAGAGAGCCTCAGCTGCAGGCCACGTGCAGAGGTGACCAAGCAGCTGCTGCCACCTGAGGCTCTGCTGGGCCAGGCTGAGTCCAGCAGGGAAGGAAAGCAGGGAGGGAGGACAGCACAGGGAGACTCCTCCAGCGGCACAGAGAGAGAGACTCTTCCAGCGGCACAGGGAGACTCCTCCAGTGGCACAGAGACTCCTCCAGCGGCACAGGGAGAGACTTCTCCAGCGGCACAGGGAGACTTCTCCAGCGGCACAGGGAGAGACTCCTCCAGCGGCACAGGGGAGACTCCTCCAGCGGCACGGAGAGAGAGACTCTTCCAGCGGCACAGGGAGAGACTCCTCCACTGGCACAGGGAGAGACTCCTCCAGCGGCACAGGGAGAGACTCCTCCAGCGGCACAGGGAGAGACTTCTCCAGCGGCACAGGGAGACTTCTCCAGCGGCACAGGGAGAGACTTCTCCAGCGGCACAGGGAGACTTCTCCAGCGGCACAGGGAGAGACTTCTCCAGCGGCACAGGGAGACTTCTCCAGCGGCACAGGGAGAGACTTCTCCAGCGGCACAGGGAGACTTCTCCAGCGGCACAGGGAGAGACTTCTCCAGCGGCACAGGGAGACTTCTCCAGCGGCACAGGGAGAGACTTCTCCAGCGGCACAGGGAGACTTCTCCAGCGGCACAGGGAGAGACTTCTCCAGCGGCACAGGGAGACTTCTCCAGCGGCACAGGGAGAGACTTCTCCAGCGGCACAGGGAGACTTCTCCAGCGGCACAGGGAGAGACTTCTCCAGCGGCACAGGGAGACTTCTCCAGCGGCACAGGGAGAGACTCCTCCAGCGGCACAGGGAGAGACTCCTCCACTGGCACAGGGAGACTCCTCCAGCGGCACAGAGAGAGAGACTTCTCCAGCGGCACAGGGGAGACTTCTCCAGCGGCACAGGGAGAGACTTCTCCAGCGGCACAGGGAGAGACTCCTCCACTGGCACAGGGAGACTCCTCCAGCAGCACAGGGAGAGACTCCTCCAGCGGCACAGGGAGAGACTTCTCCAGCGGCACAGGGAGAGACTCCTCCACTGGCACAGGGAGACTCCTCCAGCGGCACAGGGAGAGACTTCTCCAGCGGCACAGGGAGAGACTTCTCCAGCGGCACAGGGAGACTCCTCCAGTGGCACAGAGAGAGAGACTCCTCCAGCGGCACAGGGAGAGACTTCTCCAGCGGCACAGGGAGAGACTTCTCCAGCGGCACAGGGAGACTCCTCCAGTGGCACAGAGAGAGAGACTCCTCCAGCGGCACAGGGAGAGACTCCTCCAGCGGCACAGGGAGACTCCTCCAGCAGCACAGGGAGAGACTCCTCCAGTGGCACAGAGAGAGAGACTCCTCCAGCGGCACAGGGAGAGACTCCTCCAGCGGCACAGGGAGACTCCTCCAGCAGCACAGGGAGAGACTCCTCCAGTGGCACAGAGAGAGAGACTCCTCCAGCGGCACAGGGAGAGACTCCTCCAGCGGCACAGGGAGACTCCTCCAGCAGCACAGGGAGAGACTCCTCCAGTGGCACAGGGAGAGACTCCTCCAGCGGCACAGAGAGAGAGACTCCTCCAGCAGCACAGGGAGAGACTCCTCCAGTGGCACAGGGAGAGACTCCTCCAGCGGCACAGGGAGACTCCTCCAGCAGCACAGGGAGAGACTCCTCCAGTGGCACAGAGAGAGAGACTCCTCCAGCGGCACAGGGAGAGACTCCTCCAGCGGCACAGGGAGACTCCTCCAGCAGCACAGGGAGAGACTCCTCCAGTGGCACAGGGAGAGACTCCTCCAGCGGCACAGGGAGACTCCTCCAGCAGCACAGGGAGAGACTCCTCCAGTGGCACAGAGAGAGAGACTCCTCCAGCGGCACAGGGAGAGACTCCTCCAGCGGCACAAGGAGACTCCTCCAGCAGCACAGGGAGAGACTCCTCCAGTGGCACAGAGAGAGACTCCTCCAGCGGCACAGGGAGGGCAGTGGACTGAGCTGTACTTGCCCTGCTGCCTGCTGGGCGTGTCTGAGCCCCAGCTCCTCTGCTTTGCAGCCCTTCTGCTTTGCTACTTCTCCTCTGCAGAGCAAACCCAGGAGCCGCTGCAGGGCAGCAGAGCCTCCAAGCTGCACGGCAGGCAGCAGCCCATGGGGACAGCCGAAGTGGGGCAGCAGCCCAGAGCTGATGGGAGGCTGAAGAAGGGGGAAGAGGAAAACCATCTATGGGTGGTCTCTGCACGCAGCTCTCCTGCCAGCTGGAGAGTTGCAGTGCTGCTGCCTTTGAAGTGTTCCCTGGTGAGAAGCAGCTCAGCTCCCCCCCAGAGATGCTGGGAGGTCTCTGGTCAGAGCCTGTAGACCCCTGCCAGGTCTCAGGGTGATTGCCCAACGGCTCAGCCAGGAGTGAAGAGCAGCCCATGGCTGTGGTCTCAGGAGCGGGTCTTGAGATGCTGTGCCAGAGTCTCCTCACCCATGGCTGAGGAGGTGAGAAGGAGCAGGTTCAGCCACGGCCAAGGGTGGAGGAAGTGAAGACAGGGGACAAGGGTGAGGAAGGTCCTAGGACCTCACCCGGGTGACCTGGGAAGTGGCACCTCCCGAGCAGGCAGAGCTTGCCTCAAGGTGCTCAGCCTGCCAGCTTCAGGTCTTGGTTACGTGGAGGCTTGGTGGTGCCATCTGCAATTAGCTCTGCCCCTGGCATTGCCCTAGGAGCTCTCCTGCCAGGCTCTGCTTGTCGGCTCTTGGCTCTGCCCTCCAGGATGCTGGCCAGAGGTGGCCTCGGGCTCTGTTTGGTCATAGCATCGGTAAGCAGAGGCTCTGCTTCGGAGGGCACCTCAGGAGGGTTCCCGTGGCCGCTGGCCTGCTGGCAGGAGCCAGGAGAGGGCAGTGGAAGCTCACCGATGAGAGACATCTCACAGCCGTGGTGCCAGGCACCAGCCCCAAACTCACAGCTATGGTGCCAGATTCCAGCCCCAAACTCATAGCCCTGGTGCCAGGCAGCAGCCCCAAGCCCTGCCCCTTCCCTAAGGTGGTGTTTCAGTAGCATGGGTAAAAGAAGGTTCTTGAAGGGCTTGGTTGAGACCTTCAGATGACACAGAAGCCACTGCCATGGGAAGGTCTCCTCCTAAATACCACCACCCCAAGCCCTGCTGCAGGGGGCACAGGCTGCAGCTGGCAGGGCAGTGTGGCAGCACAGATGCTGGGGAGTGGCCACCCGGGCTCCTGGGTGCTGTCAGCCTTTGCCACCTCAAGGGACCTGAACCAGAGTGCAGCAGGAGCAGAAGCACCTCCAGCTGCCACAGGGACAGCTGGGGCAGGGCTGAGGCCATGCCAAGGCCCCTGTGAACCACTTCTCCCCAGCCTGGCTGCTGGCAGTG
Source organism: Tricholaema leucomelas (assembly GCA_013400475.1). Taxonomy (NCBI): domain Eukaryota; kingdom Metazoa; phylum Chordata; class Aves; order Piciformes; family Lybiidae; genus Tricholaema lacrymosa; species Tricholaema leucomelas. The sequence goes on along the minus strand of WAAF01001965.1, from coordinate 355,160 downwards.
CCCAGCACCAGAAGCAGCAGGTTGCTGTGCTCCTGGCAGGGCAGGATCCTTCACCTCAGTGAGGGCTTCCCTTCCTCACCACTTCTGAGTCACTGGTGCCCAGGGACAGCTGTGCCAGGCCCAGCATGGTGGCTGGGTCTGTGAACCAACCTGCTGGCAGCCCCTCCCCCGCGGCTCCTGCCCCACTCTGCTCCATCACTGATGCTGCAGGAGAGCCTCAGCACTGAGCTGGCTGCTCAGGCTCTGCCCCTTCCCTGCTCACGCCAGGCTGATCCATGAGCTCTGCCCCTTCCCTGCTCGTCTCAGAGAGGAATCCCAGCTGAGGAGCTCAGGACCCACACGGGGTCACTCATGCCACACGGCAGCCAGGATGCTCTTATCCACCCTGGAGCCCAAAGCAGGTCAGTGCTCGACTGCAGAAGAGGGAGGTGGCAAAGGAGCTGCAGCCACTGCTGGACCTGCTCTGGGTTTCAAGATGTGGAGCCTCAGATCCAGAAGGTGACGCTGCTGCAGCACACCTGTTTGGAAGAGACATCTAAGGAGAGGTTTGGACGCCCACAGCAGCTCCACAACCAGAAATGGGTCGGTTTGGGAAATCTCTCTGAGATCATCCAGTCCCACCACCAACCCAACCCCAGCACAGCCACCAAACCATGTCCCCAGGTGCCATGGCCACAGGTTTCAGTATCTCAAGGGGGCTACAAGAAAGCTGGGGAGGGACTTTTTAGGCTGTCAGGCAGTGGCAGCCCTGGGGGGGATGGAGCAAAGCTGGAGGTGGGGAGAGTGAGAGTGGAGGTGAGGAGGAAGCTGTTGAGCAGGAGAGTGGTGAGAGCCTGGCAGGGGTTGCCCAGGGAGGTGGTTGAGGCCCCATGGCTGGAGGTGTTTCAGGCCAGGCTGGCTGAGACTGTGGGCAGCCTGCTCTAGGGTAGGGTGTCCCTGGGCATGGCAGGGGGGTTGGGACTGGCTGCTCCTTGTGGTCCCTTCCCACCCTGACTGATTCCATGATTCTTGAGCACCCCCAGGGATGGTGACTCCAGCACCTCCCTGGGCAGCCTGTGCCAGCCCCTGGGCACTCTCCCTTGGTTGTGCCCAGAGCCCAGCCACACAAGCCATCTTTGCTGCCAGTCAGCTCTCTCCTCTGGCTGCAGGAGATGTTCTCAGGGCCCCCCAGCAGCAGGCGGAGGCCAGGGGCCTGCCACTAAAGCAGCTTTCCAGGTGAAGCGGAGCTTGTGGCTTGTCGTGGCCTTGGGTGGCACCAGGGGAGGGTTGGGATGGATGTTAGGGCACAAACTGCTGCAAGAGTGGTCAGGCACTGGCACAGGCTGCCCAGGGGGTGCTGGAGTCCCCATCCCTGCATGTGTTCCAGAAACCTGTGGCCATGGCACCTGGGGACAGGGTTTGGTGGCCATGGTGGTGTGGGGTTGAGGGTTGGACTGGATGATGAAACAGTTCCACGATTCAGGTCCTGCTGATGCAGCTCTGGAGAGCTCCAGAAAGTGCTCCAAATGCTCTGAGACTTCTTAGATTAATTTTTCCACTCCTTTTTTTCCATCCTTGTTCTCCTTTTCCTTTATCTTTCCGTTTTCAAACCTTTTTGTCCTTCCCCCCCCCTCCCTTCTGCCCTTCTTCTTCCTCTTTTTTCTCTTTCTCTTTTTTCCTGTTCTTTTTCTCTCTCCTCTTTTTCTCTCTCCTGTTTCTTTTCGGTTTTTTATCCTTTTTCCCTCTTTTGTTCTGTTCTTTTGCTCTCTCCTCTTTTCTCCTCTATCATTTTTAATCCTTTTTCCTCTTTTTTTTTTCCTGTTCTTTTTCTGTCTCCTCTTTCCTCTCTCCTCTCTTCCTCTTTTTAATCATTTTTTCCTCTTTTTTTTCTGTTCTTCTTCTGTCTCCTCTTTTCTCCTTCTCCTGTTTCTCTTTTTTAATCCTTTTCCCCTCTTTTTTCTGTCTCTTTTATCTCTCCTCTGTTTCTTTTTAATCCTTTTCCCCTCCTTTTCTGTTCTTTTTCTCTCTCCTCTTTTCTCCCTCCTGTTCCTCTTTCTTTGTTCTTTTTTCCTCTTTTTTTTCCTCCTCCCCCCTCTTTTCCCCCTTGTTTTTTCTTCCTTTTTTTTTTTAATTTTCCCTTTCTTTTTTCCTTTCTCCTTTTTTTCCTTTCTAGCCTCCCCTTCCCCCCTCCCCTTTTTCCCCCCCTCTCTCTTTTCTTCCTCTCCCCTTTCTCCTCTAAGTTCGCGTGTCAGGAAGCGCAAACAACTTAAACCCAAGCTGTGCCACAGGAGCTGGGCAGCAGCGACAGGGGAGCGAAGGAGGCAGTGCAGGGAGCGAGCAAGGCACAGCCGAAGGGCGCTGGCCGCGGAGCAGCCGCTCCCGAGCCGGCCCGGGGCCGGGGCCGCCACCACCCCCCGGACAACAGCAGCCGTCTAAAAATAAGGTTGTTTTCCGCGCCGCTTTTAACGGCGTTAGTCATCGCCCGCGCCCAAAATAGGCCCCGTGCCGCCGTCTCCCCTGGCAGCGGCTGTCAACAAACCGGGGGAGGCGCCGCCGAACGGGAAGCGGAGCAGCGGCCGGGGCGGCGGCACCGGCAACGGGACCGGGAGCGGGAAGCGCCGGGGCCGAGACGGGGAGGGGGAGAGCGAGGGGAGCCTCAGGCCCCGTGCTGCGCCGGCGGCTTGCGAGGCCTTGGAGCGGAGCCACGGTGGTCCGGGCAACGGCATTAAACAGGAGGAAACAGACGGGGGATTCCGTCATGTCGGCGGGGAGCGGGCGGCGCGGGACAGTCCCGCCGAAGGGAGCGCGGCTGCCGCTCGCCCCCGCCGCGGCCTCCCGGGAAGGCGCCGGGATCTCCCCCGCGGCCCCCGGGGAGGCTCCGGGATCTCCCACCGCCCCGGCCCCGCGGCGCAGCGCCGGGAACTCCCCTCCGGCCCCCGCCCCGCCGCCGCCAGGAAGTGGCCTTCGCGTCCGCCGGGGGGAGCTATAGAGCACCCCCGTGCAGAGAGCGCCTCCTGGCGGTGCCCCCCGGCGCGGCGGGGCCCTCGCTCCGCACCCTCTAAGCGGGGAAGATGGGCAGCGGGCTCCGGGCTCGCCACGTCCAGGAGACCCACACCGGGTGCCCGAGGGGAGCCCCCAAGGTTGCGTTTCCCTCTTTAGATCCATTTTTACCCATTTCGCCTTCTCCATTCTCCTCCTTTGCACCCCCTTACCCCCTTTTTACCCATTTCCCCCCCTTTTACCCATTCCCCCTTCCCCCTTTTTATCTAGTTCGCCCTTTTTACCCACTCACCCCTCCCTCTTTTTATCCATTTCCTCCCTTTTTACCCATCCCCCTTCCCACTTTTTACCCATTTCCTCCTTTTTACCCATTTCCCCTCTTTTTTTACCCATTTTCACCACTGAGAGAAAAGCGTCGCCCCCTGGGGCCCGGGTTTGTGTTTCGCCCACCTGAGGGGGCAGGGCAGGGGGCTGTTGCCGAGGACTGGCTCCCACTGGGGATGTGCTGGCGGAGCGCATCCCGAGGGCTCTGTGGCGGCCTCCCGCTTCCCGGGAGCAGGCAGGTTCCGTTTACACCGGGGCTGTTTGCCGCCGCACACCGACGGCTGTCGGCCTCTAGATTTATGGTTTTATTCCTTTTTCTGTTTTTTCATCCTACACCAGATCTGCGCAACACCCCCCCCCCCAGCTCTCCACTCCCGACCGGAAAGTACGCTCCGGTCCTGCCAGCGGCGAGGGCAGGGGGAGGACGGACGGGGAGCAGGGAGGGGTGGGAGGGGAACGAAGGAGACGAGGGGAGCAGAGGGACTGAGGGAAGACAGGACGAGGGAAACCGGGCTGGAAGGGGCGTCTGGAGCCCCTCTCGGCAGCCCCCGCCCGGGTGTCGCGGACCCGTCGGGGGCCAGTTGGGGACATGCCGGGGGTGGGAGGTGGGCGCGGGAGGGGGGTCGCTGCGGGTCGGGAACGTCTCCTCTCCCCGCCGCCACGAAGCGATGCAGTGCAAGCGCGTTGCTATTTAGGGACTGCTAATAACTGAAGCTAATAAGGCCGGGAATACTGACGGCGGGGCGGCGGAGCCCGAGCGCCAGGGGTCTGGGAGCAATTTAGCAGGATGGGATTTTCCTTTCCCTCGCCTGCCAGTGGCTGCTCTTTTCCAAATTTCCAGCGCGGGGGAAGCCTGCGAGTCCCACATAATGATTCCAGCATGCGAGCTGCCTCCCAAAGCCTGCTTTTTTTCCTTCTGCTTCCCCTCCCCGTCTGCCTCCTTCTCTCCCCGGTCTCGCCACCTCCCCTTCGCGAGGGGAGCAGCGGTAGGGCCGGTGGGTACCGTGCCCCACGTGGACGAGCTGGCGGCAGAGACCCGTCGGTGCCCGCTGGTGCCCCGCTGGGTGCCCGCCTCCCGCTGGCCGCGGGGCCCGGCTGACATCACGGGGCCGGGGCGGGGAGAGGGGCCGGGAGGGNTTTAAAAAGGCGGTGCCGGGCGCGCAGCCCTGCGTCAGAGCCAGGCTGCCCCGCTCCGCACACCCACCCGCCCCCGTGTCCCGCCGCCGGCTGCTGGGCAGCGCCCGCCGCCCCGGCCCGAGCAGTGCCTCCCGCAGTCCCCACGCACACTCGCCCTCCTCTGCATGCCCCGGCCCCGAGGGGGCGGCGGTGAGCTCCGGTGCCCCCGCGGGCGCGGTTGCCACTCCGGGGGCGGCGCGGCCCCAGCCCCCGGGGCGTGAAGGCGGGCGGAGAAGGGGGAGCTGGGGGGGGACCGAGGGGGCCGACAGCGGCCTGGGTAGCGGCGGCACCGCGGGGCACCCTCCCGTCGCACCGCCGGGTGGGTGGATGCCAAGCGCTGCCCCGCCGGCCGCCGCGCCGCCGTCGTCGTCGTCGTCGCGGGAGGCAGCCAGCGGCAGAAAGGAGCCGGCGGCCGCCCCGCAGCGCGGAGCCCGCCCGTTCGACAGCACCATGAAGGCGGCGGAGGAAGGTAACGGACGGCGCGGCGGGAGGGAGGGCGAGCGGGCGGGCTGGTGTCCCCTGGTGTTTCCCCGGCGGCGGCCCGGAGCTCTGCCGCCGGCTACTTGCCAATAGGTGTCTCCTGCGACTCTCGCTTCGGCCGCTGCCGGTGCCAGCGCCAAGGGGTCCGAGCAGGACGGAACGCACCGAGGCGGCTCGGAGGTTCGCTGCTCAGCCTTCCGTGTGGTCTGGCGAGGGAGGTCAGAACGCACCCTGCCGCTGCAGGCCCGGGGAGAAAGGGGAGCTCCCCGAAGCAGCGGCGCCCCTGCACAGCTGGCCCCGCCGGCGGTGTGGGCTCCCTGCCGCCGCCCGCCCGGCTCCGGGGGCAGAGCTTGCCCCACGGCCCCGGCGCCCTGTTCCGCGGTAACGCTGCCGCCAAAAGTGTAGCGGCGTAGATTTTTGGCGAGAGGCGGTGGGCACGGAGCTCCCGGCTCGCTGCTGCCAGGGGCAGCGTGGGGCTGAGGCTGGGACCAGCTTCGACCCCTCCCGTGCCCGTCGCGACATTTTTGTCCCGCCGGAGCATCGTTCCCCGGCACCGCTCTGCTCACCGGGCGAGTTCTGGCACCTCGCTGTTCCCTGACAGAGCCTTTGGCACCTCGCAGCCCGCCGGTGGCACCCCCCCTCCCCGGCAGCCCGGGCGGGCGCCGGTGGCTCGGACACATCTCTTTTGAAATGTATTTTTCACAGCTGTTTTCACCCCAGGGGTCCACTGCAGTCGGCAGGATCCTGCCAATGCAGAAGCCGTGACCGCGGCTCCGCTTTGGAGGCACGCAAGCACCTTTTTGGGTGAAAGTTAATTAGGTTTTTGGATGAAAGTTAATTAGGTTTTATTTAATAGAGCTGGCTTGGGCGCCGTTCACACGCACGGAGCTCCGAGGGCTGCAGGCACAGCGTTTTCCTGGACTTCGGGGGCACCGAGTTGTGAAAATGGACAGCCAGGGGCAGCTGGCACCGCCGGAGCCTCTGGTCGAAACAAAAATCATCAGTTCTGAAGAGCCAAAACTCTTTCTTTCCGCGGCGTTCCTGCTGCTGGCGTTAAACTGTCTGCGAGCCCTCACCCATGGCTCTCCTCCCTGTTGATGTCTTTTGTAAGGGACTAAGAAAATGAGGCCAGCCAGAAAATGTGACCCAATCCAGGAAACACGTCGGGGAGCCCTGTGAGTCAGGAATTAAGGTGCCCCTTAAGTGCCAAGCTACCACAATCAAAGAAAATCCTGTTACTTGCTTAGCCCGGGGAGGAACCCAGGCCAAGCGTCCTGCAGGCAGGACTCTGCTTTTCTGCTCTGGCTGGGAGCAGGGTGCAGAGTTTGCTGCCTCAGAGATGGGTGGGTTAACCCCAGGGACTTCTCCTTCACCTGTCTGCTGGGCGCCCTGTTGGAGCAGGGGAGCTGGCACAACTCGGGGCAGCTCCAGGAGAGGCTCACCCAGCCCTGGCTGGTGCCCGGTGGCAGGGGGATGGCCTCACCGGTGCACACCACCCCTGGCTGTGCTCCATTCTCCCCAGTTTAACAGCTCTGGTTTGAGCTGGGTTGGCAGCTGGCACCACACCGCTTTTCCCTCCTCACACGTGGCATCACTAAGGTTTTACCTCCTGGCACACATCTCTGCTCCCTCTGCAAGGGGAGAGTGCCAACCAAAATATTTTCTTGGCAGTGCCAGTATGGCACAGGCAGACCCAGCTGGCCCCAACAGAGTTTGAGACAATTCACCCTTCTCACAGGTGCCAGGTGTGGCAGAGGCCAAGGAGTGAGAGCAGGGGGGCTTGGGGGCTTCTGCCCCACAGGGAAGATGGGGAGCAGACAGCAGCCGGGCACAGAAGGGTTGCAGGGGTGAGCAGGGCATGGTGACAGCAGGAGGCTGTCCCGTTGTAGGCCCAGGGTGACAGGCTCTGCCCTCGGGGCACAGGCAGTGGGCCCTGTGAGGGCACAGCAGCTTCTGTGAGGGCAGAGCAGGTGCCATGAGGGTACAGTGGGATGTGTGATGGTACAGTGGCTCCTGTGAGGACACAGCAGGGCATGCATGTGAGGGTACAGTGGGTCGCTGGTCCTTTCGTCCCCTCTTCCAGGCTGAGCCAGGCTGCTCCTGACCTGCTCTGGCATCCCGGGGCGAGCACGGCCACGTCCAGCTGCAGCCAGAGGGGCTCTGCTGCTGCCAAGGCCTTTCGCACACTGGGGTGACTCAGCCCCGGCGATTCGGGGAAGCTGCTGCGAGCAAGCACCGAGGGCAATCCCTCACCTCTGTTCCAGAGCACATTTCGCGTGTGTCCCCCGCCCCGCGCGGCTAAAGCCCAGCCTGGGATGCGCCGTCGGGGCTGCCGCTGCCCGCTGTCTCCTGCCAGGGACGAGACCGCAGCGCGGCTCGCCCCGGCGAGGAGAGGAAAAAGCATCACGGGCTCCGATGGAAAAAAACGGTGTTTTCCTGGCACTCCGCAGCGGAGCGCTGAGCCGGCAGCCTGGAAAATGCTATTCCCTGAGTTTCGTGAAGGCAGCAGGCTTTCCATGGCCGCCGGAGCCCCGCTCCTGTGGAAACCCATCCCGGGGCAGCTGCGGGGCGAGCGGAGCACAGCTGCTGGGGCGGGAGCTGGAATCATCTCCCAGGGGAAGCAGGGGATTCTCCTATGCCGGGCGGTTTTCAGGCTCAGCTTGGCAGGGTACTGGGCCAGCCTGTTTCAGCTGCACTCTTACTTAGAAAGGCTGGTCCGGATGGTCCTTGGGGTCCCTCCCAAGCCGGCAGTCAGGGGTTTGCTGGAAGGGGTCTAACTTGGTGCTTGCAGGTTGATTTTTAACCCGTACCGGCCAGAGAGGTAGCAGGCTGGGAGAGCACCGTGCCCACCGCACACCGCCTCGGGACCTTTCCGTGCCTTGCGCCCCAGGTCAAAGGCGGCACCGTCTCGAGTCTCCCTCTGAGGCGCTCCTTGTAGCGCTTGGCACTAGTGGGTGCTGCGAGGAAGGCTAATGGCTAAGAAATGAAGGTGAAGCAGGCGGGGCGGGGGGACACCCTCCAGAAGAAGCCCTGGCAGCCCTCAAGGCAGAGAGCTGCAGGCCGCTGGTCCCGAAGGAGCCAGCTCGCCGCGGGGCCGGCGGTGGGAAGCGCCGCTCCTGCCACGCTCATTGCAGCTGCGTCCCGGCACCTGTGCCAGTTAATTACGTGAGCAGCAGCCGGTGAGGTGCCGCTGTCCGGCCATCCTCGGCCTCCCCATCCCTCCCACGGCAAGCCGGGGGTCTGGACCCCCCCAACCCCCCCACACTCCCCAGTGCCGAGACCCCCACTCGGAGGGGAGGGGAGGTATACTCGGGGCGGGGTCTCCCTGCGGCGCGTAAGTTGCAGAGCCTGGGCAGCCGGGGGGTGCGGGCACCGGGCTTGTTTGCATCGACCCGGAAACATCAACAGCGGCAGGGAGGAGGGCGGAGGGCGGATCAGAGGCGGCCGTACCGACATAGGCCGCCCGTCGGGGCCGGGCTCACGTTACCGCCCCAGCCGCCGCCGGCGTCCTGTGCCTCCCCGGGACTTGGGCGCAGCCGCGGCCGCCGCTGCTCCGGGGCAGCTCGGCTTGGCTCAGCTCGGCTTGGCTCGGCTCGGCCCGGCCCGGCCCGCTGGCAGCAGGTGTCGGGGCGCGACGGGGCGGGCGGCGGAGGTCGCGGCGAGAACCATGACGGGCGTGGAGGCCGAGCAGGAGTTTGACTTTGATTTCCTCTTCGAGTTCAAGCACAGCGATGAGTGTGGCGGCGGAGGTGGGTGGCGGCCAGGGCACCCCCGAGGGGTGCTGGCGGCGGGGATGCCGCGGAGCAGCGCGGTTCGGGACCGGGCAAAGGGTGGCCGGCGGCGGAGCCCGGAGTTCCGCCCGGAGGGGTCGGCCCCGCCGCGACGGGAAGTGGCGAGCGGGAGGGAAACGCTGCCCTGGCGGCAGCCGGGCACGGGGTTTGTGAAGGTTTGGGACTGTTTGAACTCCTCCAGCTCCGGCGCTGCCTGCCCGGCAAGGCTGTGCCCTCCGGCTGTAGATCCCTAGCACAGCCTTTCCCGCTGGCAGATCCTCCGAGGAGACGAGCAAGGCTTTGGTACTTGCCCCTTACAGGGATGGGCCACTCCAAATTCCACTCGTGACCACCGTGAGCTGCAGCTCGTTAGGCTAAGGGTTAATTTGGAGGTCACCCAGAAATCAAACCGGTAGGGCTGAAATTATTGTCGGTCACAGCGTGCCCAGCTCTGGTGTCTGGGTCCCGCTGCCTTCCTTTATCACTTTTCACAGTATCTGAGGTAGAAGCAAGGCAAAAAAGTGCGGAATTGACCCGGTGAAAGCCCCTCCACGGTGTGAGATTGGCTGCTGATACCTGCTTGCCATAAAAAGTTCTCCTACAAGCAGATGGTTTAATGCATCCTCAGGTTGGCACCGACTCTGTGCTTCCTCTTCTGCCTTTACAGTGAGGCAGGGTCCCCAGATCCTTGCCTGCACCCCCTCACTGCATAGCTCATCCTGCCAGGGTACAGCAAAGGTGTGGCGTTGCCTTTGCTAATGCTCTCTGGAGCACTCTCAGTGTCCAAACCGTTGTTAGGAGCTTCTTGGGTTTTGATGTCAGAGTTTCACCCCAGGCTTTACAGTGTTTGGACTCTTGGAAAGTGGCCTCAGCAAATTCAGTGTCCAGGGAAGTGCCCAGCTCCAACAGACGGCTTTGAAAGCATGAACTGAAACACAGAGCTGGAGTTGGCTTCATCTTCAGAAGTGTGAGAGCTCCCTCACCTCTGGAAACACCACCCCCACCCCCACCCCGGGCTGCAGGTGTTCAGCATTCCCCCGTCAGGGCGGTGAGTGGCAGCTGGTGGTGCCCAGGTCGTGGTGGGGTCAGGCCCATTAGCAGCAGAAAGGAGTCAAACCTTTGCTCTGTGATGTTAACTAGAGGAAGCAAACAAAGAGGAGCTGTTTGTGTTGTCTGTCCCCCGGTGAAATGTAAGCCGTGGAGAGGTGATCACAAATCAGGGGTCCGGTTTCATGTCCTAGTTACGCTCCAGCGTGGGTTTGGTGGGGCAGAAGCGCAGCTCCGCAGCGTTCTGATGCTGGGGTCTGGCTTGAGGTGTTCAAACGCTCCGATGGAGGTGCCTGGGCAGGAGGGTCCTGGGGGCCTCAGTGGGTCACGGCGGTGGCCGTGGCTCCACCTCCACCCCCAGCAGCTGTCTTGAGTGGTGCAGGTCCATGTCCCCTGTAGCTACCCCATCTCCTATCCCTCAGGACTGGCATTTTGTTTCTAAGTGTCCTGCTTCACCCTGGCGAGGAAACAGCAGCACACTGCGAGTGCTGCCTGGGTGCATCTGATGAGCTTGCTGAGTGCAGAAGTGCTGGGGCAGGAGGTGCTGGTTCAGAGGTTGTAGCAGGTGGGGTCGAGCTCACAGGACCCCTTGATCCTGCTGCCGGCTTTGGGGGTGTTCTGTCGAGTGGGCTGGCTCTTGGCACTGCCTGCAATGCCAGCCGGACACCTTGAGGAGGCTTTGGGTCTCCCCCGGTGCTGCTCAGCGCCGGGTGCCGCAGTGCGAGCAGCTGTGGGACACGTTGCTTGTTTTTCTTGGCCCTTGAGGAGCTGACCTTTTAAAGTCTGCATAATGGCTCTGGGAGAGGCAGCTCCTGGCCGCCTGCGCTGGGGGGACTGTTGCTCGGGGCGCTGGAGGCTCTCTTTCAATTACTGTTTGAGAAACCCCCTGGGGTTTACAGGCTGGGCTGAGCCCTTTTATTGCCTCTTTGGCCTGGACTGCAGGTCTCCAGCAGACCTCAGCCTCTGAGTTTCTCCCTCAGTGTGACAGTTTGCAGGGAGCTGCTGGGCCCCCAGTGCCCCTCCCACAGGTGCTAATTAGCTCTGCTGCCTTGCGCCTCCGCTGAGGGGTTCTGTAATCAAAGATCTAAAGGCCTTGGTCCTGCTGGCAGCAGATGCTGTTGCTGCTGCACCACCCTCTCTGCAAAGCCCACCTGGTGGGCACAGAGCTGTGGCAGCCTGTGGAGCCCACGGTCCCCTGCCCAGGGTGTTCAGCTATCCATAGGGGAATGACTGGAGGTGGTGCCCAGCTATGCCTTGGCACCAGTACCATCCACCCTAATGCCAGGCCAGAAGGGTGTGGAAGGGCCCATGGGAAGAGTCCAGCCAGGGTCTGGGCAGCAGAGCAGTGCCAAAGACATCACTTTCCTGTGGACCCGAAGGAGGTGGTGAGAGGGTTTGAGGCTGCCTGGAAGGCACTGCCTGAGTCCTCTCTCTGAGCTGATTTCGGCCATGGAGAAGGTCCCACCCCGGCCGTGCCACCTTGGGGTGGTTTTTGGTTCCCCTGAAGAGCGAGAGGGAAGCGGCGGTGGCCGTGGTGAGGCTGAGTGGCATGGCCATGTGGCAGGCAGCAACAAAAGGGGGCTAATTTTGGAAGGAGGGAAGGCTGATCCCCCCCGGGCAGCTCCGTGCCTCCCCGCGGGATTTTCCTTGCGCTGCCTGCCGCGGGGCTGGGCTGCGGCCTGAGGCTGCTCTCAGTCGCCAGGCTGCATCCCTGCCACTCGGTGGGCACCACGGGCAGGTCTCTGAGGGCAGGCTGCAGAGTGAGGTTCAGAGGGCGCTGCTCGCCCTTGCTGACCTACCTGGCCCGGCACACAGCAGGGCAAGGCTGGGGTCAAGCTGTGGCAGCATCTCCGTTGTTCCCCCGTTTGCCCTGGACGGGTTGGCATTGGAAAGGTGATCACAGCAGGATGACACCAGAGCGGGCTGCACTGCTCATCAACAGGAGGAGAAGAGCTGCTGAGTTAGCAGCTCCCAGGGGCTCCTTGGCACCTGCAGGGCTTCTTGCCCAGCCTGTCCCTAAGGAAGGTAGCCAAGGTGAGCAGCAGAGGAGCTTATCTCGAGGGGGGTGCAGGGCACAAGCTTCCCATAGGGCTTCCCTCTGCCCTGTCGGGAAGGACTGGAGGGAACCTCAGGAAGGGTTCTGCAAGCAGAGCTCAGGCTGGAGCTGGGGACATCTCCAGCCTGCTGGGAGGACGCTGGAGAGGAGCCCAGGCAGCCTCCACACTGAGCAGCCCCTGGCCCCGGCGGACAGGTTGTGCTGTGTGTCCCCAGCAAGGCAAGAGGTGCTAGCACTGGGTGCTGCTGATGTCCCTGCATCAGGCCCTGGCACAGGCTGCCTGGGGGGGCGCTGGAGTCACCATCCCTGGAGGTGTTTGAGTGGCCATGGCACTTGGGGACATCCAAGGTGGTGCTGGGACTCAGTGGCCTCAGAGGACATTTCCTTCCCAACTCATTCTGTGCTTGTCCATCGGGAAGCAGAGTGCAGGACGAGCACATGGGCAGTGGCTGCCCTCGGCTGAGGGCTGCCCATCTCTGGGCCTGTGGCCCTCCAGTGTTTGTGAGTGGCAGAGACAGACACATGCAGCCCTGGCATGGGGGAGCAGAGCTGAAGGTGTCCCTTCAGCAGGCTGCAGTGAGGCAGGGCTGGAAATTCCTCCACAACATGAGAGAAAACTTTCCTGTGAGAGTGCTGGAGCCTGGAGCAGGCTGCCCAGAGGGGCTGTGGAGCCTCCATCTCTGGAGACATTCCAAACCCACCTGGCTGTGTTCTGTGTGGCCTGCCCTAGGCGGCCCTGCTCTGGCAGGAGGTTGGACTCGATCTCCAGAGGTCCCTTCCAGCCCTGCCATTCTACGGTTTCCTATAGAGCAGCTGTGAGATGCTGGTCCCCGTGGTGCAGCAGGGATGGAGGCACACAGAGGGCAGGTCCTTCCCCTGAGTTGGGTCAGGGAGGCAGCTGGCACAAGCCTGGCCCGTGCTCCTTGCCCTTACCTGCTTTCCACACCGAGCGTGCCACCCTGCTGTCACCTCCACGCACCTGGAGCCACGCAGTGGGGAGAGGCCTGGCCGAGAGCAGGCTGCGTGGAGCTGCAGCTGTGGCGGAGCTGCATTTCTCCCTCACCTGGCCTCCGCCACTTGGGCTGCAGGCTGAGCGGCCCCAGAGAGCAGAGCAGCAGGTCAGGAGCTCCGTCTGGTTGCAGACTCCTCGTTAACTGGAAGCAGTTGGAAAGTTGCTGTAATGGAAATCTGGGCTGTGTGTAATTCCTTTAGCAGGACGCAGCCGGCCGGGGGCTTCACTGCAGTCTGGCTCCACTTTGTTTCTGGGTTTGCTTTGTGTCCCGTGGGGGGTTTTGGTGTACTGCAGCTTTTCGGGGGGGGAGCGATGAGGCTGGCTTGCTGGAAGCGCTTCGCTGCCGCGGCTCTGCAGCCTGGATGATCCTGGAGGGCTTTTCCAACCTCAGTGGTCCTGGGGAGGGGATTGTTACAAGTGCCAGGAGGAGAGGCAGTGGCTTTGAGCTGGAAGAGCGGAGATTGGGACTGGAGGTGAGGAAGAAATTCTTGACAGTGAGCGAGGGTGGTGAGAGCCTGGCACAGGCTGCCCAGGGAGGCTGTGGCTGCCTCCTGCCTGGGGGTGTTGCAAGCCAGGCTGGATGAGGCCTTGAGCAGCTGAGTCCAGCAGAGAGGTCCCTGCCTGTGGTGGGGAGGTTGGGGGAGATGAGCTCTGAGCTCCCTTCCAGCCTGAGCCGTTCTGAGTGTGATGGTTCCCAGATTCATGCTGAGGCCAAGTGCAGTCCCTCTTGCCCCCCCTGCAGCCAAGCTCAGTCCCTGTGCTGCCCCTGCCCAGGCAGCCTGCCGTGTGCTGGTCTATTGGTGGCATTTTTGGGGTTGCTGGCCTGCAGCTTCTCCTGCAGTGTGGCGATTCCCCTGTGCCATGCTGCCAAGCCAGCTGTGCTCCATGTCGCCGTGTGCCAGCCCCCCGCGGGCAGCTGTGCCCCTGGCCCCTCGGTGCACCTCCGTCACCGCATCTGTGTTTGTTTTGCAGAGCACTACGGGTACCCCCCTGCCGACGTGGGCGCTGGCGTACCTCTCAGCATGGCACATCCCTCGCTGTCCACCCCATGCCATGGCCTCCAGACCCCCAACCCTGTCATCTCCGTTGTCCCATCCGCAGCCCACCCCTCTGGGTACGGAGGCCACCTGGATGGGGGAGCCTCCGACTACTACCTGCCGCCGGCCGTCAGACCCAACGGCGCTCCGGCGCTGGAGAGCCCCCGCATCGAGATCACCTCCTACATGGGGCTGCACCACACCCCCAGCCAGTTCTTCCACGACGAGGTGGAGGAGGCCGTGCCCGGCACCAAGCGGCCGCCTGCCACCGCCACGCTCAACCTGCCCAACATGGAGGCCTACCGAGACCCCTCCTGCCTGAGCCCTGCCAGCAGCCTCTCCTCCAGGAGCTGCAACTCCGAGGCGTCCTCCTACGAGTCCAACTACTCCTACCCCTACGCCTCCCCCCAGACGTCCCCCTGGCAGTCCCCCTGCGTCTCCCCCAAGACCACCGACACGGAGGAGGGCTACCAGCGGGGCATGGTGGCCTGCACCCTACTGGGCTCCCCCAGGCACTCTCCGTCAACTTCGCCCAGGACCAGCGTGACAGAGGAGAGCTGGCTGGGGGCGCGCAGCTCTGGGCCCCCTTCGCCGTGCAACAAGAGGAAGCTGGGCCTGAATGGCCGCCAGGCCTCCTACTCCCCGCACCGCTCCCCCACGCCATCGCCACAGGGCTCGCCGCGGGTCAGCGTGACGGACGACACCTGGCTGGGCAGCAGCAGCCAGTATGCCAGCTCCGCCATTGTGGCCGCCATCAACGCTCTCACCACCGACAGCACGCTGGACATGGGTGACGGCATCCCCCTGAAGGCCAGGAGGACAGCGCTGGAGCACAGCCCAGCCATGGCGCTCAAGACGGAGCCGGCAGGCGAGGAGCAGGGCACCACCTCACCCACTGCCGACCTGGCCCCAGAAGACTTCCCTGGCTTCCAGCACATCAGGAAGGGCAACTTTTGTGAGCAGTACCTGGCTGTGCCGCAGCATCCCTACCCCTGGGCCAAACCCAAGGCTCTGTCTCCATCATCCTTCATCAGGTAAGGAGCCCTGAGCCGCATGGCACTGCTAGGGGCCACCAAGAGCCGTGGCGGAGTGAGCAGGCAGGTGAGATGGACTCCCCCAGCCCCCTTCAGTCTGCCCTGCTTGGGCCACATCTGGAGTGTTGTGTCCCGTTCTAGGCTACCCAGTTCAAGAGGGGAAGGACTGGGGGGGATGGAACAAAGGTGGAAATGGGTGGGTTTGGACTGGATGTGAGGAAGAAATTGTTCAGCATGAGGGTGGTGAAAGCCTGGAAAGGGTTGCCCAGGGAGGTAGTGGAAGCCTCATCCCTGGAGGTGTTTAAGGCCAGGCTGGATGAGGCTCTGGACAGCCTGCTCTAGTGTGAGGTGTCCTTGGGCATGGCAGGGGGGTTGGAACTGAATGGTCCTTGTGGTCCCTTCCAGCCCTGACTGATTCTGTGATTCTAAGAGGGACAGGGAGCTACTGGAGAGAGTGCAGAGGAGGCTGTGAAGATGCTGAAGGGCCTGGAACAGCTGTGTGAGGAGAGGCAGAGAGGCCTGGGGCTGGGCAGCCTGGGGAGGAGAAGGCTGAGAGGGGACCTGAGCAATGGTTACAGAGATCTGAGGGGTGGGGGGGGCAAGAAGCAGGCTCCAGGCTCTATTCAGTGGTGCCCAGAGACAGCACAAGGAGCAATGGGCACAAACTGGAGCCCAGGAGGTTCCACCTCAGCATGAGGAGAAACTTCAGTGGTGTGAGGGTGCTGGAGCCTGGAGCAGGCTGCCCAGAGAGGCTGTGGAGTCTCCTCTGGGGACTTTGCATCCCCTCCTGGATGTGTTCTGAGTGCCCTGCCCTGGGTGCTCCTGGTCTGGCAGGGGGTTGGGATGGTTGATCTCCAGAGGTCTGTTCCCAGCCTTGCCATTGTGGGATCCTGTGACTGTCTGAGATGCAGCAAGCCCCTTAGGTCTGGCAGAGCCATCCAGAGGTGGGCACCTGCTGCCTTTCAAGCCAGGGTGGTGACTGCTAACCCCAGGCAGATGCTGCAGAGCCTTCCCACGTCCTTTGCAGAAGCCTTCCCTGTTCCCCCGCTGCAGCCCCAGGTTGCTGGTGCTCACCACAGCAGCTGCCCCGTGGCTTGCCCCCTGGGGGCTGCTTTTTGCCCCACGTTCCAAGGGCAGAGCAGGGATATTTGACCAAGGAGCTGCAACAAGAGGCCACAAGTGCTTTGCCAGGTGCATCAGCACCGTGGCAGTGCCCAGCCGAAGCGCAGAGGTGGGGAGTCCAGCGCCAGCCCCTCGCACATCTGACGCCTTCCTGCGCAGGTCGCAGCCGCCCGGGGCCGCTCCGTTTGCAGCCACCTGGGGCCGGTCGCAGCCTGTTTCCTGCTCCGCAAGCTGTTTCCACCTGATCTGGTCCCTGCTGCTGGCGGGGCTGGGAGCTGCCCCTGCAGCGCTGTCTGGGGTGGCTGTTCCTGCTTCCTGCCAGCCGCAGCAGCCCGTGGAAGCGCTGGGCAGGCGGGCACGGACGTCAGCAGGGTCAGGGCCCAGGCAGGGGCAGCAGTGTTGTTTGGCTGGGGCAGGCTCTGTCCCGACAGCGCTGGGGTCCTTTTGTTTTGCTTCCTGCTCTGTGGCACATCTGCTCCCGTTCAAGTGCGAGGGCCGGGGGGGTGGCTTTCAGCAAACAGCTCCGGAGCCTCCCTGCCAGCCACCGTTTGGAGATAAGCAGAGCTGGTTGCCTCCTCTGCCTCTTCCTGCCTAGGTGGGACAGCTTTCATCAGCAGCCAGCAGCCCTGGAAAGTCACCCAGGCCTTTCCCTCCTGCCCCTGCGTCCCCACCCCTTTGGGGACACAACAGCTCTCGTCCAGGAGCTGTGTCCTTTCCTGGTGGGCATCAGTCTGGAAGGGAAGCTGCTTTTGGGCGGTGTTGCTAACACAGGTGGTGGTTTCTGTCGGCTGTGATCAAAGCTCAACCTGTCCCTCTCCCCTGAGGGGACGCTGAGGGGTTGCAGCAGGTCCAGAGAAGGGCAGCAAGGCTGGGGAAGGGTCTGGGGAGCAGGGCCGGGGAGGAGCAGCTGAGGAGGCTGGGGGTGTGCAGTGTGGAGCAGAGGAGGCTGAGGACAGAGCTCATTGCTCTCTGCAGCTGCTGAGGGGAGGCTGCAGTGGGGTGGGGGTTGGTGTTTTCCTAGTAACAAGTGACAGGAGGAGAGGAAATGGCCTCGAGATGCACTAGAGGAGGGTTAGGTTGGAGAGGAAGGAAAATGTCTTTGCTGCGAGAGTAGTGAGGGACTGGCACAACCTGCCCAGGGAGGTGGTGGAATGCCCATCCTGGAGGTGTTCCAGAAACCTGTGGCCCTGACACCTGGGGACAGGGACTGGTGGCCTTGGTGGGGCTGGGTTGATGGCTGGACAGGGTGACCTTGGAGGGTCCTCCCAAACAGTCGCTGATTCTGTGCTTTAGTTCCAGAGCAAGGGGATGATGAGAGTATAGGGGAGCAGCATGGGCACCTCCACAGGAGCACAGCCTTGCCCTGCCTCCTGCTTGCTTACAAGGACTGAGCTTGGAGGCTCTTCCCAGTCCTTAGGCTCTTCAGGGCAGGTCTGAGCTCCTGCATATCCCTCAGCTTCTGCTTCAACCTTTGTAGAGTCATTGAGGTTGGAGAAGACCTCTCATTATCAGCCCCAGCCTTCCAGGTGTGCTGCAGCTCAGGGCTGGGGTTGGTTCGTTGTTGGCTGCCTTGGAGGTTGCCTTTGGCTTTTCATTTGGGTGGGTTTGCTTTGAGCAGTTGGCTGGGGGGGGTCTCTGTCGGTCGGTTTGGCTGGGGGGTGTCTCTGTTGGTCTGGTGGGAGGGGATCTTGGTCGGTTTGGCTGGGGGGCCTCGGTTGGTCTGGTGGGGGAGTCTCTGTTGGTCAGCTGGGGGGGTGTGTGCCCGTCGGTGGGTGGGCTGCCAGGGGTGTGTCCTGGTTGCGTGGGGCTCTCTTTTGCTCCAGATGCTGTGTCAGAGCCCAACCTTACCTGGGAGCTTTTTGGGTTCCCTGAGGGTGGGCCAAGGCAGCAGGCACCTTGGTGAGACAGAGTGGTGCAGCAGCACTGGGTCTGCCCCTGGCACCCCTGGGTGCCAATGGCAAGCTGGGGGAAGCTCCGCAGGTCGCACCAAGGCAGGGCTGTCTGAGCAGCACCCAGTGAAGTGGGCACTGGTGGCTGCTTGCCGGTGACCATCTCCTGGGACTCGTCAGTGTAGATTGAAGCACTGGGAGAGTGGGCAGGGAGGAGCTCGCAGAGCCTCTGACCTTCTGCTCTCCCCTGCTGTGCTGCTGCGGCCTGGGGACATTCAGGTGCTTCAGCAAGCTTGATTCACCAGCTGAGGCGGTGCTGGGTGGTTGGAGGCTGAGGCAGGAGGCGGTGCTGGGTGGTTGGAGGCTGAGGCCGGAGGCGGTGCTGGGTGGTTGGACGCTGAGGCTGGAGGCTGCCTGGGAGCCTTTCCCAGGCATTGCTGCTCCTGGCCTGGCTCTGACCCTCCCCACGCTCTCTTCTGCTTGTCCTTTGGTGCTTTCCACCCCCACTGTGAGCATCTTTCTCAGGACCTCCCTCTCCAGCTCCGCTGAGCACCTTGCAGCTCTGAGTCCCTCCTATGGCTGCCTCCTCCTTGCAGCTGCTCTGGGCTGGGTTGGATGAGCTCCGAGGTGGAAGGAGAAGCAGAGGTGTTTGGTGTCCTCTGCCCACAGCCAGGCTGGCAGGCACAGAGCTGTGGGTGCTGCTGTCTTGCTCTTCCAGGAGGCACCCAGGGATGGGCACCAGGCAGGCATCTGCTGGGGGGTGAAGCACAGATCAGAAGTAGCAAACAACTGCAGCCCTGTGGCTGGAGGAGCACAACTGGAGCAGGGCGAGCTGGCAGGAGTTCAGCAGCCCTGGTGTGGTTGCTGAAGGAGCTCTGCTTGCCATGGCACAGGGATTCAGCACAGGGCACCCAGTCCCAGCCATGCTTCTCCTGAGCCATTGTGCTCTGGCTGGTCCAGAACACATCTTGTGTGCCAGGCTGGCTGGTGGCACAGGCAGCTCTGTCTGGTGGAGAGCAGAGAATGGCTTGGGTTGGAAGGGAGCTCAGAGCTCATCTCCTCCAACCTCCCCACCGCAGGCAGGGACCTCTCAGCTGGACTCAGCTGCCCAAGGCCTCATCCAGCCTGGCCTGCAACACCCCCAGGCAGGAGGCAGCCACAGCCTCCCTGGGCAGCCTGTGTCAGGCTCTCAGCACCCTCACACTGCACAGCTTCTGCCTCAGCTCCACTCTCAGCCTGCTCTGCCTCAGCTCCAAACCATTGCCCTTGGCCTGGCTCAGACCCCCTCAGCACAAGTCCCTCTGCAGCCTTCCTGCAGGAGCCCTTCAGGCACTGGCAGCAGCTCTGAGGTGCCCCTGGAGCCTTCTCCTCTGCAGGCTGCATCCCCCCAGCTCCCTCAACTGTACTCACAGCAGAGCTGCTCCAGCCCTGCCATCACCTTTGTGGCCTCCTCTGGCCTCTCTGCAGCAGCTCTGTGCCCTCCTGCTGCTGCTGGGGACAGGCTTGGAGGTGAGCCGAGGGGCACAATGCCCTCTCTTGCCCTTTGCCCACACTGCTCTGGCTGCAGCCCAGCCGTGGCTGCCTGCTGGGCTTGGATCTCTGCTGGCACAGCAGGCATGGGGACACCTTCCCAGCAGGTGGGACATCAGCTGCCAGGGACACACAGCCCTAGGAAGACTGCGTAGGGACCTTGGGCTGCTCTTCTGGACCTCCATGGAGGGGTTCTTGTCCCCTCCCCGTGGTCCTGGCTGGCTGAGCTGGCCTGGAGCTCTCCAGACTGCTGAGCTTCACCTGCAGCTCTGCTTGCAGCCTTTGCTGGGGTCTCTTCCCCTGTCACCCCACCCCGGCTGCAGGAAACGAGGTGCAGAGTGGAGATAAAGGCAGTGTAGGAAACACCTCTGGCAGCCCCCACCCTGCCTGTGCCCCCGCCTGTGCCCCCCTGCTTCCTCCAGCAGGAAAGGTGCCCTTGATTAGCAGGGTCTGCTTGGGCAGGGGGCTCCTGGCATGGCCAGCAGCAGTGGGAGCTTTTTGCAGGCCCTGTGTGTGTGTGGGGGGGTGTGTCCCAGCTCTGTCACAAGGAGGGGCAGAGGGGCTAGGGGCTGCTGCTTTGTGTTGGCAGGAGATGGAATTGGGCATGGGGCTGCTGTCAGGGACTGGGTGTGGGAGTACCCAGACCCGTTAGGGACTAGTTGTGGAGCTACCGTTAGCAGCTGGGCTGGGATTGGGATTAGGGATTGGCCATGGAGTTAGTGTGAGGTTTTTCTTATGGGATTAGCATTGAGGGTTGGTTGTGGGATTAGCAATTAGTCATGGGATTAGTGTAATTGGTTATGGAATTGGTGTGATGGGTTATGGGGTTAGGGGTGAGTTATGGGCTTAGTGGGATGGGTTCTGGGTCTGGGGGTGGGTTATGGTTTCAGTGGATGGGTTCTGGGCTGAGTGGTGCTGTGTGTGTTGGTGCAGGAGGGCAGGGGCTGAGCTTGCTGACAGTTGTAGCCTTTGCCTTGCAGCCCATCCCTGCCCGCCCTGGACTGGCAGCTGCCCTCCCACTCCGGCCCCTACGAGCTGCGCATCGAGGTGCAGCCCAAGTCCCACCACCGGGCACACTACGAGACCGAGGGCAGCCGAGGGGCCGTGAAGGCATCCGCCGGAGGCCATCCCATCGTGCAGGTACCAGCACAGCGCCCCCCGGGGGCTGCCCTGCCCCTCTGCACCCACGCAGCTGTGGGGCGTTGGGGCGGGGGTGAGGGATGTGGAACTGCTGCAGTGGGTCCAGAGGAGGGCCACGGGGGCTGGAGGAGCTCCCCCGTGGGCACAGACTGAGGGAGTTGAGGTTGTGCAGCCTGGAGGACGCTACAGGGGAAAGCTTCCAGTGGCCTGCCGGGGGCTGCAGGAGAGCTGGGCAGGGACTTTGGGTAAGGGCTGGGAGTGGCAGGGAGAGCAACGGTGGCTCTGAGCTGGGAGAGGGGAGAGTGGGAGTGAAGATGAAGAAGAGACTGGTGGTGGTGAGAGGAGGGAGAGACTAGCACAGATTGCCCAGGGAGGTTGTGGGTCACAGAGTCACAGATTGTGATCTTTGATCCATTCTGTGACCCACAACCTCCCTGGAGGTGCTCAAGACCAGGCTGGATGAGGCCTTGAGCAAGTTGGGCTGGAGGGAGGTGTCCCTGCCCATGGCAGGGGCTTGGCACTGGATGATCTTCAAAGTCCCTTCCAACCCATCAGTGCATGAATCATCTGCGGGGCATGTGCCTCAGGGCATGAAATTGTGCCAGGGGAGGGTTAGGTTGGATAGGAGGAGAAATTTCTTGGCTGCAAGAGTGGTCAGAGATGGGCATAGGCTGCCCAGGGAGGTGCTGGAGTCACCATTCTGGGGGGGCTCAAGAAACCTGTGGCCGTGGCACTGGGGAGCAGGGTTTGGTGCCCATGGTGGTGCTGCCTGTGGCTGTGGCACTGGGAGCAGAGTTTGGTGCCCATGGTGGTGCTGGGTTGGGCACTGGACTGGATGATACTGGAGGGCTTTTCCTACCCAAGCTGTCCTCTGACTTCTCAGCTGCTGGTTGGGGCTGGGCACAGCTGCAGCAGGGCCAGGGGTGGTGGCAGCCGCTGCTGAGGTGCTGCTGATGCTTGGCTCCATGCCCAGGAGCTGTGTGCTGGGCAGGGACTGGTGCCCGAGAGCTTGTGGGCAGGGCAGGGCACAGTGCTGGCAAACTTCTGTGCTGCTGCAGCAGCTGGCAGGGGCAAGTGAGAGCAGCTGGCAGCAGCAGCAGGCAGAGTTTACTCCTCAGCTCTGCCAGAGCCTTCCAGAGGCAGGCGGTGGTGCTTTCTGGGGAGGCAGGGGTGGTGTGCTGGGGGGGGGCAGGGGTGGTGGTTGGGGGGGGCAGAGAGTGGTGCTGGGCGGGGGCAGGGGTGGTGCTTCTTGAGTGAGGACTTTCAAAGTAGCTCTGAAGGAGAGGAGGGGTTTCAGGCAGCACCTCGGCACGACTGTGGCTTGGCAGAGCTGTGCCAGGCACCTCGGGGCTGAGCCTGGCAGGCACTGCAGGTGTCTGGGGCAGAGCAAAGGAGCTCAGGTTTCAAAGCTCCCAGACGGGGTCTGAGTGCCTGCAGGTGACAGAGTCTGGCTCAGGCTTTGCCCTCTCCTTGTTTCCTGATGTTTTCAGGGAGAGCCTCCCGAGGCTGCTCTGCCCTCTTGCATTGCCTCTTTGTGTGGCTTCTCTGCGCCCTGTGGTCAGGCAGGTCTTGTGCCCCAGGCTGGTCTGGAAGGGACCCTCCAGTGCCAGCTTGTCCTGCAGTCAGAGGGACACCTCCAGCCAGAGCAGGCTGCCCAGGGCCACATCCAGGCTGGTCTTGGATGTCTGCAGGGATGGAGCTTCCATCACCCCCCTGGGCAGCCTGTGCCAATGTCTGCCCACCCTGACAGTGCAGGACTTCCTTCTGATGCCCAACCTAAGCCTCCCCTGCTCCAGGGTCTTGATTTTCTCCAAGCTCCTGCCCTTTCCCTTGGACAGGAAGGGATCTCCTCTCTTCTCCCCTCTGCCTTTCAAACCCCTCTCAACAGCATCCTGCTTCCCAGGCCAGGAGTGCGAGGCTGGGGACCAGTTTTTGCCCCTTGGCACCTGTCTGTGTCTGCCTGTAAAGCCAAAGAGCTTTGCTCTGGGAGCTGGCACGGTGCTGAGTGCCCAGCAGTGTGTGAGGTTGTCTGCTCTGCCAGCCCCGTGCCACCCCTGCTCTGGTTGCTCAGGGTCTGAGCGAGCTCAGAGCACTGCAGAGGGCTGGCGAGGAAGCGGTGCCAGGGAGCAGTGCTGGTGAGCTCATGGTTGGCACCTTCTCAGCTGGGGAGTGCTGCTTGCCTGTGCTGCTGTCAGAGCAGGGTGCTCCCAGCTCTGAGTCACAGCAGCACTGGGGCCTCAGCTCTGGGTGCTGCGGCTGCTGTGCCAGCTAGGCTGACAGGTGGGCAGCAGAGTCGTGCCCCTTGGCATCCTGCTGCTACCTCTGTGTCTGCAGCAGCTCATAGCTGGGCACTGGAACAGGCTGCCCAGGATGGTGCTGGAGGTGTTCCAGAAATGTGTGGGCAGGGCACCTGGGGGCAGGGTTTGGTGGCCATGGTGAGGCTGGGCTGCTGGTTGGGCTGGGTGGTCTCAGAGGGCATGGCCATGGCACCTGGGCACAGGGCTTAGGGGTCATGGTGGGGGTTGGGTTGGTAGTAGGGCTGGGTAGTCTCAGAGGGCATGGCCATGGCACCTGGGGGCAGGGTTTGGGGGCCATGGTTAGATTGGTAGTAGGACTGGGTGGTCTCAGAGGGCTTTTCCAACCCAAACCATTCTCTGATGCCATCACCTCCTGGGTCAAGCTGCTGTGCCCTGGGGGCAGCAGCCACCCAGTAAGCTGCAGGTGCATTGGGCCTGGGGCTTCCTGGCTGAACGTCTGCCAGGCTCCAGCCCCGGCCAGAGGCTTGCAGCTTGGCCTGTGCCCAGAGCCTGCAGCCAAAGCTGCCTCAAAGCACAGGCAGCCCCAAAGCAGCTCTGCCGAAGGCCAGGTGCCCCAGCAGCAGCTGAGCCAAGCCCCTCCGGGCAGGCAGGAGGCAGCTGGCTCCACTTGTACAGCTCTGCTCTGGCACCTGGGCACCTGCCCCGGGCCCTGGCAGGAGCGTTTTAGGGCAAATTGCTCTCTCCTTTTGTTTCCTTGGCCCCTGGAGCTGCTGGGGGCAGCCTGGTGGGGAACATTCCCTGTCTGCTCCCTGTCTGGAGCTCTGCTCGCTCTGCTCGGGCTGTCAGGTGGGTCTGGCACCCCTCTGCCCTGGCTGGGAGCGCTGCTGGGGCTCTGCTCTTCTAGGTGGAGCAGGTTTATATGTATCTAAGGGAAGTAAGAAGCCCAAAGGCCACCCAGTGCAGCCTGCAGGGCAGGGCTGTGCCCACGGCATGGGTTTGCAGCTGCCAGGCTGAATCAGTGGAAAATGTGGGCTCGGGTTACTGGGTGTCTCTCTCCTGCGCCCAGGATGAGCAGGGCTGGGTCGCGGCTTTCCTTGGGAAGAGGAGCCCCGGGAGGAGGATCCTTCCCCCCCACACCCCCTGGGGTCACAGAGTGGCTTAGGCTGGATTGCAGCTCAGGAGTCACCAAACCAGACACGTTTGTGCCCCTCCAGACTGCTCAGCCCCACTGCAGCAGGAGCTGTCTGCTGGCTCTGGCAGCTGCAGTGCCAGCAGGCAGCAGTTGGCTTGCAAGCAGTGAAGCTCCTGCAGGGTGCAGCCAGCTGCCAGCCCCATGCCAAGCAGCTGGCATCAAGTTTCAGTGCCCTGTAAAGCAGAGCAGCTCCTGGGTTTGGTTTGTGCCAAGGTCAGGTTCTCTGTGGGGGTGTCAAAAGTCTCCTTGCCCAGGGCCCAGAAGCAGCCCCAGCCCCAAAGCAAGGCTGCAGAGTCACAGAGCCAGGGAGTGGTTGGGCTGGAGCAGAGCTCAGAGCTCACAGAGCCATGGAATGGTTGGGCTGGAGCAGAGCTCAGAGCTCACAGAGCCTTGCAATGGTTGGGTTGGAGCAGAGCTCAGAACTCACAGAGCCTTGCAATGGTTGGGTTGGAGCAGAGCTCAGAGCTCACAGAGCCATGGAATGGTTGGGCTGGAGCAGAGCTCAGAGCTCACAGAGCCTTGCAATGGTTGGGTTGGAGCAGAGCTCAGAGCTCACAGAGCCTTGCAATGGTTGGGTTGGAGTAGAGCTCACAGAGCCTTGCAATGGTTGGGTTGGAGCAGAGCTCAGAGCTCACAGAGCCTTGGAATGGTTGGGTTGGAAGGGACCTTATTGCTCATCCAGTTCCAGCTCCCTGCCATGGTCAGGGACACCTTCTCCCAGCCCAGGCCTCACCCAAGCTGGCCTTCAACACCCCCAGGAAGGGCACATCCTCAGCCTGCCAGGGCAGCCTGCCCCAGTGCCTCGGGTCCCCAGTGAGCTGCTGGTTCCCTTCTGCTGGTTTTCGGGTGGATGCTGTTCACTGCATCCTCCTCTTCCCTTTGCCCCTCTGAGCTCCCTTGGGATGCACAAGTCGCTTTCTTGCTGTGCCACCACTGTGCCTGCCCATCCCTGTGGCTCTCAAGCCAAGCTTCTCAGCACTGGCCAGGATCTTGGTGTTGCTCTCCTCTGTCACTGGGCAAACTGCACCTTCCTTCATGTGCTCAGGAGGCCAAGAAGGGCACCAGCAGCCTGGCCTGGAGCAACACTGGTGTGGGCAGCAGGGACAGGGCAGGGACTGTGCTCCTGTGCTGGGCACTGGCCACAGCTTGAGTGCTGGATTTAGTTTTGGGACCCTCACTCCAAGAAGGACACCAAGGGGTTGGAGCAGGTCCAGAGAAAGGCAGCAGAGGTAGTGAAGGGTCTGGAGAGTAGGGCTGGGGAGGAGCTGAGGGAGCTGCGGGGTGCAGCGTGGGGCAGAGGAGGCTGAGGGCAGAGCTCATTGCTCTCTGCAGCTGCTGAGAGGAGGCTGCAGCCAGGTGGGGGTAGGGCTCTGCTCCCAGGTAAGCACCAACAGGACCCAGTAGTGGCACCAGGCTGCCCCAGAGGAGGTTCAGGTTGGACATTAGGAGGAATTTCCTTGGTGCAAGAGTGGTGAGGGCCTGGCACAGGCTGCCCAGGGAGGTGCTGGAGTCCCCATGCCTGGAACTGGTCAAAAAGTGGTGGCTGTGGTGCTCTGGGACACAGTCCAGTGGCCATGGAGGTGCCAGGCAGGAGGTTGGCCTGGGTGACCTTGGAAGTCTTCTCTCTGGTACCCCTGGGGGTGCTACTTGGTCTGGTACTGCAGGGAGAGAGCTGGGCCCAGGGGGGCTGCAGTGCCAGGGTTCAGCAGGGCTGCAGAGGGGTGTCAGGGCTGGCCCAGGGCCACCAGTGCTGCTGCCAGCCCTGCCAGGGGCCGCTCTGCCAGGTGGGACCAGCTGCTGCTCCACAGCTGCAGCACCAGGACGAACACCCACCCGTGGGGTGGCACCCACGGGCAGAGCAAGGGGCCGAAGCTGCCTGGTGCAGTGAGCAGCTCTGGAGGGGCAGAGGAGCCACTGGCACCACTGCCCTGCCCTGGCAGGGTGGTGGTGATGTTGTGACGCCTGCCGTGGGGATGGTTCCCTGTGCGGTGCTGTGAAGCTGCAGGACCTGTTCTGGAGCTGCCTGCCTGTGTGTGCCCTCCCAGCAGGGCTGCCAGGGAGCTGCCTGGGGAAGGCTTTCTTGCTGCCTGCGTGCCAAGGCTGCAGCCACTGCCCCCTCCTGTGCCCTGCTGCTGCTGGAGCTCAGCCCTCAGCTCTTCCCCGGCTTATGCCCACCACTGGGGCTCCTACTGCAGCCTCCCTGCTCTGTGTGCCAAGGGCCTGTGCTCCTTCCCAGGGGCACAGCCAGGGGCTGGAGCAGGTCCTGAGAGAGGCAGCAGAGCAGGGGAGGGGTCTGGGGAGGAGCAGCTGAGGGAGCTGGGGGGCGCAGTGTGAGGCAGAGGAGGCTGAGGGCAGAGCTTATTGCTCTCTGCAGCTGCTGAGGTGGAGGTTGGGCTCTGCTCCCTAGGCTCAGGGGATGGAAGGAGAGGAACTGGCCTGGAATTGTACCAGGGGAGGGTTAGGTTGGAGAGGAAGAGAACTTTCTTTGCTGCAGGAGTGATGAGGGACTGGCACAGGCTGCAGAGTGCCCATGGCTGGAGATGTTCCAGAAGCCTGTGCCCTGGCACCTGGGGACAGGGTCTGGTGGCCGTGGTGGGGCTGGGCCGAGGGTTGGCCTTGGTACCAGAGTCACAGGTTGGGCCAGGTTGGAAGGGACCTTCAAGATCATCCAGTGCCAACTCCCTGCCATGGGCAGGGACACCTCCCCCCAGCCCTCACCCCGCCTGGCCTCAGATACCCCCTAAGGAGGGGACATGCACAGCCTCCCTGGGCAGCCCGTGCCAGTCTCACCACCCTGCTCCTGAGGAGCTCCTTGCTCTGGCCTCGGAGGGCTTTTCCATCAGCCTAGGACTGCAGGGCTGTGGGAAGCTGCTCTGGGCAGGTTCCTGCCCTCACCCTCTGCTGGCGCGGGACAAGGCGTGGTGCGAGTGGGGGCTCTGCCCGGCTCTGCTCCAGCTCTCCTTGGCCAGGCTGCCCCTGTGCCTGGGGAGGTGGCACACCCATGGGCCGTGCCCCAGACGGGCTGCAGGGGCAGCTCTGTGTTCTGGGGCTGTAGCTGTCTGGCCTGGACTAATTGCCTCAGTTTCCCTCTAATTAGGGCGCTTGGGGAGCTACTGACTGTGCCCTGCTGGGAGGATCTGAAGCAGGCCACAGGCTCTGAGGGCAGCCAGGCTGAAGGTGGAACCACCTGGGCCTGCCCTTGGTCACTGCACACAGCAGCTGCTGTCACTGGGCACCAAGCTCCAGGGTCCTGGGCTGGCTTCTTGCCTCAGGTAGCCACACAGGGCTGGAGAGTGGAGCCTGGCATGGGATGGGTTCACAGCGCCTCAGGGGCTGGAAGGGACCCGAAGAGAATCCCCTGCCAGAGCTTGAGGGTCATGCAGTGCCAAGCTGCTGCCAGGCGCAGGGACAGGCAGCAGCGGTGCCTTTGAAGGGCTGCTCCTATTGCCGTGTGGGCAGTGCCCCTGGCAGGGCAGGTGTCTGCAGTCAGGGGGCAGTAGGTGTGGGCTGGGTGGCAGCCCAGGTGCTGGTCAGCAGACCCAGGCTGGCTGTGCTCAGCAGGCACAGCTGTGAAGCTGTCACCTTGCCAGCCGTGCGGTGCCACCCTGCAGCCAGGTGCCCTCAGCTGGCAGCAGAGCAGTGCCCTGTAAAGCTGCCCTGTGCTGCTGGCTGCGCTGCCTCGCTCAGCCGTGCCAGCAGCCCCACACCAGCTCCAATCTGCTGCTGCCATCTCAGCCCTGGGGGCAGCTGCAGGGGGACAGCTGTTGCCAGGCAGCTTCTGAGGTGGCCCCAGAGCCCTTCACGCTGACTTGGGTGGCCTCCTGGTGGGCATCAGAGGCCTTCAGCGAGCCCTCGAGGCACACTGGGCACAGCTTGCTGGTGCCGGACTCCCTTTCTGTGCTGGTGGATGAACCCAGGGGGCCTCACCCAGCAGCCGGCTCTGGGCTCATCGCAGCTCAACCAGGGCCCTGCTGAGGTCCAAGCCTCAAAGCCAAGCTGTGAGCTCAGCCCAGCCTGGCAGAACCGCAGGGTGCCCACAGCTGCAGTGCCTGGGTGGCTCCAGCAGTGTGTGGTGACCTGGCAGTGACAGAGAGCTTGAGCAGGTCCAGTTTTGGGGCCCTGGGCCCTACTCCCGAATTGGGGTGCTGGAGAGGGTCCAGGGTCCAGAGAGGGGCAGCCAAGCTGGGCAGAGCCTGGAGAAGAGGCAGCCCAGGGAGGCAGTGGAACCCCCAGCCCCAGAGGTGTTGGTGGCCAGGCTGGATGGGGCCCACAGGAGGCTGCAGACGTCCAGCTCCAAGCTCCCTGCCCTGGGGTGCAGCTGGGAGGTCTTCAAGGCTCCTTCAGCCCAGCTTACCCTGTGAGCTGTGCCTGGCACTGCTGTGCAAAGAACCTCCGGGGGCAGGTGGGCACCTCAGGTTTGCAGGGGCGGCAGAGCCATGCAGGTGCTGCAGCACTGCTGAGCCAACGAGTGGCAGGTGGCATCTGCGCTGGCACGGGTCTGGAGAAGCTGGATGTTGGCAGCTGATGGTGGCTGGGTGCTGTGGCTGGGGTGGTCATCAGTGAGGGCATGGTGCCCATCCTGCGTGTGCTGACAGCACTTGGCACAGGCACCACGATGCCAGTGCCAGCCTCTGCTCAGCCCCTGCTGGGCTGGATGATCTCGAGAAGCTTTTCCAGCCCAGACAGTTCCGTGGCTCCATGACCCTCCATGTGCAGGGAGCTAGGGAAGGTCAAACCTTGAACACCCTGGGGAGGGATATCCACAGCCCCCTGGGCAGCCTGCTGAGTGCCCCCCTATGGAGGGGCTGTGCTGCGGGCAGGGCAGGCTGCCCCTGGGCACCTGCTGGTGGGGCTGGGCAGCCTGGTGAGGGCTATGCAGAGGACATCTCCTTGGTCTTGGAGCAGGACAGGGCAGGGCAGCAGCAAGCACTTCCCAAGGCCCTGCACCCAGAAACACTCCTGCCCAGCAGCTCCTCTGCTGGGCCTGCCCCTGGCAGCCCGAGCAGGGCAGCAGCAGCAGCAGCCTGGGGTTGGTGTCCAGAGGCTCCTGAGCAGGAGGAGGCCTCCCAGGAGCAGGGAGCTGCCTGCAGCAGGAGGTCTCCTGCCTGCGCTGCAGCCAGCACCACGGAAGCTGCTTCTGCTCTGGGGAGAGGCTGGAGGCAGCCTCGGCTGGGTCACTGCTGCCAGCAACTGTGCAGCTGTGAGTGTGCAGGGCTCTGTCTGCACCCCAATGGCTTCTGCTGCTGCTCTGCTGCAGTGCAGCCTCAGTGCCACAGCAAGCAGAGCCCTGCTGCTCCCCAGCCCCTGTTGCTCCTCTCCATCCCCCACCCTCTGCCCAGGCTCAGCCCTTGGCAGGAGCAAAGCAGCTGAGGTGGAGCCGTGGAGCAGATTTGGGTCTTAAAGCAGAGTTTGGGGGGTTGTGTGCAAGAAGCCTGTGTCTGTGGTGCTGTTGGGTTGGTGATTGGGCTGGGTGACCTCAGAGGTCATGGCCGTGGCACCTGGGGACAAGGTACTGCTGGGGAGGTGCCCACTGGGCTGCAGCAGAAGGTGGTTCCCCCTGAGGGGAGGTGGCTGTGGGAGTCATCTCCCACGGGACGTGGCCAAGTCCCAAGGCTGGGCAGGCTGCAGACAGGCTGCTGGAGCAGCTTCTGCAAAGGTTGGGCAGATGAAAGAGACTCTTCACAGGCAGGGTGGAGAGGCTCTGGCACAGGCTGCCCAGGGAGGCTCTGGTGTCTCCTCCCTGGAGGTGTTCAAGGCCAGGATGGAGGAGGTCTAGTGGGAGGTGTCCCTGCCAGGGGCTTTGGAACTGGACAAGCTTGAAGGTCCCTTCCAGCCCAACCCATCCTGGGATTCCATGGTCCCAGAGGTCCCTTCCACTCTGCCATCTCGTGACATGGGAGGCAGACCTGGCTGGGCACCCTCTGGGTTTGCTGGCAGCTCCTTCTGCACCTGCCAGCAGTGGAAAGTGCAGCTCTTTCCACTGGGGTGCGGGCAGTGCCAGGCCAGGCGCGCGTGGCCAGGGGCAGCCTCAGCCTGGCTCAGCCATCCCAGCAGCTGAGTTATTAAAAGGAGAGCTCCAGACACGGGGGAGGAGATAAAAATAGGGAGGCTGACACAGGGCTGCTGCGCTCCATGCCAGGGGACGGAGCCGCGCGGCCTGGCACAGGCACTGCCCGCAGCGTGCCTGGGGGCCTGTGCCAGGCCTGCCCTCGTCATGGCACAGAGGCAGGCCCTCCTCAGCCCCTGCATGCTGCCCTGGGCCATGGGCTACTGGCCTTGCCTTGGGTCTTGGGCTCAAGGATCCCAGAGGCTGTGGCCACGCACTTGGCGACAGGGCTCAGTAGCCAGGGTGGTGTGGGGTGGTGGTTGGAGTGGGTGACCTAGAGGTGGTTCCTGTGGCACTCTGGGCATCGTTCAGTGCCTGTGGTGGGGTTGGGTTGGTGGTTGGGCTCAGCAGTCCCAGGGGTGGTGGCCGTGGCAGTCTGGGCCATGGTTCAGTGCCCATGTTGGGGTTGGGTTGGTGGTTGGGCTCAGCAGTCCCAGAGATGGTGGCCATGGCAGTCTGGGCCGTGGTTCAGTGCCCATGTTGGGGTTGGGCTGATGGTTGGATTTGATGTTCTTGGAGGCCTTCTCCACCCCCAAGAGCTCGCTGGTTCTCTGGCCAGCAGCCTCCGAGGCTCCGCAGCAGGTTGTGGGCCAGGGCAGCAGCTGGGTCCAGCTGCAAGACAAAGGTTGGCAGAGCAGAGCCCAGGTGAAGGCCACCAGCTGTGCTCCCAGGGCTGTGCTGAGCGCAGCGCGTGGGCAGCTTGGCACAGGAGCTGCCTTGGGCAGCCTGGCTGGGGTTGGGTTACCTCTGGCTCTATTTTTGCCCTGCAGCAGCCTGGTGACCTGAGCCCTGCTGGCTTTGCCCTCTCCCTAAAAAGCTCTGCCCATGACGAGCAGGGTGAGGTGACAGAGGTGAGGCACAGAGGTGTCGTCAGCTGCTGTGTCACAGTGCCCTGTGCCTGCAGGGCTGCTGAGGCACAGCCACCTTGTGACACCTCCTGCAGGCCCTGCAGCCGCTGGCATCAGCCTGGCCCCACACCAGGCCACCCCTCCAGCCCCTGTGGCACCAGTGCCCAGCTAGGGCACCCAGGCAGGGGGCTTGAGGGCCTGGAGGGTCTCCTGGGAGCTTCCCCAGGCTGCTGGCTATGGTGGGAAGCACCTGTGGGGTGAAGGCATCAGTGCCTCTCTGTGCCACATAGCGCTGGTGGCAGAGCCACAGAATCAACTACTGAGGCTGGGCCAGGCCTTGGAGGTCGAGTCCAACTGCCCTGGACATCAGGGAGTGATGGAGCTGATGGGGTTGGAAGAGACCTTGGAGGTCATTGAGTCCAACTGCCCTGGACATCAGGGAGTGATGGAACTGATGGAGTGGGACAGGACCTTGGAGGTCATTGAGTCCAACTGCTCTGGACAACAGGGAACCATGGAACTGATGGAGTGGGACAGGACCTTGGAGGTCATGAGGTCCCACTGCTCTCCTGGAGCTCACCGTCCCGCCACTGCTGCTAAGCTCCTGCCACTGAGCCATAGAGCCAGAGAATTGGTTTGGTTGGAGAAGACTTACAAGGTCATCAACCCAACACCACCATGGCCATCAGGAGCCAAGTCTCCTGAACCCCACCAGGAAGGGTGGCTCCAGCATGTCCCTGGGCAGCCTGTTCCAGTGCCTGGGGCCCCTCCCTGTGCAGGTGCCTCTTCAGACAGGTGGCTGTGGTGCTGAGGGCTGTGGTCCAGTGGGGGTGGCTCAGCAGCAGGGTGTGTTGTGAGCTCCAGGGGATGATGATCTCAGAGGTCTTGTCCAGCCCCAACACTTCTGTGATTCCATGTCTGCCTCTTGGCTCTTCTGAGCAAAGTGCTGAAGGAGCAAAAGTGTCCTGAGATCTTTGTTCTGCTCTGGGTTCCTGCTGGCACAGGCTGCCCAGGGAGGTACTTGGGGACAGGGTCTAGTGGCCACTGAGGGCTCAGTGTTTAGACCAGGTGACCTCAGAGGGCTTTTGCAGGCCAAACAGTTCCGTGTGTTGGTTCCTGTCCTGGGACATCTTCTGCCCGTGGAGCTCTGTGGCCACCTGGCGCTGAGCGCCCCTGCTCAGTGTGCCCCACACTTGGTGCCCCATGCTGGGTGCCTTGGTGATGGGTGCCCCACTCAGTGTGCCCAGCACTGAGTGCCTGGTGCTGGGTGTGCCAAGTGCTGAGTGCTCCATGCTGAGTGCCCTGCTCAGTGTGCCCCGTGCTGGGTGTCCCACGCTGAGTGCCCTCTGCGCTGAGTGCCCTGTGGTGTGCCCCAGCTTGGTGTGCCCCACTTGGTGTGCCCTGCACTGAGTGCCGTATTCTGTGTTCCCAGTCAGTGCGCCCTGCACTGAGTGCCCTGTGGTGTGCCCCGCGCTATGCCCCACACTGAGCGCCCTGTGCTGTGCCCCACTCGGCGTGCCCTGCGCTGAGCGCGATGTGCTGTGCCCACAGCTGCACGGGTGCCTGGAGAGCGAGCCGCTGACGCTGCAGCTCTTCATCGGCACTGCCGACGACCGCCTGCTGCGGCCCCACGCCTTCTACCAGGTGCACCGCATCACCGGCAAGACTGTGTCCACCACCAGCCACGAGAGCGTCCTCTGCAACACCAAGGTGCTGGAGATCCCCCTGCTGCCCGAGAACAACATGAGAGCCATGTAAGCGCCGCTGCCCTGGCAGCGCTCTCGTCCTGGTGCTTTCACCTCCTGATGGCCAGGGCAGGCTTAGGAGGTCGGGCTGAGGGCAGAGCTCATTGCTCTCTGTGGGGTAGGTGGGGGTTGGGCTCTGCTCCCTAGGCTCAGGTGAGAGGAGAGGAAATGGCCTGAAATTGTGCCAGGGGAGGGTTAGGTTGGAGAGGAGGAGAAGGAATTGCTTTGCTGCAAGAGTGGTCAGGGACTGTAGCACAGGCTGCCCAGGGAGGTGGTGGAGTGCCCATGTCTGGAGGTGGTCGAGAAGGGTGTGGCCATGGCCTTGGGGAACAGGGCTTGGTGGCCATGGTGGGGTTGGGTTGGTGGCTGCGCTGGATGATCTCAGAGGGCTTTGCCAGCCCAAACCACTCTGTGCCAGCCCCTTCAGGACTCTGCCTTTGAGGAGAAGCCATCTGCAGGTCACCTGTGACAGGTGAAGTGGCAGGCAGCCCCACAGCCTCCCTTAGTGGCACTGCGTGCCCTGCCGTCCCACCGCCTTGGCTCCTCTGGCCTGGCAGTTTCCTTGGGCTTTGGCTGCTGCTCCGGCACCTCCCTGGCAGGCCGCACTGGGGAGGGCAGAGCCGCGGCAGTGCCCACCTCGGTGTGGTCCCCAGCAGCCTCTTTCCACCACCCAGCCCCAGCTCAGCCACCGCAGGCAGCTCGGCCAAGTCCCCGCCCGGCCACCGGGTTGGGTTCTCGAGCGGCGTGGAGGGGGAGGGGTCGCCGGGCCAGTGCCAGCCGGTGCCAGGCGGCGGGAGCTGAGCTGCCTGCTTGCGCCAGCAGCATCGACTGCGCCGGGATCCTGAAGCTGCGCAACTCCGACATCGAGCTGCGCAAGGGCGAGACGGACATCGGGCGCAAGAACACGCGCGTGCGCCTGGTCTTCCGGGTGCACATCCCCCAGCCCAACGGCAGGACCCTCTCGCTGCAGGTGGCCTCCAACCCCATCGAGTGCTGTAAGTACCAGCGCGCAGCCTGCCCTGTGCCGGCCTGGCCTCGCCTGTGGTGCTCGACGGTGGGCGGAGCTGGGCCTCCTGTGCCTGAGACTTGGGGACAGGTTGCCTGGGGAGGTCAGGAAGCCTCCAGCCTCCAGCCTCCCTCTAGAGCGAAACACAGCCAGGAGGCCTCCTGCTCCAAGCAATTCCCTGATCAATTAAATCACATCCCCAAGTGCCATGGCCGTGCCCTCTGAGACCACCCAGTCCGACCACCAGACCCTGTCTCTGAGTGCCATGGCCGTGCCCTCTGAGGCTACCCAGTCCAACCACCTGCCCAACCCCACCGTGGCCACGAGACCTTGTCCCCGAGTGCCACAGCCTCAGGTTCCGTGAACCCCTCCAGGCACTGGGACTCCAGCAGCTCCCTGGGCAGCCTGTGCCCACTCCTGGCCACTCTTGTCAAGCTGAAGTCCTTCATCACCTCTCTCTCTTCCTTTCTCCTCCTCCCTCCCCAGCAGGCAGCCTGCCACAGGCCCCTGTGCCCTGCCCAGGCATGGCTCAATCCTCCTCCCTTTGGCTCTTCCAGTTCTGGGCTAGCAGAGCCAGGCGTGAGGAGCCCTGCTCTGCTCCTGCTGCAGCTGGCAAGGGCTGTGCCGCTGCCGTGCAGCAGCGCGGGGCACGGTTTGGGTCCATCCTGGTCTGCTCTGAGCAGAGGTGCCCAGCTCAGGAAGCCACTCGGGGTAAGGGATTTGTGCCAGGGGACTGCAGCTTGGAGGCTGCGCAGTGAGGAAGACCCTGGTGGATGCCTCCTGGAAGCAGCAGAAGCTGAGGAGGTGCCAGTGCTGGTGGCACAGAGCGGTGCAGCAGCTCCGGGTGTGTGCCTTTGGGGTTGCTCCTGCCATATCTCCCTCATCACCTCTGCAGCTCAGAGGTCTGCCCAGGAGCTGCCTCTGGTGGAGAAGCAGAGCACCGACAGCTTCCCTGTGACCGGCGGCAAGAAAATGGTCCTGACTGGCCACAACTTCCTGCAGGACTCCAAAGTCATCTTCGTGGAGAAAGCGCCAGGTAGGCCTCCTCCCCCCGGGCTCTGAAATGGTTCTTGTTGGCCCCATTCTGAATGCTGGAAGCAGTCAGCCTGCAGCTGGCACCCTCTGAGCAGGAGGTGGCCTCCATGTCGCTGTGCCATGGTCTGGGCCATGCCTGGTGGCTCACACCATGGCGGGTGGACACTGGAGGCCAGGGTTTGGTGCCTGCTGTTGGCTGTCCTGGGCAGGGGCTGAGGAAGGGGTTTGAAGCCTCTCCCGTGGCGTGTTCCCATCAGACCTGCAGGGTGGCACCAGCTTGGCAGCCCCTGCTACAGTGTGTGGAGGAGGCAGCAGTGCTGCTGCTGGGGTCAGCTTCCGTGGCCAGCCAGAGCAGTGGCATCTGCCAGCTGCTGGCTGAGGAGCCGTGAGGGGCAGAGGTGCCCCTCTGGAGGACATCCCAAGCCTTTCCCTGCCCTGCTTCTGGCTGGTCTGGAGGAGTTGGGCACAGCCACCCCTTAACCCAGCACTGCTGCCCTGCTGCTTGGCTGCTCCTGAGCAAGGGCTGTAGGTCAGGCTGAAGCGTGGGGTGGGAGCTGCAGTTGCAGCAGGGGGGGCTGCAGGGTGACAGTGACTGTTCCTGCAGGAGAGGGACAGGGAGCAGAGCCAGAAGTGGAGCTGCGAGCAGGGCTGGGAGCAAAGCCAGGAGCTAGCTGGGAGCAGAGCCGGGAGCCGGCTGGGAGCAGAGCCGGGAGTAGAGCTGGGAGTGGAGCTGGGAGCGGAGCCGGCAGCAGAGCCGGGAGCAGGGCTGGGAGCAGAGCTGGGAGCCGGCTGGGAGCAGGGCTGGGAGCAGAGCCGGAAGCCAGCTGGGAGTAGGGCTGGGAGCAGAGCTGGAGCAGGGTTGGAAGCAGAGCCAGGAGCTAGCTGGGAGCCAGCTGGGAGCAGAACCAGGAGCCCAGACGGGAGGCAGCTGGGGGCTCCCAGAGTAGCTGCTGCAGGCTGCCTCTGGGCTCTTCCTCTGGAAAGGGTTTCTGTGGTGCTGACCCAAGACAGGGTTCCTCAGCTGCCTCCTGCAGCCCCTGGGAGCTTTGCACGGCCCTGGGCACCCTTCAGGCCACCTCCCTTGGTGCTGACACTGCACCCTTTAACCTACTGTGCCCACAAGCTCCCCGTGCCCATCTCCTGCCAGGCTGTGGGCAGTGTGCTGGGGAGGCTCTGTGTGAGAAGGCTGCGGGATCAAGGGAGGAGCAGGAGACCCCTGAAGTTCCCTGGGAGGTTTAAGTCACCTGGGCAGGAGGCAATGCCCTGGCTCTGCAGAGGGCAAGGCAGCAGCACGCCTGTGACCCCCAAGTGCCACACCATGGGCTGAGTGGAGCACCCCTGGCATTTACAGACCTGGTGTGGCTGGAGTGACCTCAGAGGGCATGGAGCTGTTCAAGGCCAGGCTGGGTGAGGCTTTGAGCACCCTGGGCTAGTGGCAGAGGTCCCTGCACATGGCAGGGGGTTGGAACTGGATGGTCTTGAAGGTCCTTTCCAGTCCAACCCATTCCATGATCTTTGCGGGGGTCCCTTCCACTCCACCCCATGACTCTGATCTGGGCTGAGCAGTTCCTAGGGCTCCTGTGCTGAGCTGTGCCCCAGGCTGGCACACAGCTGGGTGACCTGGATGCACCCTTGCTGCACTGTGCTCCAGCTCCATGTTCATGGACTCATGGAATGGTTTGGGTTGGAGCAGCCCAATCCACAACCACCAGCAGGCCTCCACTCG
Organism: Tricholaema leucomelas; assembly: GCA_013400475.1. Lineage (NCBI taxonomy): Eukaryota > Metazoa > Chordata > Aves > Piciformes > Lybiidae > Tricholaema lacrymosa > Tricholaema leucomelas. Next base: position 318,648 of record WAAF01001965.1, on the reverse strand, counting down.
TGCCCGTGGGCACGGGGTTGTCTCTTTGCCCTGCAGCTCCTCCCTGCCTCTCAAGCAGGTGCCAGCAGCAGAGCTTGGGATGGACCCTGGCCACGAGCTGCAGACCTTTGCCAGCTCTGGGGCAGCAGCTGCTGCTGCCTGGGAGCTGGAGGTGCTGAGTACCTGCCTGTGGGCAGCAGCCCAGCCCAGCTGTTAGAGGGAGGGGGTCACAGGGGCTGGTGCACTCCTAAGCCCAGATCCTCATGGAAGGTGGAAATGCTGTGCTACATCAGCTGCTGGCATCAGCTGCTGGCTGCAGCCTGGCCTGGGCATCCCCAGGCATGGGAGGGAGGCTCCAGGAGTGAGTTAATTCTCACCTGCATGCTCAAGTGGGGAATGCAAAGCCTTTGAGGACACTTTGTTGGCCTTTATTGCCCCCACTCCTGTCTGGCTGAGTCCTGGGAGTCTGCTGAGTCCCTCTGATCTCCTGGAGGCTCTCCCCAGTGCTCTCCATCGCTCAGCTGCTGTCCCTGGAGGAGTGGCACTGTCCTGGCCTCCTGCTCCTGCAGCCTGGCTGAGCCCTGACTCATCCCAGAGGGAATCCCTGAAGAGGGATCGAGTCAGTCCTTCAGCTGGCAGGCTGCAGCTCGGGGCCTGCAGCTTAACCCTTCTCTGCCTTTTCTTCAGCCAAGAAGCAGGGGGTAAGGGGCTCTGCAGCCCTGCAGCCCTGCAGCCTCGGGAGGAGGCAGCTGGGGGATGAGGATGACGCAAAGCAGCTCTGAGAGGAGGCTCCACAAACTCACAGTCTGCAGCAGACTGGAAGGGACCCTCCAAGGGTACCTCCTGCACTCAGCAGGGTCACCTCTACCTGGAGCAGGCTGCTCAGGGCCACATCCAGAAGTTCTGGGTGTGTCTTCCTGGCCTGCTCTGGAACGTTGTAGGGCTGGCCAAGGTGGGCTGAGACTCAGAGAGAGGCTTGCACCAAGGTCTGGAGAGCTGAGCTCTGAAGGGGTTCATCTGCCCTGAAAAGGTCTCCTTGCTCCACCATTGCTCCTTGCAGCTGTAGCTGAGGTGGGGTTGGCAGTGCCAAGCTTCTGATGTTCCTGGATTTGGCCAAGGCCAGAGGTGGCTCAGGGATGAGGCTGACTAGACCTGGGCTCTTGGTTCCCAGCAGGCTGCCGCCTCTGGCAGGCAGAACTTTGGTGTCCTGTGGTTGGTGCTCACTCAGCTGAGCCTCCACAGGTGCCGCTGGAGCTCAGCAGCCCTCAGTGCCTGCTGGGCAGAGCTCAGGGCCGGGCTTGTGAAGAGCCGAGGCGGGCAGCAGTGTGGCACCCAGCCTGGCTACCCTTGTGAGGGTCCCTCGGGTGCAGGTGCCCCAGCCAGATGCTTTGTTTAGCTGCAGGAGACCCTCCAGAGGCTGTGGCCCAGGCAGGCTCAGGAGCAGATGCTGAGTGCCCTGTGGGCAGCACCTGGGCCACTGAGCTGGGCGCTGAGCCTGCTGTGATGTGCTGGGCCCGGGGTGCCAGGCGGCTGAGAGCTGGCAGGGCTCCAGCTGGCAAGGGGTGCCAGGTGCTCCGAGATCTTTCCGCGGGCAGCAGGGGTCACGTTTCACACTGCTGCTTGGGCTGCAGCTCCCAGCACAGACCAGCGAGTGACAGGCACCAGACTGTGCCCCAGCTGAGGACACTGCTTCCAGCTGGCAGCACAGAGGTTCCACTCTGACTCATGCCCCCGAGCTCAAAGCCATGGAAAGGAAGGGACTGGAAACGTCACAGGCACCAGGCTGGGGGCAGGGGGTTCACGTGGAGGTCACCTGGACCTGCTGCCCGGGGCGCTGTGGATAGCTGGCAGGATTCCTGGCACTGGCCCAGCAACAGTTCTTGGGCCAAGGGGGTCAGCAGGAGGGGGAGCCCTCCCAGGGTCAGGCAGGAGCCCTGGCAGGGGCTAGCAGGAAAGGCCAGCAGGGTTCATCTTCTCCTGGCTGTGGGCAGTGGTCAGGACAGAGTGGGGCAGCTGTGGCATGGGTGTGCCAGCAGCAGGCAGAGCAGCACCAGGGCAGGCAGCCACAGGCAGCTCTGGTGGGCAGCAGGAGCAGGGAGGAGTCACCATGTGGGCTCTAGGTAAAGGTCACTGGGGGGCTCAATTAACCCTGGGGGGTTGTTCTGATGGTGGAAGCTGTGGCAAGTGCCTGGAGCTAGCTCTGTCCCCACGGGCTGCAGGTGGTGACCTGGATACAAAGGTGTGAGAGAAGGCTTTGGGGCAGGGCAGCAGGCTGGGAGGAGGGCAGAGGAACAGCTGAGAGCCTTCTGGTGAGGCCACATCTGGAGCAGTGTGCCCAGCAATGGGCCTCCCAGCTCCAGAGCGACTGCTGAGGGGACAGCTCTTGTCCAAGCACCACTGCCACTTCCTCACCTCTTTCATTGCCAGCCCAGGCACAGGCCTGGCCCAGCCTGCCCTTCCCTAGCAGCTGCTGGCCCAGAGCTGGGTGACAGGCACTGGCACAGGCTGCCCAGGGGGCTGGGGAGGTCCCCAGAAACGTGTGGCCATGGCACGTGGGGACAGGGTTTGGTGGCCATGGAGGTGCAGGTGGTGGTTGGACTGGGTGATCTCAGAGGTTGGGACATGGTTTAGTGGCCATTGTGGTGCAGGTGGTGGTTGGACTGGGTGATCTCAGAGGCTTCTTCCAACCCAGACAGTGCCATGTGTGACTGTGCCAGGAACACTCCCAGTGTGGGCATCTCACAGAGACAAGGCTGCAGTGGTGCTCAGATGTTTCCCCTCCTGGGCTGCCAGGCATGGAGGAATGCTGCTCTGTAAGGAAGGCTCTGGCCAGGCTTTGCCTCTTGTCAGGTTGTGGACCTCTAAAGGACACCTGCAGGTTACAGCCTCACAGAATGCATCAGGCTGGAAGGGCCCCTCCAAGGTCAGCTTGTCCTGCACTCAGCAGGGACGCCTCCAGCTAGGGCAGGCTGCCAGGGCCACATCCAGTCTGGTCTTGAGTGTCTGCAGGGATGGAGCCTCTACCTTCTTGCAGGACCCCTTCAGGCACTGGCAGCAGCTCTGAGCTACCCCTGGAGCCTTCTCCTCTGCAGGCTACATCCTCCCAGCTCTCTCAGCTCCCTCAGCTCCAGCCCTGCCATCACCTTTGTGGCCTCTTCTGGCCTCTCTCCAGCAGCTCTGTGCCCTCCTCTTGCTGTTGGGGACAGCAGAGCTGGAGGCAGGCTTGGAGGTGAGGTCTAAGCAGAGCAGAGCCAAGGGGCACAGTGCCCTCTCCTGCCCTCTCCCTGCAGCCCAAACCTAAGCCTGCTCCAGTTTCAAACCACTGCTCCTTGTAAACCGAGCCCTGGAGCCCCTGAGGGGGTCTGTCCCATCCTGCTGGAGAAGACAACAGCAAACCCTCCTGGGGAGGTCCCTAAAGCTCTTGGTGTTGGCTGTCCCAGGAGGAAACACCACTCCCACCCCGTGCCAGTCTGCAGTGCCAGCACTGCCCCAGGCTCACAGCTGCCCCTCAGCTGCCTTTGCTGTGCTGGAAGAGGCCTCCACGGGGCCCTTTCCTGTGGAGATGCTGGAGCTGGGCGTGGCGGGGAAGCCACGCAGTGAGTCAGGCTGCAGGGAATTCCCTGATGGATTGGGGTATTTTTACTCCTGGACTGTGTGCAGCTTCCTGTGGCCTGGCTGCTGGCAGCAGCCTCCCAGTCACATCCACCCCACGGCTGCTGCCTGCCCTCTGCAGAGAGAAGCCCCAGCCCAGCTGCCAGGCTCATGGTGTGCCCATCACCAGCTTCCCCAGGAGCTCCCGGGGTCACAGTAGCAGGATGTGACCCTGGGGGCTGCTGGTGGAGTGCAGCCAGAGCAGGGGTGGCTGTGGACAGCAGGGTTGGGGCTGGCAATGCCAGGCTGCTCGTCCCAACTGGTGTCTTCAGCTGGTGGCACTGCTGGTGGCCGCCCGGCAGTGCAGACAGCCTCAGGGATGTAGGGAGAGTCACTGTCACCCTCCTGGCTCTTCGGAGCAGGAGGCACTCAGGGAGGCTTCTTCCAGCCCCTGGCACAGGTGCCCAGGTTTGGCCTTGGTACCTTGCCAGGCTTGGCCTTGGCTTTGCCAGGTCAGCTGTAAGGGTGGGGAGACACTGGCACAGGCTGCTCGGGGAGGCTGTGGATGCTGCATCCCTGGAGGTGTGCGAGGCCAGGCTGGATGAGGCCTTGAGCAGCCTGGGCTAGGGGACATGTTGCTGCCCATGGCAGGGGATTGGAGCTGGATGGTCACAGAGCCACAGAGTGGGTCGGGTTGAGAAGGGACCTTAAAGCTCACCCAGTGCCAACCACTGCCATGGGCAGGGACACCTCCACCAGCGCAGGCTGCTCAAGGCCTCATCCAGCCTGGCCTCGCACACCTCCAGGGGTGCAGCATCCACAACCTCCCCGAGCAGCCTGTGCCCGCAGGGAGGTTCTGCAGCCCTTGCACCCTCTCCGGCAGGAACGTCCCTCCCAGCTGCAGCCATCCTCCGTCTCCTCACGAGCTTTGGACCCTTCCCGCTGCTTGCTGAAAGCAAAGGGAGAATGCGAGAGGAGCTTGGGAGAAGCCTTACCCCCTGTTGCCCGCCCCGGTGCGCCCCTCCGGCGCTGTCGCCGCGGCCCCTCTCCTGCCCGGGCGGCGATCGCCGTCGGGGCCCGCACGGAAGCTCTGCCGTGCAGCGGCGCTGGGCGGGCGGCCAGGGGGAGTTGCCTTGGGCTGCTGCTGCAGATGTGGCAGCAGGACAATGGAAACTTGTGTGCGGCTGCAGTCCGCAGGCTCTGAGGCCAGGGCGCAGGCGGCCGCCGGCATCCCGCCCGCTGCCGGGCGCGGGGGCTCCGCGCTGCCCCGCGGAGGGCTCCGGGCGCTGCCAGCGGCTTGCCTCCTGCCCTCTCTTTGTTCGCGGCGCGGCCCGAGGTGCGGAGCCCTGCAAAACATGTTTACAGGGCAGGCTGACGTAGGGCTCTAAGGTTTCCCTGCTGGAGCCGCGCCCGGGCCGTGGGCGTTGAGATTTCCCTCTTGGTTCTCCAGACGTAATGTGAGGAATTGGCTTTTTTTGCTGCTTCTTTTTGGTGTCTGTTGCTCCATAACAACTTTTCCTGCCCGTGTTTGCGTTAAGTGGAATGTCACTGGGAGCTGTTAATGCCTTGTCTGTTCCCTGCTTCCCTCTCTTCCCCTCGCCCCAGCAGCCACGGTCTGGACAGTCTCAAGGGGCTTCCTCTGGAGTGAAACCCTTTATTGTTCTGGCTCCGCTGCCAAGGGCTGAGCCACGGCTCTGGGTTTTTCTTCTCCTGCTGGTGGAGATTCTGCTATTTCTGGACCCTTTTTTGTCAGGGGTGAGTGGCTGAGGAGCAGGCGAGGGATGAAGTGAGAGCTTAGCTGGAGGTGGAGCTGGTTGGGATCTTTTATTGAAGGATCAGCAGGAAATAAAAACCAGAAACCTGAGTCCAGATCATTCATCTTGCAGAGCAGAAATTAAACAGCTGAAAAGGAAAAGAAAGCAAGCAAGCAAAGAAAAAAAGCCCCAAAGCCCTGAGGTTCTGCTAATCCACTTAGAGAGGCAGACCCAGCCCAGGGGGAGCACCAGTCTGGGCTCCCAGACAGCCCCCAGCGAGCCCTGGCTGGGCAGGGGCTCCACCCGCTGTGGAGGGGCAGTCCTGGCTCTGCTCCTCCGCACCGAACGCCTGCCCCGGGAGGTGGGGAGGGCAGGAAGGGCTCCAGGGGCAGAGTCCGGGGGTCGGGTCCCAGGCAGGGGATGGGTGCTGGCTGGAGCTGAGTCAGGTTGGGTTTTTCTCACTGCTGACAGCATCTGTTGGATGAATCGTGGGGCGGCTGCCAGTCCTCCGCAGCAGTCTGCTGGCGCTTGCAGAAGACATCATTAAGGAGGCTTGAGCATGGTCTGGCTGCTCCTCCTCTCCCCCACCCCGGCAGAACGTGGCAGGACCACTGCAAGCCTTCTCTTTTTGTTGTTCCCCTTCTTCCCCCAGCATCACAATTTTCAGAAGTAGAAAGAAATTAAAGTTTAGGTCTGGTGAGTGCTGAGCTGCAGCTGCCCAGTGCCAGGCTGGGCTCAGTCATACAACCAGACAATAGCCCAGCCTGGAGGGGAGCTCAGAGCTCATCTCCAACCTTCTGCCATGGGCAGGAACCTCTCAGCTGCACTCAGCTGCCCAAGGCCTCATCCAGCCTGGCCCTCAACACCCCCAGGCAGGAGGCAGCCACAGCCTCCCTGGGCAGCCTGTGCCAGGCTCTCAGCACCCTCACACTGCACAACTTCTGCCTCAGCTCCACTCTCAGCCTGCTCTGACTCAGCTCCAAACCATTGCCCTTGGCCTGGCTCAGGCCCCCTCAGCACAAGTCCCTCTGCAGCCTTCCTGCAGGAGCCCTTCAGGCACTGGCAGCAGTGAGCTCTGCCTGGAGCCTTCTCCTCTGCAGGCTGCACTCCCCCAGCTCCCTCAGCCTGTGCTCACAGCAGAGCTGCTCCAGTCCTGCCATCACCTTTGTGGCCTCCCCTGCCCTCTTTACAGCAGCTCTGTGCTGGGGACAGCAGAGCTGGAGGCAGGCTTGGAGGTGAGGGCTGAGCAGCACAGAGTTTTTCTGCTGCCCCCTTCCATGCATTGCCAAGAGGAGGGTTGAGGTTGGGTTTTGGCCTCCCCAGCAGTGGCAGGGGCAGCTCCTGCAGCCTTCCTGCCCTCCTGGGACAGCTGCACACAGAGATCTTATTTACAGACAGTGCTCATAAATCAGCAGCTCCCCTGCACCACCTCCAGCTCCTGCCCGTGCCAGCAGAGGCAAAGAAAAAGAGCATTCACTTTCTCCTCTCTTTTTTCCCCCTTGCCCAGAGCTGTGTTTGCAAGGCAGGCCCCAGGTGCAGGTGAGGAGGTTCCCAGCAGCTCCATCTCTGCCTTTGCTTGCCCTGCTGCCACCATAGGCACCCAGGGAGGGGGCACAGCAAGTCTCAGGTGGTTGGCAGCTGACAGTGGTGCCACTTGTGCAGCTCCACGGGGCCCAGTCTGTGGCCTTTCACCACCTTGGTGCTTTTCCAGGCCTGCAGAATGGAAACTGTGATGGGGTTTGTGTTCCAATTGCTGCTGGGTTTGGAAGCCAGCAGGAAGGGGAAAAGCCCTGGGGTTGGCCACTCTGGGCCCAGGAGAAACCAGGGGATGGGTTTGGTTGGAAAGGAGGTCTTGGGTGTCCCCTCCCTGGAGGTGTCCAAAGCCTCCATCCCCTGCGCTGGTGGGAGCTGTCCCTGCCTGTGGCAGGGGGGTTGGAACTGGGTGGTCTTGAAGGTCCCTTCCAACCCAACCCCTTCTGTGATTTTGCCAGTCCCTTCCATCCCAAACCCACTCTGGTTCTAGCACCTTTGAGGTCTCTCCCATGCCAACCTTTGGGGCAAGGCTGCTGGAGAGCTGCTTTCCATAGAGGCACAGGCTGCATTGGGTTGGGAGGGACCTTCGAAGGTCATCTTGTCCAACCCTGCATCAGCGGGGACAGCTCCAGCTGGAGCAGGCAGTGCCCCTGCAGAGGGTCATAGGTGGGTTGATGGGGGTGGGTTGGAAAGGACCTTCAGGGGTGTAGGATGGATTGGAAGGGACCTTCAGGGTCATGGAATGATAGAATGGGTTGGAAGGGACCTTCAAGACCATCCAGTGCTGCCCCCCACCATGGTCAGGGCCACTTCCCCTCTGCCCAGGGTGCTGCAGGTCCTATCCAGCCTGGCCTTGGACACCTCCAGGGAGGGGGCAGCCACAGCCTCCTTGAGCCTGCAGTGTCTCACCACAGAGGCAAATCTCTCAGAGGGGCTTTTCTCAGGAGTTATTCTTTTGTGGGCTTGGGAGAGGAGGGGAGGAAAAAATCCAGGACCTGAGCTGCTGTTTCTTTTGTCTCTTAGATGGTCACCACGTGTGGGAGATGGAAGCCAAAACCGACAGGGAGCTGTGCAAGCCAGTAAGTCTGCCTGAGGAATGTCAGCCTCAGGATGAAAAATGGAGCTGGGCTCCTCCAGCACTGCTGCTGAAGAGCTTCCAAGGCCCTGGCACTGTCTGTCCTCGCTGACACAGAGCAAGTGCTGAGGCCTCCCCTCTCTGGTGGGAGTGTGGGGCTGGAAGCCATCCCAAGGAGTAGGAGAGGTGGTGTGGAAAGTCTGCTGGCACGGGCCAGGGTGGGCCAGCCCTGGCTGCTGCTCCTCTGGCTCGCTGGGTCGCCTCTCCCCTCTGCTCCCAGGCTGCTGCTCAGCCTGGTCCTTGGCTCTTCCTCCAGAGGAGGAGCTGAGTCCCTCCCAGCAGAGCAGCCCCAAGCTGGGGAATGGCTCTTGGCCAAGGCTGGGGGTCTGGAGCCAGGGCCCCTGCTCTGCCTCTGCAGCCTGTGGGCTGCAGAGCTGCTGGAGAGGGGCAGGCCAGCAGCTGAGGAGCTCAGCTGAGTGCAGGCCAGGATGGGCACTGCCTTTTGCTCTCGCACAGGGTGCCCAGGCAGGCTCTGATGGCCACGGCCACTGGCACCGTGCAGCTGTACCAGCTGCTGTCCCTAGGGCACACCTTAGTCCTCTGTTTGCTGGTAGCAGGAGATCTTCTCCATGCCCTGCAGCCTGCAAGCTAGCGGATACCCGAGGTGTTGGGTAGCAGTGGAGGTATCTCAGTGCCCCTCTGTCTGTCCTGGTTCTGCTTTCCAAGGAGCTTGTGCCAGGGGGAGAGGTCCTGGGGCTGCCCTGGAGCTGAGCTTTCTCAGAGCCTGCGCTTTGGTGCTCCCAGGGAGAGCCTCGTCTGTGCCCAGCCTGTGTGTGGTGCCCAGAGGTGAGGGCTGGTGGCTTGGCAAAGACCTCAGTCATGGCAGCTCCTTACTTCTGGGGTGCCTGGGGGTGCTGGGAGGAGGTCCTTGTCCATGAGGCCACTACTGAGGTGCAGCTGCTGCAGCGCTGCCTCAGCCCTGCCCTGAGCTGCTGCTGTGCTCTTGGCCCTGCAGAACTCCCTGGTGGTGGAGATCCCTCCCTTCCGCAGCCAGCGGATCAGCAGCCCCGTCCAGGTCAACTTCTACGTCTGCAACGGGAAGAGGAAGAGGAGCCAGTACCAGCTCTTCACCTACCTCCCTGCCAACGGTAACCGACCCTCTGCCTGCTCGCTGTGGGCAAACAGGAGAGAGGAGGAGGAGTGCTGGGAGAGGAGGCTCTGGGCAGCCTCTGGGGGCACAGCTGGCACTGGAAAGGGGCGTGGGGACCAGATCACAGAATCAGAGTCAGACAGGTTGGAAGGGACCTCTGAGCTCATCCAGGTTATCTAAACCCACCCAGCCCTGTCCACCCACCAGGTCATGGCACTAAGTGCCCCAGCCAGGCTTGGCTTCAACACCTCCAGCCACGGCCACTCCACCACCTCCCTGGGCAGCCCATTCCAATGCCAATCACTCTCTCTGCCAACAGCTTCCTCCTAACATCCAGCCTAGACCTGCCCTGACACAGCTTGAGCCTCTATCCCCATCTTCTGTCCCTGGCTGCCTGGCAGCAGAGCCCAACCCCACCTGGCTACAGCCTCCCTGCTTGGGTGGCAGAGAGCTGTTGGCACAAGGACTGTTGGGATCTCTCTTGCCTGGGTGGCAGAGAGCTGTTGGGACAGGATGAGGAGCAGTGCTTCTACACTAGAGAAGGGTGGGTTTAGATTGGCCGTTAGGAGGAAGTTCTTTGCTGTGAGGCTGCTGGAGCACTGCAGCAGGTTGGCCAGGGAGGTGGTGGAGGCTCTGTCCCTGGAGGTATTCAACCTGCTCTAGTGGAAGATATCCCTGCTGAGGCAGGGGGTTGGGCTAGGTGGGCTCTTGAGGTCCCTTCCAACCCAACCCATTTATGATTCTGTGACTTTTGGGTTTTGTTTTGCCTGGGTGGCAGAGAGCTTCTGGGACCAAGACTCTGTGCTCTGGGGAGCTGAAGAGCCCCAGCAGAAGCTGACCAATTGTGCCCACTCCCTGCTAAGCTGCTGCCAACCCTCAGCCTGGGCTTGGTGTCCTCTTTGTGCATTTGAGTGATCCTGAAGTGCCACCACAGGGTGAGCTGGGGGTGCTGGGGGGGGATGCTCCTGCCGCTCCTCCTGCACTTTGCAGGGTGCACATCCTGCTGCAGGCTCCTGGGCAGTGGTGGAGGTGTGGGTGGAGATCAGAGGGCTTCCTGCAAAGCACCTCCGTGGGCAGGAGGTGCTCAGGAAGCTGTGTGCCAGGTGTCACTGGAAGCTGAGGGTGGCGGCAGTGAGGTCACAGTGGAGTCACTCATGCCACCTGAATGCCAGGCAGCCTTGCATGAGGATGTTCACCAACTGCAGATGTTGGTGCAACTGAAATGGACTTTTTCTTGAGGACCCTTTCTTGGGGCCAAGTAGGGAAGAAAAAGAGGGGGAGGGGTTGGTTTGCTCTCATGGAAGGAAGAAAGCAGGAGAGAGGTGTGGAGGCTGAGGGGGGTCTGTGACTGTCCCACTGCCCTGCAGAGGCTGCCCAGCCTGGGTCTGTGCAGGTGGCATGCCAGGAGATCCCTTCCCTCCAACTGGAACTGCAGCCAGCCCCGCCACAGAGGGTCCTTTCCAGCCCCCTACAGAGGGTCCGTTGCCCCCCCCCCAGTGTGATGCCGCAGCCTTGGTCTGAGTCAGAAGCTTTGATTTGTAGCCCTGGGGCTGCTGCCAGCAAAGAGCTGCTCAGGAGTTGGTGCTCAGCTAGGTGAGGTCACGAGTGGAGCCCAGAGGCCGAGCATGCCTGGGGCAGTCTGGCACGGCAGGCAGCACTCTGGTTTGGGAAGGAAGGGCAGTGTGAAGAGAGCATCTTGGTTTGAGGAAGGGTCTCTGCGATCTGTAAGGTCCCTTCTCACCCAGCCCATTCGGAGATGCCGAAGGTCCCTTCCAGCCCATTCGGAGATGCCGTGCACGTGGAGCGGCACCGAGCTGGCCGCAGCCTGCTGACAATGCCAGCTCAGTGCCCTGGCAGTGGAGGGGCAGCAGAGCCACAGCACGCCCGAGTCAGTGGAGCCACTGCCTCAGAAGGTTCCTCGCCGCTGGTTGCTCCTTGGCCACCGCAGCCCTGGGGCCTTGTGACTGCTCTGCCAGGTCCATCTCCGTGGCGCTGCGCTGCGGCGTCGGCGCTGGCGGGCCCGGGCCGGCAGCAGCTGTGGCGGTGCAGGAGATAGACGCAAGCAGAAATCGCTGCTTTGGTTGCCCCAGGCCCGGGGAGGGCCTTGGGTGCAGAGCTCCCAGCGCAACTCCGCTCCTGCCAGCAGCTCCGTGCAGCAGAAGAGCGCGGAGCAGAGGGCCAAGGCAAACAAAAGCCTCTTCAGAGCTGGCACCGGCTGGGGCTTGCTGCCGACTGGCTCCTGGTGCAGGGGGCTTGATGATTTTCGCTTCACTGGGGTGGGAGCAGCAGGCCCAGGACACAGAGAGTCTTGCTCGGGGCTGCTTGCTTGAGAGGGTGCCCGAGGCAGGGCTCAGCTCCCGCGGCTCCGCCAGGCTCACCTCCCCGGCTTTGTGCTTTCTCCCCTCCCCAGTTCCCATCATCAAAACCGAGCCCACGGATGACTACGAGCCCGCGGCTCCCTGTGGACCAATAAGCCAAGGCTTAAGCCCTCTCTCCAAGCCCTACTACGGCCAGCAGCTGCTGCTGCCCCCCGAGCCCGGGCCGTGCCTGGTGGGCGGCTTCGCACCCTGCCAGCAGCACAGCTCCCTGCTGCCGCCCGCGCCCAGCTCCAGCCCCAAGCTGCACGACCTCTCCTCCTCCTCCCCCTACAAGTGCAGCCCCGGCCACGGCCACCTCGGACTTCAGCAGCCCACTGGAGGCGTCGCCACCATCCAGGAAGTGCCAAGGCCTCTGGTGGCACAGCCGAGCCCCCCCGAGCAGGCGTCTCACAGCATGCTGCAGCCGCAGGTGAGTCACCGAGTGAGCAGTAGCTGTCCCCTGGGCCACCAGCAAACACTCTGCCCCAGCAGTCCCTCTTCTCCAGTTCCACCTCTCGCCCGAGAGCCAACCTCTCTGCAGCCCTGCAGCCCAGCTCACTGCTCCTCCGTAACGGGTCACCAGCAGCAGCTCCTGCCGAAGGTTCAGAGGAGGGAGGCTCCACCCAGCCACGCACTGGCAGTGCCAGAGGGGCACGAGGGAAGTAATCATAGCCTGGCCCCAATCCCTGTAACCATCAAGAGAGAGCCTGAGGAGTTGGACCAGATGTACCTGGATGATGGTAAGTGCTCCACGGCCTAGGTTTGCCTTCAACCCTCTGCTCTGTCAGTCGGCTCCACTACCCCTCCTCCTTCTGCATCCCGTGGGGAGAGGCTCCAGGGACAGCCTGGTGGAACTTGTGGACTTGTGCCTGGGCTGTGTCCACACAGTGAGGGCCTCCTTAATTCCTCGTGAGGTGATGGAGCCATGTTGGGGGCTGGCCAAGGTGGCCTCTGAGGGTCCCTTTCTGATGGAGCCATGTTGGGGGCTGGCCAAGGTGGCCTCTGAGGGTCCCTTTCTGATGGAAAGCCATCAACCCAGCACCATCTGCTGCTCGGTGGGCATGAGGTGCTGGGTAGAAGGTTTGAGCTGATGACCTTGGAGGCCTCTTCCAGCCTCGATGATTCCATGGTCTAGTGGCCATGGAGGTGCTGGGTAGAAGGTTGGGGATGATGACCTTGGAGGTCCTTTCCAGTGGCCTCCATGATTCCATGGTCCGTGGCCATGGAGGTGCTGGGTAGAAGGTTGGGCCTGATGATCTTTGAGGTCGTTCCCATCCTCCATGATTCCATGATCCAACCTTAACCATTCTGAGGTCCAGTGGCCATGGAGGTGTTGGGTAGGAGGTTGGACTGGATGAATCTGGAGGCCTCTTCCAGCCTTGATGGACCTAAGAGAACATCTTGGGGGTTCAGCTTCCTGGTAGCCTCCCCTGGACACTCTCTAGCAGGTTCCTGCCTCTCTTCAGCTGGGGAGCCCAGAACTGGGCACAGCTCCAGATGTGGTCTCACCAGGGCAGGGCGGAGCGGGAGAAGAACCTCCCTCAACCTTCTGGCCACACTCTTCTTGATGCTGCCCAGGAGACCACAGATCCTCTTGGCCACAAGGCTGTCCCCCAGAGAACTTTCTACCCAGCAGGGCTCCAAGGTCCTTCTCCATGGAGCTGCTCCCCAGCAGGTCACCTCTCAGCCATGCTGGGGCAGGGCAGAACCAGGAGCACAGAATGACAGGGGTTGGAAGGGACCTCTGGAGATCATCTGGGCCAGCCCCTGAGGTTCCTGTGGAACCTCATGAGCAGATCCTCACTGAGAGCAAAGCAGCATCCTGGAGGACTCTTCCCTCAGGCTGTGCTTGGGTGTTGAAGCTGAGGAAGACCTCAGCTGCCTCGGGCTGTGCCTGGGTGCTGGTGCCAGTTCCTGAGCTGCTGACGCAGGCAGTGGGGCAGGGTTGCAGCCCCTGGGGAAGAAGCTGCTCTGCAGAGCCCTGCCTGGCACCCCAGCAGCTGGCAGGCATCTCCTGGCTGAAGCTCTGTGGATCCATCCAGCCTCCTCCTCTCCACTTAGGCAGCTTCAGGAGGAGCTTTCCCCTGCTCTGGCCTGAATGGGATCCATAAATCCCAGCGCAGAGAGCTGGAAGCACACAGGGCCTGGAGGGAGGTGTCCCACGCTCGGTCTGTGGCTAGCAGAAAGGACCAGGCCCTCCTCCTCCTCCCCACCACCTCCTGCAGGACAAGGAGCCTTTGTTCTGCTGCTGGGCTGGGCACAGCTGGGGCTGCCCAGCAGCTTTCATTTCCCCCTGACAGTACTCCAGGAAAAGGGAAGTTGGGAGCTCGAAGCCCCCCAGTAAGTGTCAGACTTGCAGGTGAGGTGTGTCCAGAGGGTGCCAGGAGCCTGCCAAGCCCAGCTGGTGCCAGCCACAGCCGGCTGGCAGCACAGCCCCCAGCAGGAGCTGGAGCTGCTGTAAGCTGAGCTCTGGCTGCTGGCCCTGGGGGGGGCTGGGGGCAGGCTGCCAGCTCCAGCCAGCAGCTCCTGTCTGCCCCCAGACCAGATGTGCTGGGGGGTGAGGCTTTGTGTGCACAGCAGCCCCAGAGGCACAGCCTGCCTGGCCTGAGCCTCTGCCTGCTGCTGCTGAGTGCTCTGCCTGCTGCTGCTCAGGGCTCTGCCTGCTCCTCCTGCATTTATGTCAGCCCAGGGTGAAAGCAGCTGACGCTGAAGGCACCAAGTTTAGTATGCTCTTGCCACAGCTCTGCCTGCAAAAGCCTCCTGAGAGATGCTTCCAGCAGTCTTAGCTGTCCCATGGACAGCACACAGGAGTCTGCCAAGCCCAGCAAGCCTCTGTGCTCCAGGATGGCCTGGGACAGCCTTGGCCTGAAGCCTGGTCTGGGACAGCCTTTCCCTGCCTCCAGCCTGGTCTGGGGCAGCCTTTCCTTGCCTCCAGCCTTTCCCTGCCTGCAGCCTGCTCTGGGACAGCCTTTCCCTGCCTCCAGCCTTTCCCTGCCTGCAGCCTGGTCTGGGACAGCCTTTCCCTGCCTCCAGCCTTTCCCTGCCTGCAGCCTGGCCAAGCCCTGCAGCTCTGGGAGCAAAGGAGAAGCTTTGCTGATGGGAAGTCTGAGCTGCTCTGGCCTGGTGCCCCAGGCCCAGATCCCTGCTGGTCTGCAGCCACGACTCAGGTGCCCAGGCTGCTGTGCTCAGACCTGCTGAGCCCTCAGCCCTGGCGCTGGAGCGGTGCCCTCAGGCCAACCCCTCTGAGCTGGGCTGCAAGGAGCTCCTGCTGCAGGACCCCCACGCCCACCACAGCAGGTTCTGCTCCTTCCAGCAGCTTTGGGCCTCCTTGGAGGTGCAGCAGGAGGGAGAGCCCAGCTGGCTGGGCTGGGGGTCCCTGCCGGGGGTCCCCAGTGGCAGGGGTGTGGCTGCCCAGAGAGCAGAGCTGTGCCTGCTCCTTCACCTAGCAGAGAGCTTGGGCATCTCCAGCTTCAGGTGGCACTGGCTGTGCTTGCTCAGAGTGCTCATTCTCTCCTCTTCCTTACCCTTCTGTTACAGCCTTTTCTTCCCCCCTTCCCCTTTTGGCTCCCCCACTTTCCCACCCTGTTTCTGAGGGTGCCTGAGGGCTCTGAGGAGCTCTGGAGACACTTCCTTGCTCCTCCTTGGCCCCAGAGCATGGAACTCTCTCCCAGGCTCAGCAGAGGGTCCTGCCCCCAGCCTCCACCCTGCGCCTCGCCCCTTTTCTGCCCTGCAGTGCCAGGCAGCTGCTCTCTCCCACACCCACAGACAGCCTTTTCCCCTCTCCTCCCGGAGCTGCTCTCTGCCCAGACTCACTGTTCCCTCTTCCTGCTGTTTCCACCCTTCTCTCCTTTCTCCCAGGCCTCCCTCCAGGGCACCACCAGCTGCTTCCCAGCCCTGCTGCAGGGCTCAGGCACTGCCGTGCTTGCTGAGGGTGCCCCAGCCCGGGGCCAGCACTGCCACTCTGTAGTATTTATTCCCCCCAGCACCAATGTTTGTACCCACAGGACCTGCTGGCACCGGAGCCCCTGGCACAGAGCCCCTGCTGGGGCTGGGGCCCTGGGGGCCTGCCCCAGGAGAGCTCAGCTGAGGGTGGCAGTGGTCTCTGGGCTTGCAAACCAGGCACTGAGAGAGAGACAAAGCCTCCAAGAGGGCAGAGGTGCTTCACAGCCAGGGTGGGGAGACTGCAGCTGCTGCCCCACAACCTTCTACTGCCCCCCCAGGAAGCATCTTCTGCCCCCCAGGGGGGTTCTCCTGGTCCCAGGCAGCAGTTTGTGATGGACGCCTCAGAGTGGCAGAACTCAGACTGGTTATCCCTCAGAGCACACTGGAGCAAGGCAGCACAGCAGTGGGCACTGGCAGCACAGGAGGCCAAGGGCAGCCTGGGCTGCAGCCAGAGCAGTGTGGGCAGAGCTGCAGAGAGGGGATCCTGCCCCTCTGCTCTGGGCAGAGCTCAGCTGCAGGGCTGGGGCCAGCTGGGGGCCCTCAGCACAGCAAGGACATGGAGCTGCTGGAGAGGGGCCAGAGGAGGCCACCAAGGGGAGCAGGGGCTGGAGCAGCTCTGCCCTGGGCACAGGCTGAGGGAGCTGGGGGTGGGCAGCATGGAGAGGAGAAGGCTCCAAGGGGAGCTCAGAGCTGCTGCCAGGGCCTGAAGGGCTCCTGCAGGAAGGCTGCAGAGGGACTGTGCCCAAAGGGCTGCAGGGACAGGCTGAGGGCAGTGGTCTGGGACGAGAGCAGAGCAGGCTGAGAGTGGCTGTGAGGAACAAACTGTGCAGCAGGAGGCTGCTGGAACCCTGCAGCAGGTGGCCCAGGGAGGTGGCTGAGGCCCCATGGCTGGAGGTGGCCAAGGTGAGGCTGGGCAGGGCTGAGAGCAGCCTGCTCTAGAGGAGGATGTCCCCACGCTGGGTGGGCTCTGCAGGTCCCCTCCAGCCCAGACTATTCCATGGCTTTATTCCCACTCTGGCAGTCAGGAGAAGAGATGAAATCTGGGGAATGGGCTCCACAGGGCTGCTGAGTGACAGCAACCAAACCCTGCAGGAGCACAGGCTCTGGGAGGTGCTCCACAGCAAACCTCGGCCTGGGCTGCAGAGCCAGGAGAAAGGGGGGCGGGGGGTAAAGATGTGAGTCTTGAGGTGCGGAGAGGAGGAATTGAGGCTTTATACCCAAATACCTTCAGCCTTGGCAGTGCTGAGTGGCACCAAATGAGCCAGGCACTGTGGGAGGTGCCAGGGGTGCGTCACAGCCTGCCCTGGCACCTCCAGGCCTGCAGCCTTCCCTGGCTCCCCCTGCCTGCAGCCTTCCCTGGCTCCCCCTGCCTGCAGCCTGCCCTGGCTCCCCCTGCCCGCAGCCTGCCCTGGCTCCCCCTGCCTGCAGCCTGCCCTGCCCCTGCGGCCGCGGGGTCTCTACTGCCGCCGCCTATTATCGGCTGGGCAGGAACTCCCTGCTGGGCTGGTTGGGCTCCTGGCGAGCCCCCGCCCGGCTGCAGCCTCGCTCCCTGCAGCCCCTCTCTATCAGGCCCCGCAGCTGCTGTGGCTGCAGATAGGGCAGGAAGCAGGCAGCGGAAGGCGGCAGCAGGCACCAGGGAGCCCAGGGGTGCCTCTGATTTACCCCAGGCGCAGCCTCTGGCAGGGCTGGGGGCAAAAACAACCAGAAAGACCCGGAATGAAAGGGAGGGGTGGGGGTGGAAGGGCCCAGCAGGCAGCTGTGCTGCGCCGCCCGGGCCAGCGAGCCTCCGCTCGGGAGGTGCTGCGCCAAGCAGCTCTCGGCCGGCAGAAAGGGCACATGGGCAGCCCAGCTCCCACCCGCCCAGGGATGGGCATTTCTGAAGCTCACCCCTTTCTGATGCTCTCCCCTCTCATGCCCAGCAGGCACCTGCAGCAGCTCGGCTCACTCAGCAGGGCACAGAAAGGCTTTGAGCAGCACTTGGCAGAGGGCAGCAGCCAGAGGCAGTGGACCAAAGTCTCCAGAACAAGAAATTTGTACTGCTGCTGTTATCATTCCTTGAGTCTTCTCAGGGCTCTGGGGGTCACTGGGGTGTTTGCATTGCCCTGAGCATTGGTTCTGTTACTCTTTGGGGCCCTTCTTTTGCTGCTCTTTTGCTGTTGCTTCTTCAGCTTCAAAGCTGCTTTGGTTCCTCCTAACTCTTCTTCCTGCTGCCACTCTGCTGATGAATCACAGAGTCACAGAATCAGGCAGGTTGGCAGGGACCTCCAAGCTCCTCCAGCCCAACCTAGCACCCAGCCCTGTCCAGTCAACCAGACCATGGCACTAAGTGCCCCAGCCAGGCTTGGCTGCAACACCTCCAGGCACAGTGACTCCACCACCTCCCTGGGCAGCCCATTCCAATGCCAATCACTCTCTCTGCCAACAACTTCCTCCTCACATCCAGGCTAGACTTCCCCTGGCACAGCTTGAGACTGTCCCCCTGTTCAGTTCCTGGGTGCCACTGGCTCTGCTGCCCACCTGGGCACTGCTGCCTCCTCTTCAGCTGCTCTCTGCCAGCACCCCCAGCTCCCTCTCTGCCTGCCTGCTCTCAGCCACTCTGGCCCCAGCCTGTAGTGCTGCTTGGGGTTGTTGTGGCCAAAGTGCAGAACCCTGCCCTTGGCCTTGTTCAGTCTCATCCCATTGGCCTCTGCCCACCCATCCAGCCTGGCCAGGTCCCTCTGCAGGGCTCTGCTACCCTCCAGCAGCTCCACAGCTGCTCCTGGCTTGGTGTCAGCTGCAAACTCACTGCTGCTGGACTCAGTCCCCTGGGCCAGATCATTGATAAAGATATTGGGCTCTAGAGCTCAGGCAGGCTCCAGCTTCCCCTCCCCAGCAGCTCCAATCTCAGCCCAGCCATTTCTCAGCCCCTTTTTTGGAGTCCCCAGCTGCAGGGGTGAGCAGGGATCAGCCTCCCTCACTGCCTCCCTCTCAGCCTTCCTCTCCACCTCCCTCACCACCTCCCTCTCGGCCTCCCTCCCTGTCAGCCTCCCTCACCGCCACTTTTGCCCCTTCCCCCCCTGCCCCCAGCAGCTGCTGCCAGCCAGCTGCAGCCTCCCATGCTCATCTCAGACAGGAGGCCCCAGGGCAGGCGGCCGAAGGCACTGCAGCAGAGGCAAGGCAAGCCCCCAGGTGCAGCACTGAAAGCCCAGCCCCGAGCCGTGCTCTAGCTGTGAGATGTGTTCTCTGGGACCCCCAAGCCCCCACAGCAAAGTGATTTCCTCCTGGCAGCTGCCTGAGGCGCAGAGCTAAAGCAGAGCGGCACAGGGCGAGGCCGTGGCGGGTGGCAGCGGAGTCTGACCAGCACCTGCACAGGTTTGTTCTGTGTCTTGGCCAGGGGAAAGGAAAGAAACAAGAGCGGGGAAGGAACCAATTTTAGGGTATTTGTTTGGTGAGTTGGCAAGAAAAGAGGATCTGCAGCTGGCAGGAAGGTGTAGGTTAGGAGGGGGAGCAGCAAAGAGGGCTCAGGTCCAGCCTTCAGAGCCACAGCCAAGGGCAGGGAACTTGCTGGCTCCTGCTCACCTGCCCAGGGGCAACCCCTGCTGGGTTGCACCCAGAGGAGTGAGGGTAGGAGAGGGCATAGTGCCCCTTGGCTCTGCTCAGCCCTCACCTGCAAGCCTGTCCCCAGCAGCAGCAGAAGGGCACAGAGCTGCTGCAGAGAGGCCAGAGGAGGCCACAAAGGTGATGGCAGGGCTGGAGCAGCTCTGCTGTGAGCACAGGCTGAGGGAGCTGGGGGGGTGCAGCCTGCAGAGGAGAAGGCTCCAAGGGCACCTCAGAGCTGCTGCCAGTGCCTGAAGGACTCCTGCAGGAAGGCTGCAGAGGGACTTGTGCTGAGGGGGTCTGAGCCAGGCCAAGGGCAATGGTTTGGAGCTGAGTCAGAGCAGGCTGAGAGTGGAGCTGAGGCAGAAGTTGTGCAGTGTGAGGGTGCTGAGAGCCTAGCACAGGCTGCCCAGGGAGGCTGTGGCTGCCTCCTGCCTGGGTGTTGCAGCAGCTGAGCCTAGCTGGCAGGTCCCTGGGCACAGTGGGGAGGTTGGGGCAGATGTCTGAAGTCCTTCCCAGCTTGAGCCAGTTTGTGGTTCTGTTCAGTCTGTCTCCTGGGGTGGAGGATTCCACTTGGTTTAGCCTCTGGAGACCAAACTGAATCCCTTAACCAACTGTCTCCAGCCATGTTGTCCTCAAGAGCCAAAGGGATGAGCCTGGCACAGGCTGCCCAGGGAGGCTGTGGCTGCCTCCTTCCTGGGGATGTTCAGGGCCAGGCTGGATGACCCCTTGATCAGATGAGTCTTGCTGAGTGGTCCCTGCCCGTGGCGGCAGGTTGGGGCAGATGGTCTCAGAGGTGCCCTCCAGGCTCGGCTGTGCCATGCTTCTGCCCTCTCCCTGCTGAGTTTGCTTTCTGTAGCCACCTTTTCCTCCTGCTGTTTTCATCTTGCTCTGCCCAGCACACACAGAGGTTTCCATCCCACCCACTGCCAGGTTTCCACTCTTCCTAACGACTTCCTCTCCCAGCCTGTGGAATGCAGGAATGGCTGCGATGCGCGGGAGCTGCTGCAGATAAAGGCTGCTCTGATGTCAGCTGGGCAGCAGGGGGGTGCTGGAACAAACAACCTGCAGCTGCCGCAGCCCAGGCCCCCCTTGCACTCCAACCTGCTGCTCTCCACTGGAATGGCCTCCGTGTCCCCAGGGACCCCAGCAGGAGCTGACCCTTGCTGCTGGCTGTTTCTGCCACAGATGCTTCTGGCATAGAACCACAGAATGGGCTGGGCTGGAAGTGCCCTTGAAGGTAGAGAAGGGTTTGGGAGGGACCTTGGAGATCATAGAAGGGGTTGGGCTTGAGGGGACCTGCAGAGCTTACCCAGTGCGGGGACATCCTCCCCTAGAGCAGGCTGCTCTCAGCCCTGCCCAGCCTCACCTTGGCCTCCTACAGCCATGGGGCCTCAGCCACCTCCCTGGGCCACCTGCTGCAGGGTTCCAGCAGCCTCTTGCTGCACAGTTTGTTCCTCACAGCCACTCTCAGCCTGCTCTGCAGGGGCAGCGCTGAACCAGGAGTGTCCTGCCAGAGCTCTGAGCTGAGGCTCACTGCAGGCAGCTGCAGCAGCCCTGGGCTCCAGCAGCTGGTCGGGCATGGTGGTCTCCACAGCTCTGGGCCCTGGGGAGAGCAGCCAGTGGCAGCCAGCTGGTGGCTTCCCCAGCCTGGCCCAGCTGTCAGCGACACAGCTGCAGTGCAGCTCCATGCCACCAGCACCGGGAGCAAACCTTCCCAGCCCAGCTGGGTGGGAGCTGTGTCAGGACAGCCTGCTCCTGGGGCAGTCAGCACGGTGCAGAACCAGCACTGGGGTGGCCTCACCCGCCTGCCATGCTCTGTGGTGAGGACAGGGTGAGGCACTGGCACAGGCTGCCCAGATGGGCTGGGATGCCCTCTCCTTGGAGGTGCTTGAGGCCAGGCTGGATGAAGCCTTGAGCAAGCTGTGCTGGTGGGAGGTGGTCTGGAACTGCCTGATCTTGAAGGTCCTTCTAACCCAACCCATTGCATGCATCCTGCTTCGAGCTGCAGCGTCCCCGGGCCTGCAGCAGGGCAGTGCCCAGATTGTTGGTGTCCTGCCTGCTAGGTGCACCTCCAGTGCTGGGCTCAGAGCTCTGCTGTGTGTCCCCCTTGCCAGTCACTACCCCTGAGCTTCAGCAGCTGCCAGCACTCAAGCTGGGTTTGGGCCTTGCTCTTCTCTAGGAGCCACCAGCCCTGCAGGGGCTCGGGGGACATGTGGCCATGGCCCTTGGCACAGGGTTTGAGGCCATGGTGGTGCTGGGTGCTGGCTGGGCTCTGGGAGGCTCAGCCACACAACCACCAGCTACGGCTGGAGAAGCCCTCTGAGGCCATCCAGGCCAGCCCTCACCCAGCACCACCGTGGCCACCAAACCCTGGCCCCAGCTGCCATGGCCACAGGTTTCTTGAGCTCCTGCAGGGCTCCAGGCCAGCAGCTCTTTGGGCAGGCTCCCCTGGCATGGCAGCTGAAGCAAAGGGCCTGCCAAAGCACAGGGGGACCAAGGCGTGGCATGGCTGGTGGGAAAGCCAAGGGCAGTGACTGTGGACAGCAGAGGGAAGGGCACCCTAGGAGGAGGCATCCCCACAGGTAGCACGGTGCTGGTGCCACCCTTGGAGGCTCGCCCCAGAGTTAGGTTTCCTCAGGCTGCTGAGGGGCTGAGGAGTGGCAGCATGGCCAGAGCTGAGCCTAGTGGAGAGGAGAGCACAGTCCCTGCCCCACAGCCGGGGGGGTTGGAAGGGACCTCTGGGCACCTCCCAGGCCAACCCCCTGCCAGGGCAGGGCACACAACACATCCAGGTGGGGCTGGAAGATCTCAGAGGAGAAGACTCCACAGCCTCTCTGGGCAGCCTGCTCCAAGTTCCAGCACCCTCACACCACAGAAGCTGAGGTGGCACCTCCTGGGCTGCAGTTTGTGCCCACTGCCCCTCGTGCTCTCAGCGGACACCAGGAGCACATCCAGGTGGGTCTGACAGTCTCCAGAGAAGAGGGCACAGTGCCCATGAGCAGTGAGCTGCTGCTGGCAGGGGACATTCAGAGGCACACGATGGTCCCCAGCAGTCACAACAGAAGTTGGTTGGTCAGCTGTGGGCACAGGCCTGGGGTGGGCCTCAGGCCTTGGAGCAAGTCCTGTGCTCTTGCTCTCGAGAAGGAGCCCAGAAGCCGCCCTGCAGAGGCTGAGCTGTGCCAGAGCTGCAGGCTCACTGCTTCATGGCTGTGGGTTTGTTGGCCTGAAATGGGCCTGGGGAGGCTTGGGTTGGACAGAAGGAGAAATTGCTTGGCTGCAGGAGTGGTCAGGGACTGGCACAGGCTGCCCAGGGAGCTGCTGGAGTCCCCATCCCTGGAGGTGTTCCAGAAACCTGTGGCCATGGCACCTGGGTTTGGTGTCAGGAGGAAGTTCTGCACAGAGTGATTGGCATTGGAATGGGCTGCCCAGGGAGCTGGTGGAGTCTCTGTGCCTGGAGGTGTTGAAGCCAAGCCTGGCTGGGGCACTTAGTGCCATGGTCTGGGTGATTGGCCAGGGCTGGGGGATAGGGTGGCACTTAGTGCCGTGATCTGGTTGACTGGGCAGGGCTGGGTGCTAGGTTGGGCTGGAGGAGCTTGGAGGTCTCTGCCAACCTGGGTGATTCTGTGATGGGCTTGGTGGGGCTGGGCTGGTGTCTGGCCTGGGTGATCTCAGAGGGCACCTGAGCAATTCATGGTTCCATGGTGCTGGCTCCCAGTGGCAGGGGTTGGAAGGGGCCTCTGGAGATCACCCCCAGCCCAAGCAGGGGCAGCTGGAGCAGAGCAGTCTCCCAGCCTTCATCAGGAGCCCTTGTGCAGGCAGGCACCCACCTGAGCCCTGGCGTGGGCAGCTGCTGCTGGTGGGCAGGGCAGGAGCTCCCACTGGCAGGGCACTGCGGAGCAGAAGGCAAACAGGAGGAGCACACAGAAAGGCCAAGCAGAGACAGAGCTCTCCTGTGCCGCAGCGAGCCTGGTGCCAGCTCACCACATCCTGCTGCTCAGCAGGAAGGGTTCCCCTTGCAGGGGCCTGGCTGGCAGCAGGCTCTGTGCCCACCGCAGCCCTCAGATCGCACCGCTCCCGCAGCTGCCCCTGGGGAATGCCCGACAGGAACCCGTGGGTGGTACCCGTGGGTGGTACCCGTGGGAGCCACGGGGAAGGCTCCCAGGGCTGGCAAAGCAGAGCTGGTGGCAGAGCTGCTGCAGAGCTCTGGTCTCATCTGCTAGGGACCAGCCTGCTGCTCTGAGGGAAGCCTTCTGCTGCCCTGGGCACTGAGCGCTCACAGACTCACGGCATGGGCTGGGCTGGGAGGGTCCATCCAGCTCCAACCTCCTGCCATGGGCAGGGACACCTCAGAACCACAGCATGGGCTCAGGATCAAAGGGCTGCAGCAGCTCTGCTGTGAGCACAGACTGAAAGAGTTGGGGCTGTGCAGGCTGGAGCAGAGGAGGCTCCCAGGGGACCTTCTGGTGGCCTTGCAGGATCTGCAGGGGGCTCCAAGAGAGCTGGGGAGGGACTTTTGAGGGTGTCAGGGAGTGGCAGGCCTGGGGGGGATGGAGCAAAGCTGGAGGTGGGGAGAGTGAGAGTGGAGGTGAGGAGGAAGAGTGGTGAGAGGCTGGCAGGGGTTGCCCAGGGAGGTGGTTGAGGCCCCATGGCTGGAGGTGTTTCAGGCCAGGCTGGCTGAGGCTGTGTGCAGCCTGCTCTAGGGTAGGGTGTCCCTGGGCATGGCAGGGGGGCTGGAACTGGCTGCTCCTTGTGGTCCCTTCCCGCCCTGACTGATTCTGTGATTGACTGCCGTGGTTCTGTCTGGTTCTCAGAGCTGAGGAGCTGTCCCCGCAGGAGTGCCAGCTGCTGGAGCTGGCCGTGGGGAGCCTCCTGCTCAGCCCACCCCCACAGGTGTCTCCTCACGTGGGCTTGCTGCCTGCTTGCCACCGCTGCCACCCACCAGAGGGTTTTCCTCCCAGCCTCAGGTGCCCTGCTGGGAAAGTCCACTCTGGGCACACTTCCCCATTCCACTGCCACGTTCAGTGCTCCGTGGGTGCTGGACGTCTGCCAGCCTGGGCCGCCACAGGCGAGATGTCCAAGGTGCTCCTGGGCCCAGTCTGGCTGTGAGCTCCAGTGGCAGTGGCTGCTCCTGGGCTGAGGTTTGGCTCCTGAGGCCGCTGTGCTCCTGTCCAGCTGAGCAGGGTTTGTGGCACGAGGACGCCAGACCTGGCTGCCCCTTGCCGTGGCAGCAGGAGTCCTCCTGGCTGGGTTTGGCTGCATGTGGGGCAGGGTCTGCCACCGGGCAGGGCTTGCTGCTCCCTTTGCTCCTGTGGCGTTAGAGGTGGGCTCCAGGGGAGTCTGGTTTGAGGCTGAGGGAGAGTAGGCTTAGGCTGGGCCTTTGGAGCAAGTTCTTCAGTACAAGGATGGTGAGATTCTGAAATAGGTTGCCCAGAGATGCTGGGGATGCCTCCTCCCTGGGGTGTTGAGCAGCCCAGTCTAGCTGTGAGGCATCCCTGGCCATGGCATGGAGGTTGGAGGGTGAGATGCCCTCCCCACAGCCTGGAGCTGCTCAAGGCCACCTTGGTGGGGCCGTGGGCAGCCCTCCCTGGCCACGGGGTGGGGCTGGAGCTGGACGACCTGCAGTGAAGGTGATGTTCTCTGAGCCCGCTGCTGCTGGCTGGCTGCTGTGGCGTGGTGTGGCAGAGCGGAGCCTGGGCTCCAGGGCACCCGCTGCTGGCAGCGCTCCGGAGGGGCAGCGCCCGCGGCACAGCTGCTGAGGGCTTCGTGTGCTGCTAGGTGGCCAGAGAGAGTGCTCTGCAGGAAGAGGCCAAGCACCGAGCACCAAGGCCACCACAGAACCAACCCAGAACTCCTGCCCAGCCCAACCCCCCGCATCAGGAACTGGTTTCAGACAGGCTTGGCCTTTTCCAGTCACCCCTTGCAGTTATCTGCAGGGCTGTGAAGAGCAGCCCAGGAGGACAGGAAGAGGCAGGCTTCTCCCCCGTGCTTCCATGATGTGGGCTTGTCCCAGACATGCCAGGGGGCACTCAGCAGCTCCAGTGGGTGGTGGTTTGTCTTCCTTCTCCTTGCTCAGGTGCTGGCCCTGGCAGCAGGGCATGGAGTGAAAATGGCAGGGGGTGAGGTGGAGGTGGCAGGGGGTGGGGTGGGGATGGCAGGGGGTGAGGTGGAGGTGGCAGGGCGTGGGGATGGCAGGGGGTTAGGGTGTTGTGCAGGCTGCAGATGGCCTTTGCCAAGTGCAGTCATTTCCTGCCCATCTGCCAGAGCTCTCAGCTGATAAAGGGCCAGGGCTGGAGTGTGGGAAAGCTGGAGCAGGATGGGCTGCAGTGGAGGGACTCAGAGCGGGAGAAGGAGGCTGCTGAAGAGGGCAAGCAGGACGTTGACAGTAGAAGTGGCAGGCGTTGGCTCTTCTGTCCTCTGCCAGGGCTTGGGGCTTGCTTTCCTGTGCCATTGGGAGGAGGAGGTTGAGAGTGGCCCTGATCAGTATCTGCAAACACCTTGAGGGTGGGTGTCAAGAGGAGAGGGCCAGGCTCTGCTCAGGGGTGTCCTGTGGTGGGACGCAAACTGGAGCCCAGGAGCTGCCACCTCAGCATGAGGAGAAACTTCTGTGGTGTGAGGGTGCTGGAGCCTGGAGCAGGCTGGCCAGAGAGGCTGTGGAGTCTCCTTCTCTGGAGAGCTTCCAGCCCCACCTGGATGTGTTCTGTGTGCGCTGCCCTGGGTGCCCCTGCTCTGGCAAGGGCTTGGACCTCATGATGCCCAGAGGTCCTCTCCAGCCTCTCCATTCTGTGGTTGATCTGTGTGGGTGGCAGCAGAGACTGGATGGGCACATGGCAGGAGGTGCTCCTGGCTGTTGCCAGCTCCAGGGGACAGGCAGGGATGCAGAGGCTCCTGCTTCTAGCAGCCCACAATGGGGAGGGGCAGATCCCAGCATGGAAAGGGTAAGATCCCCCCATGGAAGAGATCAGATCTCAGCAATGGGAAGGATCAGGTCCCCCCCATGGAAGAGATCAGATCTCAGCAATGGGAAGGGCAGATCCCAGCATGCAGAAGCTGTGTTCTGTGGAGCCGCTGGGGCTGGGCACTTCCAGTCTTGCTGCCCTGTGCAGCTGGCATGGCCACCTGTGCCAGGGTGGGTTCCTCTCGGGCCTCCTGTGCTCCTCTTGGCTGTGGTGCCCAGGACAGGTCTGGAGCGGGCACAGTGTCCTCTGCAGCCCCTGGCAATGGGAGGTGTTGGATGCAGGGCTGTGCTACAGCTGTGCCGCTTGGCTCCCCACAGTGTGCGGCACCTCGGTCAGTGCCCTGCTGCCCTTCTGGTGCCGCAGGCTCGGAGCGGAGCCCGGGAGCAGGGGCAGGGCATGGGAGCTGTGTGTTGAAGAGAGGCTCCCGCAGCAAGGCGATGCTGACCAAGCTCCTCTCCTCTCCTCTCCTCTCCTCTCCTCTCCTCGAATCTCCTCTCCTCTCCTCGAATCTCCTCTCCTCGAATCTCCTCTCCTCTCCTCGAATCTCCTCTCCTCTCCTCGCCTCTCCTCTCCTCGCCTCTCCTCTCCTCGAATCTCCTCTCCTCTCCTCTCCTCTCCTCTCCTCGAATCTCCTCGAATCTCCTCTCCTCGAATCTCCTCTCCTCGAATCTCCTCCTCTTCTCTTTGCAGTAAATGAAATTATAAGGAACGACCTCTCCAGCACCAGTGCCCACTCGTAGCTGGCAACCCCGGGCCTGGCACCAGACCCACCAACACCTCTGGCCTGGCTGGCCAGCAGAAGATACCCTGAGTCAACCGCAGACGTTGCCTGGCACCACTGTGCCCCTCACCTCCCCCCACCCCAGGAACTGAAGACTGGCCTCTTGCTTACCAAGAGCTCCTCGACTCGCGCCTGCTGCAGAGGAGCCTCTGCGAAGGACTTCATCTCAGAGGGAGGAGAGCAGAGGGCAGGCGGCACAAAGCCTGCGCCAAGTGCTGCTCCCCAGTGCTGCCTCTCCGGACATGGCTCTGCTGGCCCGCGGCCCCGGCAGTGCCCTACCTGAACAGCTTGTGGCTTCAGGGCCTTCTCGGGCAGCTTTGAGCTTGGGAAGCATTGGGAGGTGCAGAGACTCTGGAGCTTGGTGCCCTGGAGCCAGGCATGGAGAGGAGCCCCTGCTACAGCCAGACCCTGCGTGGATTCCAGAGCTGCTGTGGCTGCCCACGCCCAGCCTGCTGCCCAACTGCTCAGTGCCTTGCAGGAGGCCTCCTGCTTGGTGTCATCATCTCAACTTGCTTCTGCCCCTGCAGCTCCTTTCGCCCCTGCTAATGAGCCCTGGAGTCGTGAGAGCAGCGTGTGAGGGACCTTGGCAGTGTGAGGGACCCTCCTTAGCAGCGTGTGAGGGACCTTGGCAGTGTGTGAGGGACCTTGGCAGCATGTGAGGGACCTTGGCAGTGTCTGAAGGACCCTCCTGAGCTGGAGCCCAGCTACAGGGGCAGAGTGCAGAGCTGGACAGCAGCACAGAGTGAAAGGCTGATGGGCAGCAAGAAGCCCTCGGGGCTGTGTCTGTGAGGAGGTAGCTTGGCCATGGAGACCTCTGCCAGGACGGGGCCACCCACAGCTCCTCTGGGGGGTGGTCTGCTGAGAGGCACTGAGCTCAGCAGTCGCTTCCCTTCCTGCATTGCAGAACCAGCAGGAAGAGCTCAGCAGCTTGCCCAGGGTGCTGGTGGCACCTTGGGCATGGGATGCCATGTGCTGGCCTCCTGCAAGCACTTTAGCCAGGGGAGGAGACGTGGCGCTGGGACCAGGAGCTTAACCTTGGCGACATGAAACCAGGAGGTAAACCCTGGGGATGTGGAACCAGGAGGTAAAGTAAACCCTGAAGATGTGGAACCAGGAAGTAAATCTCTGGGGACACAGAACCAGGAGCTGGAGACCTGGGGACACAGAACCAGGAGATAGAGACCTGGGGACACAGAACCAGGAGCTATACCCCTGGAGATGTGGAACCAGGAGCTAAACCCCGGAGGTGTGGCTGTGTAAAATGTGCTCGAGGCTGGGCCTGGGAGCTGCTGCTGCCTGCGTGGCACAGGACAGGGCTCTACCCTGCCCCAGGGTCGCCCTGCGGTGCTGCTGGGGCTGTGGGGCTGGGCACAGGCAGCAGGCTTAGAGTGGCAGAGAGCAGGAATGGGAGTGGAAAGAGCTTTAAATGGGAATTCCACTCGTTCAGTTTCAGCTGAATCTCTTTTCTGGTTTGCTTTCTCTTCTCAGTCTTAGAGTATTTGTTTAAATAAAATTACAATCAGAATTAAATCTGAAAAAAGTTAAATTGAAGTGGAAATTAAAATTCAAAATTAAATCGAAATGGAAATGAGAAATAAATATTAGAAGTAAATTCAAATTTAAACTTTTACTTTTTAATGGAAATAAAAGATGTAAATTTCATTGAAATGGAAATTAGATCTTAAAATCTCATTTAAATAAATGGAAATTAAAATAAATTACATTGAAATTGAAATTAAAATTTAAACTTGAAATTAAATTTAAAATTAAATTGAAAATGAAGCGAAAAATAAAATTTTAATGGAGATGAAAATTGAAATTTAAAATAAAATTAAAACTTAAC
>WAAF01001965.1:159449-290092 GCA_013400475.1 Tricholaema leucomelas | reverse complement strand
TTAAAATTAAATTGAAATTAAAAATTAAATTTAAACAGAAATGAAAATTTAAAATCAAAATTTAAAATAAAATTTAAACTTAAATGGGAATAAAAATTAAACTTGAAATTAAAAATAAAATTTGTATTTAAATGGAAGTTACTTAAACGGAAATTGTTTCGTTATTACATTGAAATTAAATTTTAATCAAATTTAAATGGAAATTAAACATTAAAAAAATCAGTTTTCAATTTAAACGAGCACTAAAACGTGAACAGCCCAAGGTGTGCTTCAACGAAAATTACCATGGCAATTAAAAATGAATTTGAATTTCAGTGAAAAGTGAAAGCTGAAAAATCGATTTACATTTGAGTTTCTAAACTGAAAATTAACTTTTAAATTTAAAGGCGGCAATTAAGAGGAGAAGGAGCTGGCTTCAGAATGAGAGTGCAGGAAGACTTACAACCAAAATGTAACTGCAGTGTTACAGCTGAAGTAAGATTAGAATTTAAACAGAATCCAAAGTGATGACAAAACCGCACAAAACAAAATCGAAGTGAAAATTGCCAGCAAGGGTGGAAGGCAAACGTAAAAGTTTACGTTAAAAAAGAGAGGAAATACATCGGGAAAAGAGACTGAAGGAAGCGGAGCTAAACCCGAAGGTGAAGATAACAAAGGGGCAAACGATCGAATGGAGTGGAAAGGAAAGGGAACGGAGAACAGAGGTGAAGGAGCTGCCTTGAAGCGCCGGCGCAGCTCGGCCGAGCCGCCGAAGCACGAACGCCTGCCCCCGGCGCTGCCTCCCCACCTCTGCAGACGTCCCTGCGCCCCCTGCTGGCCTCCCCCCGCACTGCGGCTCCTGCGCGGCTCTGCCTCTCACCGCGGCCGCCGGGGAGGTGACTTCTGCGCCCTGCTGCTTCGGCACAGCACCCCCGAACGAAGCCGTAGTGGGCACCTCTGGCACATCTCGGCAGGGACCAGGGCAGCAAGTGAGGCTTCTGCGGAAGCGCTCCTGGCATGGCCTCCTCTTGGCATGGGCCTCCACTTGGCACTGGCCTCCTCATGGCTTAGGCCTCCTCTTGGCACTGGCCTCCTCATGGCTTGGGCCTCCATTTTGCATGGGCCTCCACTTGGCACTGGCCTCTTCATGGCTTCGTCCTCTTTGTGGCATGGACCTACTCACAGCTTAGGTCTCATGGTCTGGTCCTCACAGCTTGTTCCTCCTCACAGCCTGGTTCTCCTTATAGCCTGGGCCTCCCCACAGCTTGAGCCTCTTCACATCCTGGTCCTCCTCATGACCTGGTCCTCCTCACATCCTGTTATTCCTCACAGCCTGGTCCTCCCCAGAGCCTGATCCTCCTCATGGCCTGGTTCTCGTGGCCTGATCCTTCTCATGGCCTGGTCCTCCCCAGAGCCTTGTCTTCCTCATGGCCTGGTCTTCCCCAGGGCCTGGTCCTCCCCACAGCCTGGTCCTCCCTAGAGCCTGGTCCCCCTCAGCTAAGCCCAGCTCTCCTTACTCCCCCAGCCCTTTTATTTAGCTCTGTAGCCTTTGCATGGAGCATCTCCTGGAGGCTGCCAGGTGGGCAGCTTGCCCGGTGCCAGCTTGACCTGTAGCTAGGACATAGAGTCAATGAAGCCAACTTCTGCAGGGCATAGCCTTAGAGTGGTTCACGTGGTGGCATCTTGACAAATCTTCCTTCTCGTGTCACACCAGCACCTTCCCTGAGCTGCAGACATGGCCCAGGTCTTGCCAGCTCCTCTGGCCGCATCCCACTGAGGGAACATCCCTGGCGCGGAAGCCTCCTCTGGACAGACTCTGCTGCACCCAGAGACATGGCTGGAGGGCAGGGGATGGACTCCAGGCTCCTCACACCCTGTTCTCGGTGTGCACAGGGGAACCTCTGCTCCTGCCAAAGCCTTTTTTAACTCATGAACTCAGAACGACTCAGGGGGAAGGGCCCCCAGGGGTCATCTGCCCCAGCCTCCCTGCCGTGGGACTTGGATCAAGCCCTTGAGGAAGGCTTCAGCACAGGCTGCTCCACAGATTCTCAGCTGCATGGCTTGCAGGTGCTGCACCTCCTTCATCCTTCTCTGGATTTTACCTCTGTAAGCTATTTTGGGAGGGGAATAAAAACCAACTGAGCTCAACTCAACCCAACTCAGCTCAACCCAACTCAGCTCAACCCAACCCAGCTCAACTCGACCCAACCCAGCTCAGCTCAACCCAACCCAACCCGACTCAACCCAACCCAACTTGACCGAACCCAGCTCAACACAAGCCAACCCAACTCAACCCAGGTGTGCCCTTCAAGGCTGGATAATGGAAGATGCTGCCTCTTTTGTCTCTGTATTGATGAAATAAAGCCAAAAGCAGACCAGTTGGCATCATCTCATTTGTGGGGGGGAGGTTCCTCCTGGCACCTTCCCGCCATGGTTTCCACCAGCCCTTGGCTGAAGCTAAAGCAAACCCCAGAAGCCAGCACTGGGGCGAGGTCCTCACAGGTATGGTGGGAAGAGCCCTCCTGGCAGGCCTGGTGCTGATGGCTGGAGAGGGTCCTCTGGGTGGGCTCTGGCTGCTGGGCCCAGCTGCTGCTGAAGCATGCTGTAGCATGGTGGCACTGCAGTAGCATGGTGGCACTGCGGCAGCATCCCTGCAGGTGTGCCCCAGCAGCCTGAGCTGCTCAAGAGAGGCTCTGGGGCTGGGGTCTGCAGGAGGCAAGAGGCACAGGGCTGAGGCTGCCCACGCAGTCAAGCAAAACAGGGCACCTGTAGTAGATCTCTGTGCTGGACGTGTGCTGGATCTAATCTGTGTGCTGGCTCTGAGCTGTGCTGGCTCTGAGCTGTGCTGGATCTGAGCTGTGCTGGATCTGAGCTGTGCTGGCTTTGAGCTGTGCTGGATCTGTGCTGGATCCATGTGCTGGCTCTGAGCTGTGACGGCTCTGTGTGCTGGATCTGAGCTGTGCTAGATCTGAGCTGTGCTGGATCTGAGCTGTGCTGGATCTGTGTGCTGGCTCTGAGCTGTGCTGGATCTGTGTGCTGGGTCTGAGCTGCTGGATCTGAGCTGAGCTGGCTCTGAGCTGTGCTAGATGTGAGCTGTGCTAGATGTGAGCTGTGCTGGGTCTGAGCTGTGCTGGGTCTGACCTGTGCTGGCTCTGCTCTGTGCTGGGTCTGAGCTGTGCTGGCTCTGTGTGCTGGATCTGAGCTACTGGATCTGAGCTGTGCTAGATGTGAGCTATGCTGGCTCTGAGCTGTGCTGGATCTGAGCTGTGCTAGATGTGAGCTGTGCTGGCTCTGTGTGCTGGGTCTGAGCTGTGCTGGCTTGCTCTGTGCTGGGTCTGAGCTGTGCTAGATCTGAGCTGTGCTGGTTCTGAGCTGTGCTGGCTCTGAGCTATGCTGGATCTGAGCTGCACTGGCTCTGAGCTGTGCTGGATCTGTGTGCTGGCTCTGCTCGTTGCTGGATCTGAGCTGTGCTGGGTCTGAGCTGTGCTGGATCTGTGCTGGATCTGTGTGCTGGCTCTGAGTTGTGCTGGCTCTGCTCTGTGCTGGGTCTGCGCTGTGCTGGCTCTGAGCTGTGCTGGGTCTGGGCTGTGCTAGATGTGAGCTGTGCTGGCTCTGTGTGCTGGGTCTGAGCTGTGCTGGCTTGCTCTGTGCTGGGTCTGAGCTGTGCTAGATCTGAGCTGTGCTGGGTCTGAGCTGTGCTGGCTCTGTGCTGGATCTGTGTGCTGGCTCTGCTCGTTGCTGGATCTGAGCTGGGCGGGGTCTGAGCTGCGCTGGACCTGTGCTGGATCTGTGTGCTGGCTCTGCTCGTTGCTGGATCTGAGCTGGGCGGGGTCTGAGCTGCGCTGGACCTGTGCTGGATCTGTGTGCTGGCTCTGAGTTGTGCTGGCTCTGCTCTGTGCTGGGGCTGCGCTGTGCTGGCTCTGAGCTATTCTGGGTCTGAGCTGTGCTGAATCTGAGCTATGCTGGCTCTGAGGTATGCTGGATCTGAGCTGTGCTGGCTCTGTGTGCTGGATCTTAGCTGCTGGGTCTGAGCTGTGCTGGCTGTGCTCTATGCTGGGTCTGCTCTATGCTGGGTCTGCGCTGTGCTGGCTCTGCTCTGTGCTGGGTCTGCGCTGTGCTGGCTCTGAGCTGTGCTGGCTCTGAGCTATGTTGTCTCTGAGCTGTGCTGGATCTGAGCTGTGCTGGGTCTGAACTGTGCTGGATCTGAGCTGTGCTGGATCAGTGTGCTGGCTCTGAGCTGCGCTGGCTCTGCTCTGTGCTGGGTCTGAGCTGTGCTGGATCTGAGCTGTGCTGGCTCTGCTCTGTGTGCTGGCTCTGCTCTCTATGCTGGCTCTGCTCCCCCTTGCTGCCCTCTCAGCAGGGAGCTGCCCCTGGGAGCAGAGGCCCCAGGTGGGTTTGGGATGCCTCAGGTGCAGCCCTTCTCATGACCCCTGCTGAGCTCAGCCATGCCAAGGAGGCCTTGGGCACTGCCACAGGCTGCAGACTGGCATGGGAGGCTCTGCCCCAGGCCCTCTGTGGTGCAGGTGGGCACCACCTCTCTGGAGGGGCAGCAGCAGAAGGGGAGGAGGTGCAGGAAGCCCCCACAGAGGGTCTGGGACTTGAGGGGTTCACAGCTGATCCTGCAAGACCCTCTGCTGCTCTTCTCACAGCAACACCTCTGCAGGAGGGACCTGCCCATGGCCAGGTGACCACTTGAAGGTCCATGTGGCCACTCCATAGCAGTGACCACCTGGCTTCAGTGTAAGGCAGCAGGCACAGGAGAGCTCTGGCAGTGCTCCTGGGCAGAGGGTGCCAGGCTGTCTCCAGCAGCCATCCCAGCCTGAAGGGAGGGCAGATCCACCTTCAGCAGATCCACCCCTGGGTGCTGCTGCAAGTGGCCAGGAGGGCCAGGAGCTGCTGCAGCACACTGCATGTGGTTGATTCAGGTCACCACCTGGCAGAAGAACACAGGAAAAGCTCAGAGCTGGTGAAATCCAATCTGGGTTCCCCCAGCCCTCCTGCAAGCCGTGGGTGGCACCACGAGAGAGGAGCAGAAGGCAAAGCTGTTGCTAAAAGCAGGCTGGAAACTGCCTGTGACGTCTGTGGGTCCCATGTGGCCTGCAGGGAACAGCAAACCCTGTCCCCAGGGGCCACGGCCACAACTCCCTTCAGCCCCTCCAGCCATGGGCACTGCACCACCTGGGCAGCCTCTGCCAGTGCCTCATCCCTTCTGCAGCAAAGGAGTTTGTCCTTCTCTCCAGCCTAACCCTCCCCTGGCACCATTGCATGGCACTTCCTCTCATCTTATCTGCTGAGCCTGGGGAGCAGAGCCCAACCCCCACCTGGCTGCAGCCTCCTCTCAGGCAGCTGCAGAGAGCAATGAGCTCTGCCCTCAGCCTCCTCTGCCCTACACTGCACACCCCCGGCTCCCTCAGCTGCTCCTCTCCAGACCCTTCCCCACCTTTGTTCCCTTCTCTGCACCTGCTCCAGCCCCTCAGTGTCCTTCTTGGAGTGAAGGCTCCAAAACTGAACCCAACATTCGAGGTGTGGCCTCCCCAGTGCCCAGTCCAGGGGCACAATCCTTGCCCTAGCTCCTGCTGGCCACACCAGGCTGTTGGTGCCCTTCTTGGGCACCCCCTGGCTCACCTTCAGCTGCTGTCACAATGCACCTTCAGGTGCTTTTTTCCTGCAGGCAAAAAGCAGGTACATTTCCCCTGTATCCAGTTAAGACTCAGACTCATGACCTCAGCCTCATGAACCTCTCAGCCCATTGTGGACTGGTCCAGGGCTGGTGGCAGAGCTGCCCTGCCTTCTGCCAGGACCAGCTCTCAGGCCAGGCTGGACTGGTGTGAGGTGTGAGCTGCACCAGGAAAGTGGTGAAGGAAGACCCAAAAGCCATGCCAGGGAGTGGGAGGGGGGGCATAGCTGGAGATGCAGTGTGGGTTTGTCTGGGCAGGAAACCTGCTGGGGAGAGCAGCAAAACCCCAGAGCTGAGGAGAGGTCAGCAGCTGGCAGGATCTGGGCTGCAGAAGGCAGCTGCAGTAGCTGCAGCCTGGCACCCTCTGCCCAGCGTGCCCACCTCCCTCTCCAGCAGGGAGATGCGGGAGGCGCCCTGCGGCTCTGCCCGCAGCAGCTCTGCTCCTGGCAGCTCCACTCCTGGAAGCTCTGTCCTGCTGCCCGCAGCTGGCCCCGGCCCAGCCTGCTCACATTTTCCCTCGTGAAGCCTCCTTTCAACGTCCTGCGCCTTCGGAGCCTCCGACGCCTCCAGCCTTTGCAGCAGCCCTTGGAGCTTGCCAGGGACACGGCCCCTGGGCTGCAGCAGAGCCTCCTCCTTTCATCCATGAAATTCCAGCCAGGTTTGGCTGGATGCTAAAACTCAACAAAAAAAACTGTTAAAAAATCACCATTTCCCTTCTCTCACTCCTCTGTGCCTCAAAAAAATGTGCTGGAGGGCTGCCAGTGGAGCAAGTGGAGGTGAAATTGAGCCCAGGTTGTCACCAAAGCAGCTCCAGGCTCTGCTGGGAATGGCTGGGGGCTGCCAGGGCAGCTGCAGCCGCACGCAGAGGAGCTGGGGGGGTAACCAAGCACCAGCCCAGGGAGGTTCTCCAGGAGGAGGAGGCAGAGAGGGGCTGCAGCTCCTCCTGCTCCTGCTGGCATTAACTTGAAGGAACTGGCAAGTCTCTGGGCCTTGGGGTTGGCATTAGAGCAGGTTGCCCTGGTAGGTGGTGGAGTCCTCATGCCTGGAGACCAAACACCAGCCCGAGCAGCTTCCCCAAGAGCAGGAGGCAGAGAGGGGCTGCAGCTCCTCCTGCTCCTGCTGGCACTCATTTTAAGGACCTTCAAGCCAGCCTCTGAGCCTTGGTGCAGGCATTGGCATAGGTTGCTCAGGCAGATTGTGGAGTCCCCATCCCTGCAGGGGTTCCAGAAGCCATGGCACATGGGCACAGGGATCAGTGGCCATGGTGGGGCTGGGCTCATGGATGCACTCAATGATCTTGGAGGGCTCTTCCAACCCAAACCATTCCATCATTCCAAGCTTCCTGCCCCTTCTTCTTAGGCTGGGAGAAGCAGAGCCAAGCTGGCACGCAGCCACAGGAAGCCAGGCTGCTCTCTGCTGCCCTGCTCCTGGCCATGGCAGCACCAAGCTTCTGCTGCCCACCCCCCAGCCAGGCAGCCCCACGGCCCTGACTGTGCCATTCTGCTGGGCAGTGCTGAACAGAGAAGGGGGATGGGTGCTGCCGGGAGGGGTCTGCAGGGTGGGCTTAGGGCCGATGGGAGGGGTCTGCAGGGCGGGTTTGGGGCTAGTGGGAGGGGGTCACAGCGCTGAAGCCTCCAGATTGCTGCCTTGGAAATGTTTCTGCTCTGCAGGCTGGAGGGGAGCAGCCCAGAAGGCTGTGCAGAAGAGCAGAGCTCAGCACCCAGGCTGGAAAGGACCAACCCAGAAGGCTGTGCAGAAGAGAATTGCTCAGCACCCAGGCTGGAGGGGACCAACCCAGAAGGCTGTGCAGAAGAGCAGAGCTCAGCACCCAGGCTGGAAAGGACCAACCCAGAAGGCTGTGCAGAAGAGAATTGCTCAGCACCCAGGCTGGAGGGGACCAACCCAGAAGGCTGTGCAGAAGAGCAGAGCTCAGCACCCAGGCTGGAAAGGACCAACCCAGAAGGCTGTGCAGAAGAGAATTGCTCAGCACCCAGGCTGGAGGGGACCAGCCCAGCAGGCTGTGCAGGAGAGCAGAGCTCAGTCCCCAGGCAGCTTCCAGACAGGAGCCAGCAAACAGAACCGGCGCAGTGCATGGAGAGGGGAGCCTGGGGAGGGCAGCAGGGAATGGGGAAGCTTGGACATCATCACTGGAGACCTGTTCGAGGCCTGGGAGAGCTTCAGCAGCCAGCACAGCCCAGCCCTGGCAGAGCAGAGCCTGCAGTGAGAGGCAGCAGTGAGCACAAGACAGTGGAGCCAGTGCTGGAGCAGGAAGCAGCACAGGAACCTCTCCTCTGGAGGTCTCCTGGTGTAGCTTTTGGCCTCCACAAGAGGCCCTGGCAAGGATGGCCCGGGAGAAGCTCTGCAGCCACCAGACTGCTGCCAGTTGTGCCAAGCCCTCCTCCGATGCTGAAGGGCAGGCAGGAGGTGGCTGCCCCAGGGGTCAGGGTTTCCAGGGCTCCCCAAACCTGTGCCTGTCAGATGAGAGCTGGACTGAAGGGAAAGCACCAGAGCACAGCACAGAAGGTCACCTTTCCTGTGCAGAGCTCTCTGTGCCCATGGATCTGGGTTCCCCCAGCCCTCCTGCAAGCCGTGGGTGGCACCACGAGAGAGGAGCAGAAGGCAAAGCTGTTGCTAAAAGCAGGCTGGAAACTGCCTGTGACGTCTGTGGGTCCCATGTGGCCTGCAGGGAACAGCAAACCCTGTCCCCAGGGGCCACGGCCACAACTCCCTTCAGCCCCTCCAGCCATGGGCACTGCACCACCTGGGCAGCCTCTGCCAGTGCCTCATCACTTCTGCAGCAAAGGAGTTTGTCCTCCTCTCCAGCCTAACCCTCCCCTGGCACCATTGCATGGCACTTCCTCTTGTTTGCTGGGCAAACAACCCTTGTGCACACAGCACCAGGGAGCAGCTTGGGGATGGGTACATGGCATGGGACCACGATGCCCATGGGATGGGTTGGTGATGTCCATGGGATGGGTCGGTGATGCCCATGGGATGGATCAATGATGTCCATGGGATGGGTTGGTGATGCTCAAGGGATGGATTGATAATACCTATGGGATGGGTTGATGATGCCCATGGGATGAGTCGATGATGTCTATGGGATGGATGGGTAAAAGGCAGGCACTGAGCTCCTGTGTGGCTGAAGCTCCTTGGGCTGCAGAGCTACCCAGGCTCCTGCCCTGCTCAGCAGATCCTCTCTGGCTGCCCTTTGGGGCTGTTTCTGCCTCTCCTGGCTCCTGCCTCCCCATTCCCTCTGTGCAGTGCAGCGCCACAGGTGCTGAGTGGCAC
Source organism: Tricholaema leucomelas (assembly GCA_013400475.1). NCBI lineage: Eukaryota > Metazoa > Chordata > Aves > Piciformes > Lybiidae > Tricholaema lacrymosa > Tricholaema leucomelas. The sequence continues at coordinate 281,145 of WAAF01001965.1, read as the reverse complement.
TAGGGCAGTGCCCCATTCCTCCTTCCCTGGGTTTAAAGCCAGGGTTCACATATAATTAATTAATTCATGACAATAATGGCTCTGTTAACTAATTATTACCTTTCTTTGGTTATTATTAGGCATCTGAAGCCACTGCTAAATGTCATTGCTGAGACACCACTGCCATCACTGCCATGGTGACTGCTCTGCTGGCTCCTATTCTGTGTGGAGCTGCCTCTGAGCTGGGGGGTGGCCAAATGGCCAAGAAGGGCACCAACAGCCTGGCCTGGAACAGCACTGGTGTTGCCAGCAGGAGCAGGGCAGGGTTTGTGTCCCTGGACTGGGCACTGGGGAGGCCACACCTTGAGTGGTGTTCAATTTTGTGCCATTCACTCCAAGAAGGACACTGAGGGGCTGGAGCGGGTTGAGAAAAGGGCAACAGAGCTGGGGAAGAGTCTGGAGAGGAGGGCTGGGAAGCAGCAGCTGAGGGAGCTGGAGGTGTGCAGTGTGGGGCAGAGGAGGCTGAGGGCAGAGCTCATTGCTCTCTGCAGCTCCTGAGAGGAGGCTGCAGCCAGGTGGGGGTTGGGCTCTGCTCCCTAAGCTGAACAGATAAGAGGAGAGGAACTGGCCTGGAATTGTGCCACGGGAGGGATAGATTGGAGAGAACTTCTTTGCTGCAGGAGCGGTCAGGGACTGTCAGAGGTTGCCCAGTGAGGTGGTGGAGTGCCCATGGCTGGAGGTGTTCAACAAACCTGTGGCCATGGCACTTGGGGCTAGGGTCTGATGGCCACAGTGGGGTGGAGTGGATGATGAGAGTGGCTCCTGGAGGCCTTTTCCAGCCCAAACAAATCCATAGCTCCATAAAGGAAAGAGGCTCCCTGTGGGGAGGGGGAGCCCAAAGCAGCGGTGTCTGTGACACGTGCCAGTGGTGATGGCTCTGGGGGCAGGAGGGTCACCAGTCCCTCACAGGAGCTAGATGCTGCAGGCACCAGTGCCACCAACTTCCATTGCTCTTGGTCCCTCTGCCAAGCCACAGCCTCCGCACAGGCGGCAGAGTGCGGCAGGGCTCTCTCGCAGGCTCCACACAGACGGCAGAGTGGGGCAGGGCTCCCTCTCAGGCTCCGCACAGGCGGCAGAGTGCGGCAGGGCTCTCTCGGAGCCTCCGCACAGACGGCAGAGCGCGGCAAGGCTCTCTCGCAGGCTCCACACAGGCGGCAGAGTGCGGCAGGGCTCTCTCGGAGCCTCCGCACAGACGGCAGAGTGCGGCAGGGCTCTCTCGCAGCATCCTTTCTTCCCCAGCACAGGCTGCGCAGCGAAATTAACTTGCCCGCAGCCTGCTGCCCTCCTAGGTCTGCACTATCCCAGGTCTGCGCTGTCCCAGGTCTGCGCTGTCCCGGGTCTGGGCTGTCCTCCCGTGGGTTTCCCAGCGCTGGCAGTCTTCCAAGGCTGCGTTCCTGGGCCGTGTTCTCCCCCCGTGGCGGTGTCCCCAGGCAGCTCAGCAGCAGCGACTCCCGATGGGGTTTATCTTGTTTTGGCAGCAGCTCCGCGCAGATAAAGTCTCCAATCTGCTCCTTTGTTGCTGTTCCTTATCTCCCCTGCCAAGCCCTCACCTCCTTCTCTTCTTTCTTGGGTCTTTTCCAGAGGCTGTTTTCCCTCCACATCATTTTCCTCGTGTTAAATGTTTTGCTCTATTCAGGCTTTCCTCTTCCTCTTTCCCTCTGCCTTTTTCCCCTCTCCCACACTTTGTTTCTGCCCATGACCTCCATTCTTCTCCAGCAGCTCTTTCCCACATTCCTGCCGGGGCTGGAGCAGCTCTGCTGTGAGCACAGGCTGAGGGAGCTGGGGGCTGCAGCCTGCAGAGGAGAAGGCTCCAGGGGCACCTCAGAGCTGCTGCCAGTGCCTGCAGGGATCCTGCAGGAAGCCCCTGTCTGCAGCCAGCTCTCTCACTTCTTCCTGCTGCTCTTTAGTATCTCACCTGGTTTGCTTTCAGCACCTTCGAGAGGAATTCTTGGCACCCAAAGCTGCCAATGTCTGATCAAACCAACCCAGAGACCTGAGGATCCCATGGCTGCTGTTCTGGAGAGAAGGCTCCAGGCAGACCTCAGAGCAGCCTTCCAGTGCCTGAAGGGGCTCCAGAAGAGCTGGGGAGGGACTTTGGACAAGGGCTGGGAGTGACAGGACAGGGGTAATGGCTTAATGGCTTTGAGCTGGGAGAGGGAAGACTGAAACTGAAGATGAGCAAGAAATTCTTGGCAGTCAGGGTGGGGAGACACTGGCACAGGATGCCCAGGGAGGCTGTGGATGCCCCTCCTTGGAGTATTTCAAGGCCAGGTTGGATGAGGCCTTGAGCAAGCTGTGCTGGGGGGGTGGGGGGGGTTCCCTGCCCATGGCAGGGGGTTGGCATTGGATGATCTTGGAGTTCCCTTCCAACCCAACCCGTTCCATGATTCTATGAAATACAGATCTTGCTTGTCACAGCAGTGTGGAGCAGTCTGGCTCTGTCATCTGAGGTGCTGAGTGGTGAGCACAGCTGGCTGTGCCCTCTGGCGTACTGGATGGCAAACACAGCTGGCTGTGCCTTCTGGGATACCAAGCTTTTGGTGCTGGGTGATGCAGGCTCTACAGAGCTGGATGCAGGCTTTGGCCATGCACACCCAGGGTCAGCTTTGGGCTGCATTTCACTGAGGATGCAGAAATCCTTTGGTTTGGTTTGGAATTGTCCCTCCTTGGCCACTTGGCCACTCTTGTTATTTACCCTGGGTGGCTGCTGTATCCTGGCACTCAGTGCTGTGTGTTCTGCACCCATTGCAGTTCCATGCCCCTCTAACAGGGCTGCTGCAGCATCCTCCTGGGCATGGAACAGTTCTGGAAGAAGATTTCTTTGCCTGAGCCATTTCTGTGTCTCTGATCTGCTGCAGCAAATTAAATGTGAGCTGGCAGCTGAGTGAAGAGCAGCACAGAGGTGAGCAGAACAGGCTCCATGGCCAGCTCCATGCAGGGCCAAGAGGTGTCCAGAGGTCCAGCTACAGGAAATGTCTCTGCAGTCTGAGATCAAATCAGCAGCAGTGGAGGAGCAAATGAGAGTGCTGGAGGTACCGAGCATGGCCTGGCCCTGGCAGGAGGCATTAATGAAGGAGAATCGGCAGCAAGGCTGAGTCGTGCTGCCAGCTGCAGCTCCTCAAACCAGGCTTCACCTGCCAGGACCTGTCGGAGGAGACAGTTCAGGATCTCCCCTCCCAGGCCCCTCCAAGGGGAGGTCTGTGGTGCAGAGCAGGCTCTGTCTGCGGAGCAGACCAGGCAGGTGCTGCTCACTGTGTCCTCAGCAGCCCAGGCCACCAAGGCCTCCATTACTGCAGTGATCATGACATCACACAGCCCTGGGGTCCTGCTGTCACCACACTCACCATGATGTCGCCAAGCCCCCTCACGCTCTGCTGTGTCCCTTTCACCTGCCCTGCTAACCCTGCCCCAGCAGCTGAGGTGTCTCTACTGCATGCCTGGAGAGCTCTCTCTGGGAGCTGTCAGTGGCAGGACCTCTCCCAGCCTCGCTGCTCCTTTGGCTCTCAGCACAAAGCCATGGCACACGGTCCCAAGGTGGCCACAGATGGCACCCAGAGGAGGAGCTGCAAGAGCCATGGGTCCTGACTGTGATGAGTTGTGGTCAGCACCTCCCCAGCTGAGACCTCTGCCCGAGGGGCACTGAAGCTCCGGGTCAGGCTGCCAGGCAGCTCAGAGCTCTGCCCGAGGGGCACCGAAGCTCTGGGCCGGGCTGCCAGGCAGCAGAGCTGCTCCTTAGCGATTTCCAAGCAGAAGGCCTGGATCAAAGTGGTGTCTGGAGCCCAGCAGGGACTTTCCTGCCCGCGGGCGCAGCCTCCCTCTCTGGGCGGCTCAGCAACCACTCAGCGAACTATTTAAAGTAGGAAAGGAAGCAGCAGGGCGAAAATAGGTTGCGATTGATCTGAACTTCCCTGTCCCCGGGTGCCTTAGGTTTGCTCTCCCCAGGGCACCGAGGCCAGCGGGCACAGGACAGCCTGGCTGAGCGCAGGGCGAATATGCAGTCGCAGAGTGACGAATGTGCCCCGTGGTGACAAAGGTGCCCACGGTGACAAATGTGCCCCAGGGTGACAAACGTGCCCTGTGACTCACGGGCACAGGCCCCTGCTGGGCTCGCAGGGAGCTGCGGTGCCAGGTGCCTGCTCCCGGCCTCGGTCTGGAGCAGAATATGGAGAGGGAGGATGAGTTCAGCCCCAGGGTGCGTTCGCATCCTGCTGGCATTTCTGCCAGACCAGGAGGTGGGGGTGGGGTGGGGGAAGGGCAGCAGAAAAAGGAAACCTTAACCTTTGGAAATCGCACCGCAGCGTCTCGGCGGCAGCAGCCGGCGCAGGCAGGCGGCAAAAATAACCTGCGGAACATAACGCTGGGAGTGAGCTCGGGGAAGCCTCCGGCAGAGCCTCCCTGGGCAGGCGCAAGGCAGCTCCGAGCTGCGTTTCCCAGCCGGGATCTGCTAAAATAGGTTTCGCTTCTGGCTCATTCTCTCTCCTCTCCCCGGGAACTCGCGTGGGGCAGGGCCGGGGCAGCAGAAGAGCACTGGCGGGGAAGGAGCAGAACCGTAAAGTGCTGCACTCGACTCAATCAAAACTTGAGCTGGATGCAAACTTTAGTCTGGCTAAAGATAGTTGCAGCCTCCAAACGTCCCCTCGCAAAGCTCTCCTTAGGGGCACGGCTTGGGGGCGAGATGGGCACCGAGGGGGTGCTTGCTTCCCGTCTTCACTGCGGGCAATGTTCCACCTCATATCGGTGATGAAGCACTGCTGCTCTGCCGGCCGAGCCGCGGCAGCAGGGGAGCAGGCTCCGGTCTGGCGGGGGGCAGGGAGCAGTGCTGGGGCAAACTGAACTGTTGATGCCGAGTGGGGTGGGAGAAGTCCCTCGGTGCTTATTGGTGCTGAGTGGGGTGGGAGAGGTGTATTGATATTGACATGTATTAGGTGGGGTTGGAGAGGTGTATTGGTATTGGCAGTCACTGAGTGGCAGAGGTTGACCCCCCTCAGCCAGCATCCTGCTCACCCAAGCAGCTACCAGAGACTAACTTCAATTCTATTTTTGAGACCAGAAACTGAAGCTGTGTGGCAGGGAGGATGCCCCTGGGGTGCCCAGGTTGGCAGAGCAGGTTAGGCTCTCTGGGCTCTGCAGGAGGCTGTGTTAGGGCTAATCCAGGGAGAGGGAGGCTGTCAGGTTCCTCAGCTGTTAAGGTGACTCTTGGAGCTTTGCTGAGCTCTTGATAGCTAAGAGAAGGTTCCTTGGACTCTGTGCAGCACTGCAAAGCCTCTTCTCAGAGCACAGCTGCTGAGATGTGAGCAGCACTGGAGATGTCTCCACAAAGAGCTGTGAGAAGCAAAGGCTCCATCAGCTGCACAGTTGTCCTGCAGCTGGCACTGCCAGCACTGCTCTGGGTTTTCCCCTGGCATGAGGAAGTGGCTGTCAGCCTGCTACTAAGGCTTTACTCACAGCATACTCACTGACCACAGGGGATGAGTGTGATACACCATCTGGGTACCTGCATGAGGAATCTTTGCCTGGAACAGCAGCTGGGGTTGTATTTATAGATCCCCACGTGTGGGGCTGGTCTGGGCCAGAGATTGCAGAACAAACATCCCACAGAGATGGTCCAAGGGCTGGAGCAGCTCTGCCCTGGGCACAGGCTGAGGAAGCTGGGGGGGTGCAGCCTGCAGAGGAGAAGGCTCCAGGCAGAGCTCAGAGCTGCTGCCAGGGCCTGAAGGGCTCCTGCAGGAAGGCTGCAGAGGGACTGTGCCCAAAGGGCTGCAGGGACAGGCTGAGGGCAGTGGTTTGGGACGAGAGCAGAGCAGGCTGAGAGTGGCTGTGAGGAACAAACTGTGCAGCAGGAGGCTGCTGGAACCCTGCAGCAGGTGGCTCAGGGAGGTGGCTGAGACCCCATGGCTGGAGATGTTGAAGGTGAGGCTGAGCAGGGCTGTGAGCGATCTGTGCTGGGTGGGCTCTGGAGGTCCCTTCCAGCCCACTCCATTGTTCTGTGAGCTGGAAGCTTGCTGCAGCACTTCCAGCACATCCCACCCACACCTGCAGAGGGGCAGCAGTGGCTTCAGCTCTGAACCTGCCAGTGGTGCTCCTGAGCTGCTTGTGCTCTGCCCACAACACCTTTCACAGTGGGTGTGCATGTGATGGACCTCTGGCGAGAACCCAGTCTTGAGACAAACCCAGGGACACAGTCCCCTGCCTGTCCCCTCGGGGCCTTGGACACCACAGAGCAATGCAGAGAAGCAGAAAGCTGCTGAAGTGGGACAGGAGATAGAGCTGCTTCGGTAAAGCTAGGGCTGCACCTGGCAAGAGAGATGAGGCAATGCTGGGGAAGGGAATGAAGCTATCAGTGGCTTGTCAAAGGAAAGGGAGTGCTGGAGGAGAGGCTCTGCAATTAGAGGGCTGATAAACATAAGAGCTGCTCAGAGGGCCTGGGGGATCGATTTTCCACTGGAAAACTGACATCCTTCAGCAGGGCAGGGAGGGCCTCCAGGCTGCGACCCGCAAAGCCAACTGCAGTGCTCCCTGCGCTGCACATCCCCTGTGCTGCACATCCCCTGCATTTCATGTTTCATGTAGCCCCTTGGCTCTGCCCTGCTCACTCACCTCCAAGCCTGCCTGTACCCAGCAGCAGCAGGAGGAGGAGGGCACAGAGCTACTGGAGAGAGGGCAAGGGAGGCCACAAAGGTGATGGCAGGGCTGGAGCAGCTCTGCTGTGAGCACAGGCTGAGGGAGCTGGGGGAGTGCAGCCTGCAGAGCAGAAGGCTCCAGGGGCACCTCAGAGCTGCTGCCAGTGCCTGAAGGGCTCCTGCAGGAAGGCTGCAGAGGGACTTGTGCTGAGGGGGCCTGAGCCAGGCCAAGGGCAATGGTTTGGAGCTGAGTCAGAGCAGGCTGAGAGTGGAGCTGAGGCAGAAGTTGTGCAGTGTGAGGGTGCTGAGAGCCTGGCACAGGCTGCCCAGGGAGGCTGTGGCTGCCTCCTGCCTGGGGGTGTTGAGGGCCAGGCTGGATGAGGCCTTGGGCAGCTGAGTGCAGCTGAGAGGTCCCTGCCCATGGCAGGAGGCTGGGGGAGATGGTCCCTGAGGTCCCTCCCAGCCTGGTCCCTCCTGTGTCTCCAGGGTCCATGTGTCACTTCTTTCCTCTTTCACTGATTTCACACTCCATGTATTTCTCACCCCTCGTTCCCTCTGTTCCATCTTCCCTGCACTCTCTTCCAGCCCAGCAGTCCCAGCTGCCTAAGCAAGTGTCCCCCTCAGCCCATCCCTCCCATGCCACAGTTCCATCCCCAGCAGGGGCTGATCCAGGGTGGGAGACTTGCTGAGAGAAGACCAGAGGGGAACCAAGCTGCTGCTCTGCCTGTCCCAGCTCGGAGGAGGTGGCTGGGGCTGGAATGTTGCCTTTCTTTCCCACGTTTCCAGGCCTTCCATTTCTCCAGCCCCCGTGCTGCCCCGCAGTCCCGAGCCGGGGCGGGTTCCGCGCCATGCTGGACAGCAACGGCTGAGGCGCTCCCATTCCCCACCCAGCTCCTGGCGCTGGGGCTGCAGTGAGCAACCTGCCCACGGAGATGAACCCATGCCAGCTCCCGGCTTTGGACGGAGCAGCAGTATGCAGGCTGGATCCAGCCGCTGGGGCTGACTCTCCCTGCACATCCTTCCAGCGCCTGGCACTGTCAGAGGAGCGGAGCGTGGCCTCTGCAGCTCCTTGGCAGGCTCTCTGCTTAACCCTTGGGCAGCATCCTGTGGGTAGAGCAGCTCAGAGTTCTGGGCTCCGGCACCTTGCAGGGGTCACAGACCTGACACCGACCCCCGGGGGCTGCCGCTGGGAGCCTGCAGAGCAGAGTCCTGCCTCTGCGTCTCCTCGGGAGGTCGTTTGGCAGAGCTGTGGCTGGTGTGGGGGTGGCAGGAAGGAGAAGCAGAGCTGATCTGACATGGGCTCACCAGCAGGGCCATCCTGCCCAGGAGCCTGCCCTGATGTTAGTCTCCTGGCAGCTCGGTTGCCCTCCCCACACCGACTCACTGTCCCCATCTTTCTCCAGCACCCGGGGGGGTCTGCAGGAGCCCACCCTGCCTGGCTGCCTGCTGCCAGAGCCCCAGAGGTTAACACCTGCTCCAGGGCAGAGGCAGACAAATCGCCTGCTGCCCCAGAGGGCTCCTCTGCCTCCTGACACATCTGATCCCCGCAACGATTTCTCCTTTCTTTGGAATGCAAAGATCTTATCTTTTTATTACCCCTCCGCCGCCGAGGGCCGCTCCACTTGCTCACTCTCCGCACACGTCCAGCTCCTCTGGCCGGCTCATTTCTCCTCTTTCAGCTTCAATCCTTTGCCTGCTGCCAGAGCAGCTCACACATCCCCTTCCCTCAGCCTCGTTCTGCTGTCCTGCATTGAGCAGCTCAGAGGCTGCCTCCGCTCCCGAGGGGTTGGAGGCCCCTTGGTGGGACCCCAGGCCCGGGGGCACTCTGCAAAGAACAGAGAAGGAGAAACGTTCAGCCCTCTGGAGCCTCGTCTCCTGAGCAGGAGGTGAGGGCAGCTGTCAGTCTGGCAGAGGGGAAGATGCAGCTTGAGGCAGAGGAGGAAGGTTGAGCCACCTGCTGTCAGCAGAAGGTGCTTTAGGACCAGCCTGGCAGCCCAGAGGTGCCACCCCCGGCGCACCAGCCTCCCTGCATTCCAAAGCCACTCAGACTGCGGCACCTGAAGTGGCTTAGCGCCACGACCCAACAAGTAGAAGGTGTCAATGAATTGAGTCCTGGCCAGCAGAGTACCTAAAGTGATGCGCAGCTCTGAAAGGTGCCACCCATGCCACCACCTTGCTGCTGCCGCTGCCGAGGCTGCTGCAGATCTTGCAGTGCCATCTCGTGGTGCTGCTTTGAGGCCACAGCGAAGGTGTCCGCGGCTGCGGGATTCGCCTCCGGGACAAGCAGGATGAGCGGAGCAGCTGCCCATAGCTCCAGGAAGGAGTCAGACGCTGGAAAGGGTTGCCCGGGAGGGGAGTGGAGTGAGCACCCCTGGAGGTGTTCTACCCAGAACCACCAGGGCCACCGAAGCATGTCCTGAAGTTCTATGTCCAGATGGTCTTGGGATGGGTTGGATTGGAAGGGACCTTTGGGATCAGTCATGGGATGGGATGGGTTGGAAGGACACCTCCAACTGAGCAGGCTGCCCAGGGCCACAGCAAGCCTGATCTGGAATGTCTGCAGGGATGGGGTTTGCAGCCCTCTCCCACTGAGTTGTGTCTCAGTACCTACAGCCCCTGGCACAGGAGCTGGGCAGACTGTGGCTGCTGAGCAGCTTCTGCACCCCCCTAGCAGGTCAGTTGCAGCTGTCCCAGCACCATTCCATCCTGCCGCTGGCAGCGAGACAGGCGGTGCCTCAAAGCCCAGCTACGGCAGGAAGCTGAGAGCGTCCTGACGGAGGTCCTGCCAACCGCCCTGCGCCACAGCTACGCCGCCAGGCTGCGGGGCCCGCGAAGCTGCTGCCACCTGCTGGCCGCCAGCCGCCCTGTGCTACAGCTGAGCCGCTAGGCTGCGGGGCCCGCGAAGCTGCTGCCACCTGCTGGCCGCCAGCCGCCCTGCAGCGCTCGCGGGAGCAGGAGAGTCACAGAGCGAGCCCTGGAACGGGTTGGGATGAGAGGGACCCTAAGCTCGCCCGGTTCCACCCCGTGCCACGGACAGGGCACCTCCCACTATCCCGGGATGCTCACGGCCTCGCCCAGCCTGGCCCTGTTCCCCAAAACCTACCAGAACAGGAATTAGCAATGAACAACCTTTGGGTGTTCTTTATTGTGACCATTTTTTGAGCTTCCGAAGGTGCCCCCGGGAGCGCCCCTGGCTGCTGTCCTCCCCTCATCACTTCAGCTGCGCCACTCCTTTCTGACGCTTTCGAGAGAAGAAACTCCAGAGAGGCCAGAGACCAGCACAGGCTCTGAGAGGGTCCTGACCCAGAGCGGAAGGGAAGGCTCCGGGCACATTTGGCTGCCCACGCACACTGGCAGCAGCCCAGGAAGAAATCCCCTCTCAGCTGCTGCTCGATTCCACCCGCGCGGAGCACCTACAGCAGCGCCTCGGGCACACCTGCGCTGCAGCTGCAGACACCCCCTGTGCTTCCAGCTCCACTGAAGCTGGGAGAGGCCAGGCAGGGGAACCCGAGCTGTGCTTCACGGGTTTGAGCTAAGGCTTTGATTACCCGAGCTGCGCTGCTCCCGGCCGAGCTGCGCTGCCCCCGGCCGAGCTGCGCTGCTCCCGGCCGAGCTGCGGCCACCCAAGCCGCGGGCAACTCCCGGCCCAGCTGCGGGTACAAAACTGCAGGCAACTCCCGGCCCAGCTGTGGACACCTCCCACCCCAGCCTCAGGTACCCCAGCCGCGGGCAGCTCCTGCACCTTCTCCGCGGCCGCAGCCCTCGCCGCTTTCCCTTCGCGGCCGCCGGCGGTGCCGAACGCTGAGGGCGCAGCCAGGCCCGCGCATTTCCCGCCCGCCGGGGAACCCCTTCCGCTCCCGGCGTGCCCTGCGCGGCCCTTCCTGACCCCTGCCGGGAGCCGTAGTTCCCGCGCGCCCCGCCCCGCGTCGCAGCCCCGGAGTCGCGCTCGCAGCGCGGCAGAGACGCGGCGGAGACTGCCTCCGCTGCTTCCCTTTCCTCGCCCTCCTCCTCCTCAGCCCCGCCGCCTGTGCGGGCCGGGCCCGGCGCGCCTGTGCCTTTAAGCACGGCCGGCGGCCCCGCACCCTGCGCCTGCGCAGAGCGGCCGTGACCTCGCTGCCGCTCCGCGTCGCGCCCGGTGCCTGTTGGGGCGGCCCTAACTTCCTGCGGTGCGCAGGCTCTGGCCCCGCTGCCGGGCCGTAGTGACGCACCCGCCCCTCCGCTCCGCGCCGGAGCGATGGAGGAGCCGGCGGAGAGGGGCGGCGAGGCCGGCGCGGAGGGCCCGGCGGGAGTAATAACGGAGATCCGGGCGCCGGGCCCGCGGCCGTTGCGGCTGCTGGAGTGGAAGGTGTCGGTGGGGACGGCGGTGCAGATCGGGTCGGTGCTGGCTCTGTGCGCGCCGCTGCCGTCCGCCCCGCGCCCCGCCGCCGGTCCTGCCGCCCCGCCGCCTGCCTCCAGCGGCGCCAGCAGCCGGCCGCAGCGGACGGGCCCGGAGCGCAAGCTGAAGGCGGAGCGGCCCGGCGTGGTGCGGGAGCTGTGTGCGCGGCCCGGACAGGTCATCGCGCCCGGGTGAGTGCGGGGCCGGGGCGAGCAGCCCAGGAAGCTGTCACCGGGTGTGGGGATCGCGGTTCTTCAGCGGGGCCGGACCGGGCTCTGGCTTCTCCGCCCGCCGTGGCGGACCTGTCGGGCGCCCGGAAGGGCGCGGCGCGGTAAGCCCGAACTCGCCGAGGCCATGCTGTCCGTGGGACAGGCATTCGTGTCCCCGTTGCTTGTTTTGGGGCTCTCCGAGGTCACTGGCGTGTAGCAGCAGCCTTGTCCCCGCCATGAGGTCCGCCGTTCCGTCGGGCGGCCCTTGGAGCCGTGCGTGCCGCGGCTCGGCGGAGCCCTTCCGCGCCGGCGAACGTGCGGGAGGCAGCCGGGCCAGGAGAAGCTGGAGGCGGTCGGAGGTCGCGGTCCCTTCGCTAGTTTCGGGACTGGGACGGTGGCTGTGAGTTCTGCCTCGAGGTGTTGTGGGCTCCTCCGCAGGTCGCTGCAGCCCTGGGCTGGACTCCGTCCGCGCAGTTCGGCAGCTCGGCTGCAAACCTCGGCTAGCAAAGGTCTCCTCTGCTGCTTCTCCGCGGGGCTGTGCTGCGGCAGGAGGGTTCGAGGTGCGAGCTGCCGCGGGCAGAGCAGTGGCAGGCAGGGCTGCCGGTCCTCTAGGGGTCTTCATCTGCACCGCAAACCAGTCGGGGTCCTGCTTCGCGGAGAGCAAGCAGGCAGCTGGGGGAGATTCTCCAGCACAGACCCAGGGCTCTGCCTGGCTCAGGCGAGGCTTGGCTGATTTCGGTTCCTGCCTGGCTCCTGAACAGGACCTCTGCCCTGCACTTCAAGCTGATCCCTTTTTCATCGGGGACGCCCTGGGGCGCCTAGCCGGCTCCCCTGGCTGGCAGCAAGTTTGCTTTGCAGCTCTGCTGCTGGCAGATCACGGAACCCATCTGCGACTGGAGGTGCTTGGAAAGGGCCTTTGGCCTCAGGCAAGAACAGCAGCAGCTACAGAGGTCCAGCCTGTGACTGGGTTAGGCTTGAACCACCCTAAAGCCAGAGTCTGACTAACCCTTTGAGATGCCAGGCAGGTGATGGACCTCACTTCAGTGGTTCTGGGTGGGAGGTGAAGTTACCTACAGTGCACCAGGGAGGAAAACCAACCCCAGGAGGGTTGGGAAAGAGAAGGAGCTGGTGAGGGGCTGGAGGAGCAGCAGTGCAGGGCTGGCTGTGCTCAGAGCAAGCAGCAGGTTGGTGCCAGTGCTGCTTCGGGTCACTTGGGAGCCGGCAAGGCTGAGACAGCTGGGGAATAAATGCTGGTCGTAGTTACTGGTCAGAGAAATAGCAGTAGGTGACTACTGATTAGAGAGACATTGAGAGGTAGTCACTGGTGGGTCATTGCTGATAAGAGAAGTATTGGTTGATAATTACTGACTAGGTAATAGATACTGATGGGTAAATAGTGATGACTTCTGGTGAGGTAGTAGACGCTGATAGATGGAAGCACTGGCAGGTACACAGGGGCAGTTGCTGGTGAGATGATAGCCACCGATAGGTAATTGCTGGGTAGATGATCAATGTTGGCACTGATGAGCTGGTGGCCACTGGTGGCCACCGACTGCGAGGTGCTCACTGTTGACGGTCACTGAGTGCTGCAGTGCCTGGATGCTGAGCCCTCTGCGTGTGGCACCACTGCAGCTCGCTTCTCCATGGCACCTCTGGGCTTGTGCCTTTCAGGCTTTCTCTGCTGAGCCCTGGGGCACTCTGCAAGGAAAGCTGAGGCCCAGAGGTAGGAGATGCACGACCTGAGGGCCGGCAGCTGGAGACACGGCTGCATCTCTTTGTTCCCTTCAGAGGGCTCAGTCACTTGCCTATGGCTTCCCACCTTGTGGGGTGGATTTCATCCTGCAGCGCCTGTTGCAGCGTTGTGATGCTCAGCCCCAGAGCAGAGGTGTGACGAAGGCAGGTGGCAGAGCTGGAGCTCCTCCAGCCCCTCCAGGCTCCAGACTGCCCGTGTGCCCTTTGCTGCTCCCGTGGCAAGAGCCCTGGCAAGGAGGAGGAGGAGATGTGAGTGACAGCCCGAGGCAGGCAGGAGGTGACTCCTGCTCGTGGTTAGCCGTGGTAGGGTCGGGTCAGGTCAGGTGAGGTGAAGAGCCAAGAGAGGAAGGTGTTGGTCTGCCAGGGCTGTGAGTGGCAAGGGTGGCAGCAAGCAGCTGGTGCCGGTCTGCGCTGTGAGTGCAGTGTCACGGCTGGGGGTGGCAGGAGTGCCAAGTGCCAGAGGAGCCTGTCTGCCTCCTGCCGTGCCCAGGCCTGTGTTCCCTCTGTGGAGGGGCTGGCAGCAGAGGTCGGAGCCAGCTGATCCCGCAGGTCCCGTGGATGGAGGAGGTGAGCTGCCGGGTGAGGCCCTCGGGGCTCCCGCAGGCTGGAATGTGGCCTGGCCCGGCGTGGCACGGCTGTGGCAGCGTCCTGAGGAGGGCCCCGGTCCCCCTGGCATTGCTCAAGGGCTCCCTCGCTGCCGCTTCAGACCTGCTGGCCGCAGGACGCCTTTGGGCAGAGACCTTGCAGGCGATCTGGGGCAGCCTTCGGCCCAGCGCACCCTGGGCACAGGGGTGAAGTGTCCCGGGAGTTCCTTGCTCATCCCCGGTGGTTGGCAGGTGCCAGGGCCTTGGGCAGGGCTGCTCGGCTCCGCATCCCAGGGCACTGAAATAGACCTTCCCCGGGTGCCAGAGCAGGGGACGGCTCTCAGAGGAGACAAGAGCCTGGAGAGGAAGGAGGCTCAGCCACTGTCCGGTGGCAGCAGCTGCCTCTGGGGGTGCAGCCAGGCTGCGGTAGGAGGCCATGGTTAGCCTCCACTGGGGTTAAACTGGTCCTGCCTGTGCCAGGCCATGCTGGGCACCCATCAGCCCCTTGTGTTCTCATCAGCAGAGCCAGCTCCTGGGCACTGTGCCTGTGTGCTGCAGTCTGCTCTGCTCTGAGAGCTTCTCCTCCACCGTGAGCTCAGGCAGGTGTAGCTCTGTGCCGAGGCTCTGGTGGCCTCGCTGCTGGGCTGGGCAGTGCTAGGAGCCAGGTCTGCCAAAGGCAAATGCGTTTGTGCCAAGCCAGTGAAACCCTGAGGGCACTGCTCTGTGTGGGGCTTGCTGCGGGTGGGGAGCAGCAGGCTGAGTGTGGACAGAGCTTGGTGCTGCCTTCCCCCCAGGAGCAAAGCCCTGCCGGTGCTGGGCACGGAGCTCTTGCACCTGGAGGCAGCACTGGTGGGCAACCCCTGGCATCAGCAAAGCTCTTGGTTGCCTCTGCTCCCTTGAGCGGTGTGGGGGCTCTCCTCCCCCTGCTGCTGCTGCAGGTCTGCTGCAAGGGCTTGGCTCAAGGACAGCCCCAGTGAGCAGCGGTGATCAGCTGCAGCCCAAGGCCTGTCCTTGGCCCTGGGCATTGCCAGCATGGCAGTAATGGCATGGGCAGGGCTGCTGCCCACTCGGGGACAGGCTGACCTCGGAGAGTCCCTCCCAGCCCACCGCGGTGTGTGACCTGAGCCAGGCTCCAGTGAGTGTCTCCTTACCAAACGTGGCTGGCTCCAGCCCTAGGCAGCTCTGCAGCACGTCCCAGGTGGCTGTCTCTCGCTGACCGTCAGCTGCTGCTGCCCCCAGCCCTGCCCTGGTGATCGCTGCACTTTGCTGTGCTGGAGTTAGGAGCTGCTGCTGCCCCCAGCCCTGCCCTGGTCACTTTGTCGCGCTGGGGTTAGGAGCTGGCAGCGCTTGACTGCCTGGTGACCTCCCCCGGTTAAAAGCCCAGACTCGGGCGGCACAGAACCCAGGCAGAAGTGCAGGGCACTGCCCTGCCCTCTGCCAAGCTGCAGGGGAAGGTAGCAGTTACTGGAGCGCCTGTGTCTCTTCCAGGGGTGTCCTGGTGAGGCTGGAGGGATGCAGCCACCCCGTGGTGATGAAGGGGCTCTGTGCAGAGTGTGGCCAGGACCTGACCCAGTAAGTGCTGTGCTTCCTCCTTCTGCTGTGGGACCCAAGCTCCTTCTTCCCTCATCTCCCTCCCTGCGTCTCTGTTCTGAGCCTCAGCTACAGGGTAGAAGCTTGCAGGCACTGGCAGGGAGCAGCTGGCCAGAGAGCACTGCCAGAGAGCCTGGCGGGGCAACAACCTTTTCAGCTGCACCTAGAAATGAGCCTCAGGTGTGGGGCTGCCCAGAGTGCTGCCCTGAGGAGAGTGAGAGGGGGGATGATAGAGTCACAGGATGATAAAGTCACCAGGCCGGGAGGGACCTCAGGAATCGTCCTCAGTCTCCTGCCATGGGCAGGGACCTCTCATCTAGACTCAGCTGCCCAAGGCCTCATCCAGCCTGGCCTGCAACACCCCCCAGGCAGGAGGCAGCCACAGCCTCCCTGGGCAGCCTGTGCCAGGCTCTCAGCACCCTCACACTGCACAACTTCTGCCTCAGCTCCACTCTCAGCCTGCTCTGACTCAGCTCCAAACCACTGCCCTTGGCCTGGCTCAGACTCCCTCAGCACAAGTCCCTCTGCAGCCTTCCTGCAGGAGCCCTTCAGGCACTGGCAGCAGCTCTGAGGTGCCCCTGGAGCCTTCTGCTTTGCAGGCTGCACCCCCCCAGCTCCCTCAGCCTGTGCTCACAGCAGAGCTGCTCCAGCCTTGCCATCAGCTTTGTGGCCTCCTCTGGCCTCTCTCCAGCAGCTCTGTGCCCTCTTGCTGCTGGTGTTACGGGTTAGAGTGGATCCCTCCCCCAAAATCTGCCCCAGAGAGCAAACTCACCACAGCTCAGCCTCTGGCAAGTCAGAAAACAGAGTTGTACTTTTGCAGTTAAGCTAAATACAGCAGTGTAGACCACACAGATACAGACCACGGTGGCCTTAGGGCAAGGCAGGGTGGAGGAGGCAGCAGCCCAGGCAGCATGGGGGCAGATGGCAGCCAGGAGCTGTGCCTCTAGACAGAGCTCTCAGTGCTCCCATGGCCTCACATTACCTTCTCTTGTCTTGGTCCCCCATGGCCTGCCCCTGGCCTGTTCACCTCTCCCCCCTGAGCCCCCAGCACGTTGCCGCTCTACAATCACTTCCTGAGTGTCTTCATACCTAATAACCTTTGTGTGTGTGTCAGCTCAGTCAAGCTCAGACAGCCACGCCTCAGGGCATCAGAGCAGGAGGCAGGACTGGAGGCTCCTGCAGGTCCTGCTGTGCCAGGGGGGCTGAAGTGGTGATCTCCAGAGGTCCATTCCAACCCTGCCATTCTGTGGCTCTGATTTCCCTGCCCTGAGTGCCTGGTCTGAGCTTTGGCTGCAGTCACATCCAAATGCTGCTCTGCTGCTGGCATCCCAGGAAAGCCTCGGAGAGGCTTGCAGCGAGCTCAGGGGCCTGGGGGTGTGCAGCTCTCCTCAGCTGCTGGTCTCCTGATGCTGCTCTTCCTTTGCTGAGCAGGATACGCAGCAGGAACGGGAAGCAGAACCTGCCACTGTCCACAGCAACTGTGTCCATGGTCCACAGTGTGCCCGAACTGAAGGTCAGCTCTGAGGTGAGCCCCACCACACTTTCAGCCTGCTGCACAGCCAAGGAGCTCCACCTTAGGAGCTTGGCTTGGAGGAGCTGGGTGCTGGGCATAGGTGGCCCAGCTCTGCAAGTGCCCTAATGCAGACTGTCTTGGAGTGATGATGGTGACCTCTGGGAGCCTGAGAACATCACTGCTGTATTGCCTGTGGAGAGCTCACCTGAGATGTCTTCAGGGCTTGCAGTGGCTTTGCAATCTCCTCCCCTTGAGATGGGTGCCCCACTGCTCCCCACAGCTCCAGCCACCTGCTCTGACACCACCTGGCCTGTAGTTAACTTGGCTGCTTCCCTGCTCGGTTTGCTGTGCCGAGTCCATCCGTTTGGTGCTGCAGGGCCTGGGCTGGTTGTGTGTATCAGACCTGCTGCCCACAGTGCCGTGGTGCTGCAGCAGCATTCCCGGGGCAGGCAGCTTGTGGCACAACCTCAACCACGCTGTTGTGTCGCAGCAAGCAGAGCAGCTGGGCAGGGAGGATCAGCAGCGCCTGCACCGCAACCGCAAGCTGGTGCTGATGGTGGACTTGGACCAGACACTCATCCACACCACGGAGCAGCACTGCCAGCAGATGTCCAACAAGGTGAGGGCTTGGTGCCACCTTCCAGCCTGGCAAGGGGAGGGTTTCAAGCTGTGCTTCGCTTCCTGCACAAGCTGGGGACTCAGGGACGAGGGCTTTGTGCTCCAGTGGCCCTGAGGGGGGTTCTTACTTCAGTGACCTCTTTTTGGATGTTGCTGTTCAGTTTCAGTCACTGAATGGCCAAGGGCCTGTGGCCTTGGGATGTTGGTGTGGGCAGAGGGCAGGAGAGGGCATTGTGCCTCTTGGCTCTGCTCTGCTGAAACGTCACCTCCAAGGCTGCCTCCAGCTCTGCTGTCCCCAGCAGCAGCAGGAGGGCACAGAGCTGCTGCAGAGAGGCCAGAGGAGGACACAAAGGTGGTGGCAGGGCTGGAGTAGCTCTGCTGTGAGCACAGGCTGAGGGAGCTGGGGGGGTGCAGCCTGCAGAGGAGAAGGCTCCAGGGGCACCTCAGAGCTGCTGCCAGTGCCTGAAGGGCTCCTGCAGGAAGGCTGCAGAGGGACTTGTGCTGAGGGGTCTGAGCCAGGCCAAGGGCAATGGTTTGGAGCTGAGTCAAAGCAGGCTGAGAGTGGAGCTGAGGCAGAAGTTGTGCAGTGTGAGGGTGCTGAGAGCCTGGCACAGGCTGCCCAGGGAGGCTGTGGCTGCGTCCTGCCTGGGGGTGTTGCAGGCCAGGCTGGATGAGGCCTTGGGCAGCTGAGTCCAGCTGAGAGGTCCCTGCCCGTGGCAGGAGGTTGGAGATGAGCTCTGAGATCCGTCTCAGCCTGAGCCATTCTAGGATTCTGTGATCTTTAAGGTCCCTCCCAATCCAACCATTCCATGAATCCAGGACAGGTGTCCCCAGCTGCTGCTTTCCAGGTTAGTTTCCGTTAGCCAGGATTTGAATGCCTCAAGCAGCAGCTCCTGCCCAGTGCTGCTGCCTGCATATGGAGAGCTCAGTGCCTGGCTCCGAGCAGAAACCAGCTGGGGCCTTTATTCCTCCGCATCCCTGCTACGGGCAAAGCTTGCCCGAGCCTGGAGGTGGCAGGAGGGCCCTTCTGGGCGGCGTTCTGGCGATGCCAAGGCGGTGCTGTCCCGCAGGGCATCTTCCACTTCCAACTGGGCCGGGGGGAGCCGATGCTGCACACGCGGCTGCGGCCGCACTGCAAGGAGTTCCTGGAGAAGATCGCCAAGCTGTACGAGCTGCACGTCTTCACCTTCGGCAGCCGGCTCTACGCACACACCATCGCCGGTCAGTGCCCCGCCCTGCCCTGCGCCCTGCCCTGCGCCCTGCCCTGCGCCCTGCCCTGCGCCCAGCCCTGCCCTGCCCTGCGCCCAGCCCTGCGCCCAGCCCTGCGCCTAGCCCTGCCCTGTACCCTGCCCCACAATCCAGCCCTGCGCCCAGCTCTGCCCTGTACCCTGCCCTGGACATCCTGCCCTGTCACCCCAGCCCCATGCAGCTCAGGCCCCTGCCCTATAGAGCTCAGGTCCCAGCCCCATAGGCCTTTGGTCCCATGGCTGTAGAACTCTTCCTGCTATCTCTGTTCCCATCACACTTCCTTGTTTCTCCTGATCTGCCTCCCTGCTGGAGGATCAGAGGCAACTCCTGGCCTGGCAGCAGAGGCTCCTGAGGGGTTAGGCTGATGGGGCCTGGCACTGCTCTGCAGCATCAGCTGCCTGAGGAGCCTACAGCAGCAATTCTGTCGACAGCAGCATGAGAGCCACAGACAGGCTGAGGAAGTTTCTCCCCCCCCTCTGGTGAGGCCACAGCTGGTGTGCTGTGGCCAGCTCTGGGCTCCCCAGTGCAGGAGGGACAGGGAACTGCTGGAGAGGGGACAGCAAAGGGCTATGGAGGTGTCGTGGGGGCTGGAACATCTCTAGAACGTCTGGAGCTGACTGGCTGGGGCCGTCAAGCCTGGAGAAGAGCTGCCCGAGGGGCATCTGATCAGTGCCTCTAGGGTGGGGGTGGGAGGGTGGCAGGCACCAGGATGTGTTCAGTGGTGCCCAGTGAGAGAACAATGGGCATTGGGCACAGACTGGGCCATCGGAAGCTCGTCTGAACATGAGGAGGAACCTCTGTAATTGCAGGGTGCTGGAGCCCTGGGGCAGGCTGCCCAGAGTGGTGCTGCAGTCTCCATCTCTGGAGCCATTCCAAACTCCCCTGGGCACTGTCCTGTGCAACCTGCTCTGGGTGACCCTGCCTTGGCAGGGGGCTTGGCCTGGGTAAGCTCCAGAGGTCCCTTCCAGTTCTCCCCACCCCACCTGGGGCAGTCCTATGGAGCAGACAGACACAGCCCCAGCATAGCAACTCTGGGGCCGCTGAGTGCTTCCACCAGAGGAGGTTTGGCTGCAGCAGCTCCCTGTGTGCTTCCTGCAGCTGCTCTGAGCAGCTTCCCCTGCATCACCTCCCTCTGCAGCAGCTTCCCGGGTGTGTCCTGCAGCTGCTCTGAGCAGCAGCCCAGATCAGGCAGGGCTTCCTCAGGGCCTTCTCGGGAGCCCAGCAGGATCTTCTGGCAGCTGAAAACGTGGTGTGGAGGCAGAGCTGGGGCAGCCTGGGGGCCACATCCTCCCATCTACCAGCAGGGCGCAGTGAGCAGTGTTCGGGCAGTGCCCACAGAGCACTCCGGGTGGCACTGCTGGCTGCAGAGCGTTCTGCATGCCAGAGGGAGGGCTGGGCTCAGGCACCAGGAGTCCTTCCTTGCAGGAACACTGGAAGCTTGGGTGAGCACCCTGCTGGCTCAGGGCCTCCCTCAGCTTCCCTGCATATGTCCTCTCTTACCCTGCCAAGTCTGAGCTCCTGCTCCCACCTCCTGGAAGGCTTTTCCCTCACGCAGAGGGGTGGCATCATGCCATCCCAGCTGCCTGCCATCTCTAAGCTCCATCTACCCCTGCTGAAGAGCTCCGGGCCTGACGCCTCTGCAGGCTGGCATGGTGCAGGCTGCCTGTGGGCATCAGGTTTGGCTTTGATCCTCTGCAGCCTCCTGCGGTGTTCCTCTTCCCCAGAATTATTGTGGTCAGTTTTTACTGCAGGCTTTACCCTCTGCTGCCCAAAGGCAGAGTGCTGCACTGCCCTCCAGGGTGCTGCACTGCCTTCAGTGTGCTTCCCTGTGTCGTGGCTGCTGGAGTTCCTCTCGGCTGCTGGGTGTGGGAGGCAGTGCCACTGAGCTTTGAGTTGAGCAGGCAGCAGGTATCACAGATGTTAGGGGTTGGGAAAGGACCTCTGGAGATCTTCCAGTCCAACCCCTTGCCAGGGCAGGGGCACCCAGGGCAGAACACATACAAAGTCTCTAGAGAAGGAGACTCCACAGCCTCTCTGAGCAGCCTGCTCCAGCACCCTCACACCACTGAAGTTTCTCCTCATGCTGAGGTGGAACCTCCTGGGCTCCAGTTTGTGTCCATTGCTCCTTGTGCTGTCTCTGGGCACCACTGAACAGAGCCTGGAGCCTGCTTCTTGCCCCCCCGCCCCTCAGCTCTCTGTCACCACTGTTCAGGTCCCCTCTCAACCTTCTCCTCCCCAGGCTGCCCAGCCCCAGGGCTCTCAGCCTCTCCTCCTCACACAGCTTTCCCAGGCCCTTCAGCATCCTCACAGCCTCCCCTGGGCTCTCCAGCAGATCCCTGTCCCTCTTGAACTGGGGAGCATAGACCTGGACACAACACTTCAGATGCAGCCTGACCAGGGCAGAGCAGAGGGGCAGGAGAACCTCCCTTGCCCTGCTGGCCACACGCTTCACCCAGGCTGCCCTTGGCCCTCTTGGGCACAGGTGCCCAGGGCTGTGCCATGCAGCCCTTGCTGCCCACCAGCACTCCAAGGTCTCTCTCCATGGAGCTGCTCCCCAGCAGGTCACCCCTGGACTGTGCTGGTGCCTGGGCTGGCTCCTCCCCAGGGCAGGGCTCTGCAGTTGCCTTTGCTAAGCCTCATGAGGTTCCTCACCCAGCCCTCAGCCTGTCCAGGTCTCGTGGTGCCAGCACAGCCTGAGGGGTGTCAGTCACAGCCCAATCTGCTTCCAGAGAGCTTGCTGAGGGCCCCCTCAGTTCTCTCGCCCAGGCCACTGATGAAGGTGTTGAACAGAGCAGCTCCCAGCCCTGAGTCCTGGGGAGCAACCTGGCCACAGGCCTCCAGCTGGGCTCTGTGCCACTGCCCACAGCTCTGAGCTCCGAGGCAGTGCCCAGCCCCTCCTGGTCCCTGACCCACTCTGAGCTCACTGGCACTGTAAAGTCACTCTGGGGAGGCTCAGAGGGCAGCTTAGAGAGGAGGCCTGGGCTGGTGCCACTGCTCTGTAGGATTCTTTTAGTCAGTGAGAGTCTCTGTGTGCCATCAGCAGGCTGCAAAGGCCTCCTGCAGCCCAGCAGGCAGCCAAGGGCTAGGCTGCAGTCACAGGAGTGAGGGCATAGGGCAACAGAGGGCATTGTGCCCCTTGGCTCTGCTCAGACCTCACCTCCAGGGCTACCACCAGCTCTCCTGTCCTCAGCAGCAGCAGGAGGGCACAGAGCTGCTGGAGAGAGGGCAGGGGAGGCCACCAAGGTGATGGCAGGGCTGGAGCAGCTCTGCTGTGAGCACAGGCTGAGGGAGCTGGGGGGGTGCAGCCTGCAGAGGAGAAGGCTCCAGGGGCACCTCAGAGCTGCTGCCAGTGCCTGAAAGGCTCCTGCAGGAGGGCTGCAGAGGGACTTGTGCTGAGGGGGCCTGAGCCAGGCCAAGGGCAGTGGTTTGGAGCTGAGTCAGAGCAGGCTGAGAGTGGAGCTGAGGCAGAAGTTGTGCAGTGTGAGGGTGCTGAGAGCCTGGCACAGGCTGCCCAGGGAGGCTGTGGATGCCTCCTGCCTACCCAAGGCCAGGCTGCATCCAGCCTACTACTGAGTGTAGCTGAGAGGTGTCCCTGGGCAGGGTGGGGAGGTTGGAGCAGATGATCTCTGTGGTCCCTTCCAAGTTGAGCCACTCTGTGGCTGCTCACATTTGGCTTGGAAGGGACTCTCACAGGACACCTAAGTCAAACAGTTTAGGAACTGTAACCTGAAAATTGAAGCAGTAAAGCTTCATAGCAGGGTAAATAGAGTGAGAAGCTTAGGCAGAGCAGGGTGAGAGTGGAGCTGAGGCAGAAGTTGTGCAGTGTGAGAGTGCAGAGAGCCTGGCACAGGATGCCCAGGGAGGCTGTGGCTGCCTCCTGCCTGGGGGTGTTGCAGGCCAGGCTGGATGAGGCCTTGGGCAGCTGAGTCTAGCTGAGAGGTCCCTGGCCATGGCAGGAGGTTAGAGCAGATGGTCCCCGAGCTCCCTTTGGTCCCTTTCTCTGCCCAGCCCAGCCCAGGTCCCTGCCTCCTCAAGGAGCGAGCAGGAGGCTCTCGGCCGGCAGCGCAGGCTGTGTGCAGCCTCTCTGTGTTTGTGCAGCCCTCTCTGCCTGCAGCTAATTGTCTCAATTCATTATGCCTAGGTCTGCCAGGGCCCCCCCCAGGGATGCTTCACCAGCTTGCAGCAATTGTTAAGCATAGTCGGGTGAGTTAAGGTTGAACCTCTGTCCTTAACTCGGAATGTCCTTGCCATCATGAGCTCTGAGCTGCTCCGGGTCCCCACTGCTCACAGGGCCCTCAGGACCAGGCTGCCACAGGCAGTGGCTGCAGCCTGTGCACTCTTTGTTCCTTTGGAGACCCAGCTGGGGCTGGGCTTTCTGCAAGGAGCTGGGCCTGGGTTCCCTGCAGGTCACAGAACCACAGCGTGGCAGGGCTGGAAGGGACCTCTGGAGATCATCCAGCCCAACCCTCTGCCAGAGCAGGGTCACCCAGGGCAGGGCACACAGGGACACAGCCACGTAGGTTTGGAATGTCTGCAGAGGAGACTCCACAACCTCTCTGGGCAGCCTCCTCCAGGCCTCCAGCACCCTCACAGGGACAAAGTTTCTCCTGTTTACATCTGGAAGCTGCTAGAAAGACAAAGCTGCCCCTCAGAGCCCAGAGCATGCTGAGCTCTGCTGCTGGCTGTGAGGTGGTACTTGGGGCAAAGGAAAGGCAGGAAGGCCCAGGACAGGGGTTCCAGAGCAGCCTTTGCCTAGCTCAGTGCCCACTGCCCTCTGCCTTCATGCTCTCCATGAGGGCAGGGAGACTGATGCCAGCTGCAGTGCCAGTTCAGGCAGGCATTTCAGCTGAGCACCTGAAGTGCCAGCTTCTCTGACCTGCTGTTGCAGGTAGAGCTGCTGGCAGGGGCTCAGAAGCAGGTCCCTGTGCCAGTGTAGCCAGGTGCTCCTTGGCTGTGACATCCATCTGGCTGTGGCACAGCTCCTCCCCTTGTGGCACTGAGAAGTGCAGTCAGAGAAGTCACTCCGGCCTAGCCCCTCCTGGGGAGCTCAGGAGGTGTTCGTTGTGTGGAACGGAGTTGGGAGAGGCCTGAGCTAGAAGGTGCCAGGGCAGGAGCTGCAGCTTTGCTCACTGTGCCCACGCACCGCAGCACATCGCCAGCTCCTGCAGACTCCCCTGCAGCCCCGGGGCAGAATGAGCTCAAGAGAGCTTCCAGCTCTATAGAGAGGTGGAAGTGGCAGCAGCCTCCTGTAGGCACCACCTGCTGTAGCTCTGCCAGCCTCACCAGCTTAGCCCCACGTGCCTGCTGTGTTGGAAGGAGCCCAGGTGGGATCCTGACCTTTGGTCCCACTGCAGCAGTTCTTGATCCACCCCACTCAGCTTCCCCTGGAGGCTGCCTCTTACCTGTGCCTTGAGCTGCAGATGATGCAAGGAGCCCCTTAGCACTAACCTGGGCATCTTTCCTCTCTCCCAAGGCTTTCTGGACCCTGAGAAGAAGCTTTTCTCCCACCGGATCCTGTCAAGGGATGAGTGCATCGACCCCTTCTCCAAGACAGGGAACCTCAGGTGGGTCTGTGGGGCCTGGGCTTGCAAACAGGGCGGCAGGGGGGCACCTCTGCTGAGCACCAGGGGCACTGCTCTCTGTGCTGGACATGGCTGTGTCTGCCCCTCAAGTCATCTCTGCCTCGGGAGGGCACCATGGCAGCTCATCTGCTGGAGGTCTTCTGTGCTGGTGGTGTTTGCACTTCTGCTGAGTGCTCTTGTGATGAGTGAATCACATCTCATGGGAGCATGGAGTGGGCTGTGGGGGGGAGGGACCTCAGAGATCACAGAAACATAGAGTGGGTTGAGTTGGAAGTGACCTCAGAGATCATAGAGCCATGGAATGGGATGGGTCGGAAGGGACCTTCAGGCCCATCCAGTTCCACCCCCTGCCATGGGCAGGGACACCTCCCGCCCAAGCAGACTGTCAGGCACAGCCATGCCTTGCAGAGCTCCTGAAGCAGAGCCCCATCAGCCCGTGCTCTGCTTTCCAAAGCTGCCTCCAGTCTTTGCCCTGCTGTGTCTCTAGGGACCTGTTCCCCTGTGGGGACTCCATGGTTTGCATCATCGATGACCGAGAGGACGTCTGGAAGTTTGCCCCCAACCTGATCACTGTGAAGAAGTATGTCTACTTCCAGGGCATAGGGGACATCAATGCCCCTCCTGGCTCCAGGGAGCTCCAGGAGAAGAAGAAGAAAGGTAACCGTGGGGTGCAGGCTGCTTCTCAGCTCTTGCCAGTGCTGAGGTGCGGGGGATGGCACCACAGCGGTGGGCACTGCTCCGTGTGGTGGAAAGGGTTCCTGCAGCCCCAGGCCAAGCAGCTCAGTGGAGCTAGGCTGCTCTTGCTGACAGCCTTCTGCTGGGCAGCCACAGCAGGTGGCTGAGAGCTGGCCTGCCAGCACTCCACATTGTTCAAGGGCACAGAAAAGGGGGCAGTGCCTCCCCTTCTCCTCCAAACAAGGCACTGCATCCCTTGTCCCACCCTAAAGCCAGTGCTCTGCCCTTTGAGCCTTTGACCCTGTGTCTGGCATCCCAGCAGGATCTCGAGTGAACCCTGAGCAGCATCTTGGTGCTGCTCAGAGCTGCAGAGCTTCACCAGGAGCAACATCTTGGTGCTGCTCAGAGCTGCAGTTTCTCAGCTGTTCAGATCCACTTATCTGGGGTTTGAAAACTGGGAAATAGGTGAAAGCTGTGGAAGTTTGTGAAGGAAGTTGTTTGGGGTCTGTAGTAGCCCTTGGCACCTGCAGTATCTCAACAGCTTTGGAAGTCCAGGTGTCACCTCTAGGCGTGGTGAGGTCTGGCTGCTTCTGCAAGGTCTGTCTTGAAGGAGAAGGGGAATAAAGTTTTGTTTAAGTTTTCTAAACAAACAAGCAAAAAAAGCCTAAACAAATGAAACAACAACAAAGCCCAACCAGAGAAAGGTCCCATCCCAGCCCCAACCCAGCCCAAAGAAGCCTGCCCTGAGCCGAGCAGCCCCCTGCAAGCCAAACGAGCAGCCTTGTCCATGTCTCCTTCCTTCCCCCACTCCTGTCCGCAGCAAACCACTCACCGAGAGCAGAGGCCCCGGAGCCGCTGGCAGCAGCCAAGGACCGGGAGGAGGTGCGAAGCGCTGTGTGCCTGCAGGAGCACAGCAATGGGCTGAAGAGGGCTCCGAGGGATGCCTGCTCGGCCAACGGCAGCGGCTCTGCGGGCAGGGACACCCCCGACTGGGAGGTGGCGTCGGGACGTGCCCTGGGTGCTCGGGACTCCCTGTGCGGTGGCAGTGAGCAGAGGGTGGGCAGCAAGGGCAGGGCCGGGCGGAGCGGCGCAGCAGCAGCTCAGGAAGCCTCCGAACAGGCGCCGGGAGCGGCAGAGGAGCAGCAGAGCCAGGCCAGAGCCAACGACTTGGACTTTGAGCTGTCCAGCGACAGCGAGAGCGAGGCTGGCACGGACGGCGGCAGGGCACCCCCAGCCCCCTCCGACGGCGGCGGCAGCGAGGACAGGAGGAGCTATAGGGGAGCCAAAGAGCCCCCGCAGAAGGGCAGGGAAGGGCCCGAGCAGGAGCAGGGGCAGGGGCTGGGGAACCACACTGGGGAGCCGCAGGCACTGTCCCCCCAGGGCGGGCAGGCAGGCACCGAGCCAGAGGCGCAGGAGGAGAGCGAGCAGGAGAGCCTGGGCGAGCTGGGCAACGGCTGCACCGACAGGAAGGAGGCCGAGACAGAGTCCCAGAACAGCGAGCAATCCGGCATCACCATGGGCGAGTCCCTGGACCAGAGCGTGGAGGAGGAGGACGAGGAGGACGACACCGACGACGACGACCACCTGATCTACCTGGAGGAGATCCTGGCGCGGGTGCACAGCGACTACTACAGCAAGTACGACCGGTACCTGCGCCGGGAGAGCCCCGAGGCGCCTGACATCAGGAAGATCGTGCCCGAGCTCAAGAGCAAGGTGCTGGCGGACGTCACCATCCTCTTCAGCGGCCTCTACCCCACCAACTTCCCCATGGAGAAGACGAGGGAGCACTACCACGCCACAGCCCTGGGCGCCAAGATCGTCAAGAACCTGGTGCTGAGCGCCGATGCCCCCGACAAGGCCACGCACCTGATCGCTGCCAGGACTGGTGAGTGTGGGCACAGCAGCCAGGAGGGGTGAGGAGTGTGGGCATGGCTGCCACAACGGGCGAGTGTGGGCACAGCTGCCGGGAGGGGTGAGTGTGGGCGCAGCTGCTGCGATGGGTGAGGAGTGTGGCCACAGCTGCTGGCCAGGCCCTGCCACCCGCAGCCTCTCCCGGGCAACGCACAGCTGCCTGACGCCAGGGCTGCAGCTGGCAGCCAGGGGTGGCTCTTTGTGAGCCTCTGCCAAAGCTGCTGGGCTTCGCTCAAGTGAGTCATTCGGGGCAGGAGCCACCAAGGCACCTCTGATGCCATGTGCTGTGCCCACCCCCTGCATAAAGTGCTGCTGAGATGTGCAACAGCAGCTTCAGCACCTAGGCCCTGCTGTGAAGTGCAGCAGCAGGGGGGGTCAGAGGAAGGGCCACGGTGGCCTTGTGAAGTGCAGCAGCAGGGGGGGTCAGGGGTCAAGGTGACCTGCTGGGTGGGTGAAGGAAGGGCTGTGGATGTTGTGGTTTGGGTTGGAGAGGACCTTCAGGATCATCCAGTTCCAAGCCTCTGGCATGGGCAGGGACACCCTCCTCTAGCCCAGGCTGCTGAAGGCCTTACCCGGCCTGGAGCACCTCCAGGGTCAGGACAGGGAGCAGAGGTGTCCCTGTGGGTTGGCTCTAGGGCACTGCTTCTATGGTGCCAGCGCTCTGAGCGGTTCAGTGTGCACCCACCCTTGCTGGCCTGGGGGTGCTGGGTGCTGTCTGCTGTGGGTGGGCATCGCCATGTGGTGCTCGGCTGTGCCGCAGGCACGGAGAAGGTGAGGCAAGCTCAGGACTGCAAGGACCTCCACGTGGTGAACCCTGACTGGCTGTGGAGCTGCCTGGAGCGCTGGGACAAGGTGGAGGAGCAGCTCTTCCCGCTGCGGGATGACTACATCAGGACGCACAGGTGGGTGGGCAGGGGCCGTGCCCGGAGCTGGCAGTGCGTCCTCTGGGAGCTCCCTTCCAGCCAGCCCACTCCCTGCTGAGACCTCCAGAGCCCTTTTGTCGTGTGCTGGGTGGGTCGCTCTGGAGGGGCTTCCCAGGGAGGCTGTGGCTGTCTTCCTCTGGGGGTGTCCCAGGCCAGGCTGGATGAGGCCTTGGGCCTTGATGGGAGGGGTCTTGCCCACGGCAAGGGGTTGGAGTGGATGATCTCCGAGGTCCCGTCCAAGCTGAGCCATGACCGAAGCCTCTCTCCTACCCTCTGCCCCAGGGAGAACAGCCCTGCCAGCTTCCCAGAGGCTCACAGCACCTTCCAGACCGCTCTGTTCCACCCCACACCCATCCACCCCAGGGCCCAGCCCGGCCCTGAGCTGCGCCTCTACGACCCCACCACGGGCAAGCTGATCAGGAAGGGTGCCCAGCCCTCGGGCCAGGCCCTGTTCCTGCAGGCTCCAGCTGCTGCCATCACCCTGCCAGGCCACGGCGAGCACTCCTCCTTCAGGTACCTGCAGCCAGCCAGGGCATGCCACAGCCCTCCTGCCTGCTGGGGCACTCGGGGCCCACCCCTACATGGGCAGTGGGCGTCTGCTGGGGGCCTCGGCTGCTTCCTGAGGGGCAAACCAAGGCACAAGTGTGAATGAGAGAGCAGCCGAAGGGAAGGCAGGGTGCTGGGGGGCAGGGGCTGCTGTGACCTCACCCACCTGGCACCTCAGAAGAAACCATTTGGGCACAGAAGAGGGGGCAGCCTGCCGCTGCTGTGCTGGCTCTGGGAACACTGGGGTGGGGGTCCATGAATGGGTCTGAGGGCAGCTGCCTTGTGTCTAGCAGACCTTCCTCTGCAGCCAGGCCAGGAGCTGCTTTCTGAGTGCTGAGGAGGGCTGCAGCTTACAGCGTTCATTAGCGACTCATTAAGGGTGACTGAGTGCCAGCCAACAGCCCTGAGGTCTCTGGCAGCAGATGCTGAGGAGGAGGAGGCAGCAGCCTGCAGCTCTCAGGTGCAGGCCAGGCTCTGGCCATGGTCAGCAGTGCTGCCTTTGGTGCAGCCACACTGGCTCCAGCTCACCCCAGTGCCCACCAGCTGAGCAGGCCTTGCTGGTCGCACTGCTGGGGAAGCTTCCAGCTTCAGGGACATAGGCACTGAGGCGGCCTCAGCAGCTGACCCTGAGCTGTGAGCTGCTGGACTCTGGAGTGCAGGAATGGCAGCCAGAGGAGTCTTGACAGGCTTGAGAAGTGGCACAGTGCCAGCTGCAGGAGGTTCAGCCAGGCCAAGGGCAGGGTCCTGCAGCTGGTTCAGGCCAAGCCCAGGCACCAGTCTAGGCTGGGGGCAGAGTGGGTTGGGAGCAGCCCTGAAGAAAGCCTTGAGGGTGTTGGGTGCTGAGCAGCTGCCCAGGAGCCAGCAGTGCCCTCCTGCAGCACAGCAGGCAGCCAGGGGCTGGGCGGCAGCCAGAGCAGTGTGGGCAGAGGGCAGGAGAGGGCATTGTGCCCCTTGGCTCTGCTCTGCTCTGCTCAGCCCTCACCTCCAAGCCTGTCCCCAGCAGCAGCAGGAGGGCACAGAGCTGCTGCAGAGAGGCCAGAGGAGGCCACAAAGGTGATGGCAGGGCTGGAGCAGCTCTGCTGTGAGCACAGGCTGAGGGAGCTGGGGGGGTGCAGCCTGCAGAGGAGAAGGCTCCAGGGGCACCTCAGAGCTGCTGCCAGTGCCTGAAGGACTCCTGCAGGAAGGCTGCAGAGGGACTTGTGCTGAGGGGGTCTGAGCCAGGCCAAGGGCAGTGGTTTGGAGCTGAGTCAGAGCAGGCTGAGAGTGGAGCTGAGGCAGAAGTTGTGCAGTGTGAGGGTGCTGAGAGCCTGGCACAGGCCGTCCAGGGAGGCTGTGGCTGCCTCCTGCCTGGGGGTGTTGCAGGCCAGGCTGGATGAGGCTTTGGGCAGCTGAGTCTAGCTGAGAGGTCCCTGCCCATGGCAGGAGGTTAGAGCAGATCTCTGAGCTCCCTTCCAGCCTGAGCCATTCTACGGCTCTGAGAAGGTGACCACAAAGCCTCTGCCCACGGCTGCAGAGGTGCTCCAGCACGGCTCAGGTTCCCAAGCAGCCACAGCCTAGTGCTCAGTTCCTGCCTCTCCCCTCCCTGCACTCCTGCAAGGTGTCCGTGGAGAGGCTCTCTCTGTGTTGTCCCTTCTCATCCTGCTGCTACCTTCCCTCTCTCTCCAGTTCCCTTTTCCCACCACTGTCATCTTGCCCTCGGCTTTTTCTGCTCCCAGCTTGCCTGCTGCTGTCAGCAGAGGGGTCTGAGCCTCCTGCCTGTGCAGGCATCACCTTCCCAGCTCCTCTGCGGCTGTGTGGCGAGGTCTGAGTGGTGCTGCAGCCTGGGCTGTGGAACGAGCAGCAGGGACCTGGAGTCGTGGAGACAGCACCGGGAGCTGGGCAGCTTCCAGCTGGGCTCTCAGTGGAGCTTGGAGGGAGCAGAGCAGAGCTGTGTGAGCAGCACAGGGGGCACCTAGCCCAATGGGGCCTGGTAGTGCCTTGCGTCTTGCTCTGGGGAGAGCAACGGGTGCTCTTGGCTCTGCCTTGGTGCCAGCAGCTACAGTGCAGAGCTGTGCCCACCCCTGAACCCGTTGGCTCTGTGCAGAGCTGTGCCCACCCCTCAGCCTGTTGGCGCTGTGGAGACCTGTTAGAGCAGAGACTCAAGGCAGAGCCAGGGGCAGCAGCTGAGGCAGAGTCTGGGCAGATGGCAGGGCACCTCTGTTCCACAGCAGAGCTGCCTGACTGCTGTGCCAAGAGAGGGATGAGCTGCACTTGGCAGCAGCCCTGCAGCATGGGAGGGGCAGTGCTGCCCCTGCAGCCGCTGCCTTCAGGGGTAGTTTGGTGGTGCCCTGCAGGCAGCAGTGGGGGCAGGCTGCAGAGGGCAGCGGCGCTGCCAGATGGTGGGGTGGGGGCACAGCGCCCTGTGCAGGCCGGCCCCGTTGGCAGGCTCCTCTCTCTGTAAAGCAACCTTCTCGGTGTCCTCCACAGGGTGGTGCAGCCGCACCAGCAGCAGCTGTTCGAGGAGGACGAGCTGCCGGCAGGGGAGGCCGAGGAGCAGCCAGGCCCCTCCAGGCGCAAGCGGCAGCCCAGCCTCTCTGAGACCATGCCCCTCTACACCCTCTGCAAGGAGGACCTGGAGAGCATGGACAGAGAGGTGAGCTGGGCACGGGGGGTGATAGGCACAGGGGAGCGTGGACAAGGTGAGCCT
The DNA here is from genome assembly GCA_013400475.1 of Tricholaema leucomelas. Lineage (NCBI taxonomy): Eukaryota > Metazoa > Chordata > Aves > Piciformes > Lybiidae > Tricholaema lacrymosa > Tricholaema leucomelas. Next base: position 250,274 of record WAAF01001965.1, on the reverse strand, counting down.
GGGCACAGGAGGAGTGGGCACAGGGGAGAGCATGGACAAGGAGGAGAGCCTGGACACAGGAGAGAGCATGGGTAAAGAGGAGAGCCTGGGCACAGAGGGAAGTGTGGGTAAAGAGGAGAGCATAGACAAGGAGGAGAGCCTGGGCACAGGGGAGTGCAGATGGGAGGTGAGCCTGGGCACACTCAGGGGTCCCTTGCTGCCTACTGCATGGATCTCTGACCTTTGGAGAGGACCTTCTGCAGCTGGGCCAGTGCGGTGTGGAGCTCCCTGGCAGGGTGCTGTGCCCTGTCACCCAGCTGCTTCCTGGGCCCTGGCCCTGCTCTGCCCTGGGCTTTGCTGCTCCGCTCTCTGCACACCCCAGGGGTCTCCTTTAGTCCTGTGCCTTGTGCTGGCTGCACAGGGAGCTTTAGCTGCTTGTCCCCTGTCCCTCAGGGGCCCTTTCCCTTTAGATGCCACCCTCGTGCCTGGGCACTGCCCTGGCCATCAGGAGAGTGCCAAGGCCAAGGGCTGCCCTGGGGACAGGCCCTGGTCCCCTGTGTCCCTGCCAGCACTTTGCTGTGGTCCTTTCTCCATGCTGGGTCCCCTCCTGCAGCCTGCAGAGGTGCGCAGATTCGAGGTGCTGCCCGCGCAGTGGCAGCCACTAAGGGCAAGGACAACCCTGCTGGCTCCCAGGATTGTTTGGGTTCTGCTGAGTTCAGGCACGAGCCCCAGGTGACAGCAGAAGGCAGCCAGCCAGGGGCGCTCGGAGCTGTCCCTGGCAGCACTGCAGGGCAGGCAGCAGGCAGAGGTCCAGCGCTGCTGGGGAGCTCCAGAGTGCAGTTCCAGTAAAGCAGCAGCGTTCCAGGAAGCCTCTTGGAGGGCAGCAGGAGCTGACTGAGCAGGAGGGTGGCCAACAGGGCAGAGCAGCTCCTCCAGCCCCTCTGCTCTGCCCTGCTGAGGCCATGGCTCCCCAGCCCAGCTGGATGTGCTTCCAGCCCATCCATGCCCTGGCTGGGCCCTCAGCAGCTGAAGCTAGACCAGCCCAGGTGTGCTTTCCTGGAGCAGAAGGTGCCCAGAGCTCGCTGAGCCCTCACCCAGCCCAGGTGTGCTTTCCTGGAGCAGAAGGTGCCCAGAGCTGGCTGAGCCCTCACCCAGCCCAGGTGTGCTTACCTGGAGCAGAAGGTGCCCAGAGCTGTTCCAGGAGGTGCCCCGAGAACATGCTGGGGTCAGTTTGCAGTGTGAAGGAGCAGGCCCAGGTGGAGCCTGTGGCTGCTGCTGAGCTGAGAGCTGCCCAGCAGTGGTGGGAGGCTGACAGGGGCTGTCCTGGCTCTGCCCTGGCAGGTGGATGACATCCTGGGAGAAGGCAGTGATGAGAGTGACAGTGAGAAAAAAAAGCCAGAAGAGGAAGGAGAGAAACCAGAGCCTGGCACAGCAGAGCCCCTGGGGATGAAAGTAGAACAGAGGCCTGGATCATCATCATCATCATCGTCAGTAGCAGCCAGTGGGAGGAGCTCAACAGGCAGCGTGCCCAGGTAGGGGCTCTGCACCAGTGCTGCTCACCTCTGCCTGGGGACACGTGGGGACCCTGACAGGGTCCTGCTGGGTGCAGCTCTGGGGCTGGCTGGAGGAGAGGGCTCAGGACAGACTTCAGAGCACTGACGGAAGGGCACTGGGTGGACACAGCTCTGATCTCCTGCCTCTGCAGCAGAGCTCCACGTCAAGAGTGCTGTGCTGGCCCTCAGTGGTGAGCTGTGGTGTCAGCACTGCGAGGTCACAGCTGCAGAAGCCACCTGGAGTCAGGAGAACTCTGAGCACCTCCTGGGAGCCTCCAGCAGAGGTGCTGGGGTGACAGGAGGAGAGCTGGGGAGACCCCAGCCTCACCCCAGCCCAGGGGAATGGTTGGATGCTTGGAGTCCATGATCCTAGAGGTCTTTCCTAACCAGAACAGAGCCATTGTCCCATCTCCTGGAACTCCCAGCCCCTCCCTGTCAGAGGTCCCTCCCCAGCTCTCCTGGAGCCCCTCCAGCTACTGGCATCAGCTCTGAGGTGCCCCTGGAGCCTTCTCCTCTGCAGGCTGCACCCCCCCAGCTCCCTCAGCCTGTGCTCATAGCAGAGCTGCTCCAGCCCTGCCATCACCTTTGTGGCCTCCTCTGGCCTCTCCCCAGCAGCTCTGTGCCCTCCTCCTCCTCCTGCTGCTGGGAACAGCAGAGCTGGAGGCAGGCTGGGAGGTGAGGGCTGAGCAGAGGGCAGAGTCTCCTCGCTGGCCCTCGGGCTCATGGCCACACTCTGTGTCCCAGCTGCAGGGGCCACAAGCGCAAGCTGGAGGAGGAGGATGGTGGCAGTGACTCCAGCAAGGACTCCAGCAATGAGGACGAGGAGGGCAGCAGCTCTGAGGCCGATGAGATGGCGGCGGCGCTGGAGGCAGAGCTGAACGACTTCATGTGAGGAGGAGGAGCGGGAGGAGCTGGAGCTGAGCTGGAGCTGCCCTGCCCGTGCTGCTGCCCAGCCAGAGCTGACCTGTTGCCAGGGGCCGCTGGGGCAGCTGTGTGCCCAGGGGCAGTGGTTCTACAGAGCTCTCTTTAGGGGTTTTACTGAAGCAGATTCTGCCTTTTTAGCCCCCAGAGGGGCGAACTGGGCAGGGGCTGTGCCATGCCAGAGTCCAGGGGGGCTCTGCAGGGGCGCCAGGGCTGTGACTGAACACACCTGGCCGGGGGCTGTGGGTCATTGGGCAGAGGAGATGGCGTGGCCTGGGGGGTGCAGCTGCTGAGCTGGCACCCTGTGCCACCGAGACGAGCTGCCGGGTCTGAAGGGTTAACCTGGCAGGCCCGGGCTGTGCGCAGGGGGCAGCGCTGCTAGCTGCCCGCATCTGCTCCCCTCGGCAGAGGTGTGGCACAGCCCCTTCGTGACCTGCAGTGCCATGAGGGCACCTCCAGCTGGTGGTGCCCTGGGGGCGGGGTGCAGCACGGCCAGGCCCAGCCAGGCCCTCAGCCCCCGGCCAGGAGCCTGCTGTAAAGTTTTGTACATTCAGTTTCCTACCTGACCCACAGAGCAGATTTTGTTCTTCCCTTTAATAAAGGCTTTGTTTTGTAGGCCTTGGCTGCTCTTGACTGCTCCCTGGGGCAAACTCCTGCCGGTGGGCACTGCTCGGGGCCCTGCGGAGCTCCTGCTCCACTGCGGCTGCCCGAGGCTGCAGCCTGCAGGGCTGCTGGATCCTGCCCCTCAGCTGCCTGGCATGCAGCAGCTGCTGCCACCCACCAAAGGGGGCTGCAGGAGACAGGGGAGGCTGCTCAGGCTGGTGCTGCTTGGGCAGCATCCCCCCGGGGGGAATGTGGCACTGCCCGGCCACGGGCAGCTCTCAGCCCCAGGGACCATCAGGATGCCTCTGGGTGCCAAAGCAGCTTCTCTGCAGCCTCCCCAGCTGCCAGGGGTGGCTCCTGCCTTCTGGGCACAGAGCTGTGCAGGGCTGGAGGCACATTTTGGTGTTCTCCAAGCTTTGGCACAGGTGCAAATGTTTGGAACCTTCTTAGAGCTGGTCAGTACCCCAAGCGTAGGTGCCAGGGGGTGGCACCAGGCTGCATTCAGTGCTGCAGGTGGTCCCTGCCCCCAGGGGTCGTTTGTGTTTAGGTCTGATCCCCTCTGGCCCAGGTGGTGCTGAGCTGCAGGTCCAGTGGACACTCCCAGGGCACATTCCAAAAAGCACTCCGGGTGGCACAGGAGGAGGCTGCAGCTCTGCCTGGCAGCTCTCGTTCCCTGGACTCTGCAGGCTGCAATTCTGCTGCCTCCTGGCAGCCTCAACCCTGTGCTCTGCACTGCTGCTGTCCTGCACTCTGCCAGCCACTGCTGCTCCTCTCCAGCTGCCCCTCTGCAGGGGCCTTGTTCTGCCTCCTGCTGCAGTCAGCCACTGGCACAGGCAAGAAGCCTCTCAGCAGCACCCAGCTGGCCAACTGCTTGGACACACCTCAGACCACCCTGGGCACGTCCAAGCAGCCTCCCAGCCTGGCTTTGGGCCCACTGCCAGCAGGAGCTGTGCTGGCCTTTGTGGGGCAATCACATCCCCTCCAAGCCACCCTCCTCTGGGGGCTGCATCCACAAAGGTTAGCTCTCCCTCTGCTGAAATCCACAGCTGCCAGGACTCAGAGGTGTGCCCAGGTGCACCTTGCTGCCCTGCTGGCTGGACCTGAAGATCTCGGAGGTCTTTCTCACCCCTGCCCCTGATGGTCTTCTGCTCGGCACTAAGGGGATCTGAGGCCAGAAAATGACATTTGCCACCAAACACCACACTGAGGTCAGCAAAAGTCTCTTCCCCGGCCCTGAAATCCACCTCGAGAGCTCTGCAGGAGCTTGAAGAGAGGCTGAAAACGGCAGCGAGGAAATGAAGCCTTTCAAAAGGCCCAAGTCGTGGAGCCCTTTGAGCTCCTGCCCGCTGAGTGCTGGGGGCTGCCTGCCTGCAGGAGTCTGGAGGTGCTCCTGCTGCTCTTTCATGTTCCCGCGGAGAAAAGCTTCGGGGACAGCTCTCAGTGCGGCTCCAAATGAGGCTTTCAGAGCAGAGTGCTCCAAACAAAGCCTCTCTTACTTCTGCATCGAGGGCTGTGACAGCCTGAGTGGAACCGCGGGCATGGCAGGCTGCAGAGAGCCTTTCTGCGTCCTTTGTGTCCCTCAGATGGAGAGCTCCAGCCCCTCTGGCAGCTCGGAGTGCTCCAGACGTCCTCTGGCAGGGCTCCTGGCCACTGCCCCCCTCAGCCTGGCACCAGACTCTGAAAGCTATGCCCTGCTTGGCCATGTTCACACCAGTCTGGTCTTGAGGGTCCATTCCAACACGGACCCTTCCACGGTCTTGCAGGTCCTTCCCAGGCCATTCCATGATCTTGGAAGTCCCTTCCACTACCGACCATGTCCCGATTCTCTGGGCAGGTGGGGCAGGACTGCTAAGACCCAGGTCTGGAGCTGCAATGCCTGTCTCGGCTCCACAGGCTTTGGGAGCAATCCATGGAGAGCAGTGCCAAGGTGGAGCCAGGGAGGACAGCAGGAGATTGAGTGGCTGGCCTGGTGGGTTTGTGTGCCAGAAGAACAGGACATGGGATTAAATGAGCAGGGAGGAGGTCTGAGCTGGCAGACCCACATTGCTGCCTTGGGAATCACAGCTCGGGGAGAGTTTGTGCCCTTGCAGCTCGCCAGATCCTGCACCCAATGCAAGCAGCAGGCACTGGAGGAGGGGATGTGGTTACAGTGTGGGTGAACCTCCCCAGGACACAGAGGTGGCGCCACTACAACTGCCTGAGAAGACCCTCTGAGAGGGGCAGCGCTGGTGCCGTGGGGCTGCAGCATTCGTCCACTCTGACCTGGCGTTCCCCATCCACCCACGGAGAGAAGGCACCAAGCAGCAGCTCCATCGTCTGCTTCAGCCTGGAGAGGCAAGTGGCGACCTAATTAATGCCTGTAGAAGGGTGCCAGGCTGGAAGGCACCCCGAGGGTCAGCCGGTCCAACCCGTCTGCATCAGCTTTGCTTCTGCCGGGAGAGGCAGGACCGCTGCCGGGTGCCAGGACCAGCCAGAAGTTCCTGTAGGGGGAAGAAAACATCAAAGAACAAAAGGTGAATGGATGCCAGGATGCCAGAGAGGCATTAGAAGGTGTGGAGGCTGGCAGGAAGCTGGAGCCAGAGCTGTGGATATGTCCTGAAGAGACAGGCAAGAGCTGACGGGGCAGCGGGGGAAGGGGTTTCAAGCCTTGCAGACAACCTGCAACTCGCTGTAGCAGGGGAGCGGGGAGGGGGGGGTCCAGCCTGGCACCCTCTGCCGAAAACACCCAGTCCAGGAGCACGGTGCCTTTTACTGGCACCGGGGAGCAGCGCCCCGGGCACACAGCGGCACCAGCGTCTGTGCATCTCCGCAGTGTCCACAGACTGGCAGCGGCTGTGCCCGAGCGGCCCCGATCCTCGCTGCCCGCTTTGTCCGCCGAAGGTCCCGGCAGAGCCCGGGCACAGCCAGGGCAAAGCAGCGATGCCCAGCCCGGGGGTGCATCCCGCAACACCGGAGGCTGCCGAGGGTCCCGGCAGAGCAGCCAGTACGGCGGAGCCGGGCTGTGCCCAGCCTAGGTGGGAGGGGGCTGGCAACGGGCGGGCTTACGGCAGCCCACCCGGAGCAGCTCACTGGCGGCAGAAAGGTTACTCCGGGGCTCGGCCTCGGCTTTCGGGCAGCCCGCAGCCGCTTGAGGGAAGCTGGCGGCGCCGGGACAGCGGTGGGGGAAGGGATCACTAACCGCACTGGCCCCGCCGAGAGGATGCTCCCTCCGGGATCCCCACCCCGCGGCGCCGCCTGGGCTCGGCGCTGCCCCCGCTGCTGTCCCGGTGGCCAAGGGCGGGCCGGGGGCTCGCCCGGGGCAGGGCCCGCACCGCACCGCCTCGGCACAGCTGCAGGCACGGCCGCCCCTGGCCGCTTGCCCCGGCGGCAGGCGGCGCTCCGCAGCCGGTTCTAGGCGCCGAGGCGGCGGCAGGACAGCGGCGGGCGGCAGCAGTCGGGGCGGAGGCGAGCAGCGATGGAGCGGGGAGCAGGCGGTGCCCGAGGTGAGAGCGGGGCCGGCGGGCGAGGAGCCGCGGGCGGGGGCTACGCCGCCAACTTGCCGCCTCCCCTGGCAGCGAGGCGAGGGGCGCAGCCGGAGCCGTCCCACTGCCTCCTTCCCTCCTTGTCCCTCCCGCTGGGAATCGGCCCCGGGACGGCCCCGGCGGATGGGCGGCAGCCCCAGGTAACGCCCAGGGTCTGCGCCGGGAGCGGGGGCCGGGGGCGCTCGGAGCGGGAGGGGGTCGGCGGCGGTACTTTTGGTGCGTTTAGCTTTTGGGGTCCGTAAAGGTCAGCATGAGCTGGGCTAGCGCTCGCAGTGACGCGGGGAGCCCTGGCACGGAGCTGCATAGGAGCCCCAAATCCTGCTGCAGCTGCACAGGAGCCCCAAACCCCATCGGAGCTGCTTCGACACCCAAGTCCTGTGGTTTCTTGCTTAGGCAGAGCTGCTGCTGGGTTCTGGGGTCCCTATCAGGGTTTAGACCAAGTGGATCTCCACGCAGGTTGGGACCTCTGGGCAGAGCCTGTGCGGCCCCGGTGGTTGTGGGTCTGAGTTTGGATCCGGAGCAGGACTCCTCCGGGCATGCCTGGCAGCAGAGGTTTGCTACGTGTGCCACTGGAAATGTGCTGCCTGTGCTCGGATCAGACCACAGGTGGAGAAGGAGCAGCAGGGCTCTGCCTGTGGTGCACACCAGGATCAGCGCTGGCCCTGAAACCAAGGGCTAAGATTTGTCCCAGGGGACATGGTTCGTGTCCATGAGCCCCTGATGACCCCGAATCGAGACTGAGACCCACAACCATCTGGGTCGGGTCTGTCCCCGCAGGAAGGCCGCCTGAATCCACGCGAAGTGGCAGCTCTCCGTCCGAAGGCAATTTGCAGTTCAGTCTGCGGCACCGAAGCGGTTTAGGACGAGACGTCCTTCAAGTCTGCTCATCCCCCCCGGCTATTTCCATGGCTCTGAAGTGACTCGAGGGTGACCTTCAGACGAGAGAAGTCGGCTTTTCTCAGAGGATTTCGAGCCTCTTTTATTTGCTCTTCTGAAGACTTCCCTGAAAGAAGCAACCAGAGCACTTGGAAGGAACGCCAGGGCTGAATATTCAGCAGCCCTCTCCCCTGGGCAGGCGCTGTAGGACTTCCCACTGCCGCTGGGGAGGTTTCTGAGCAGGCACAGATCAGGTTTGCCGCTGGAGCTGGAGGAGGTAGGCAGAGGAGGGCAGTCCACTTTTGTCCCCCGCTGCTGATGTGGTGTGAAAGGGGCTGGAAAGCAGACGACTGGCTCAGCAGTCTGCTTTCCTACACGGTCTGGGGGTTGCTCAGTCCGTGCAAACTCGAGACCTGCCTTTGGAACGTGGCTCAGTGGCCAGGGTGGTGTTGAGCTGCTGGCTGGACTGGATGATCTGGGACTATTCAGCCTGGAGAAGAGGAGGCTCCGAGGTGACCTCATTGTGGCCTTCCAGTATCTGAAGTGGGCTACAAAAAAGCTGGGGAGGGACTTTTTAGGCTGTCAGGGAGTGCCAGGCCTGGGGGGAATGGAGCAAAGCTGGAGGTGGGGAGAGTGAGAGTGGAGGTGAGGAGGAAGTTGTTGAGCAGGAGAGTGGTGAGAGCCTGGCAGGGGTTGCCCAGGGAGGTGGTTGAGGCCCCATGGCTGGAGGTGTTTCAGGCCAGGCTGGCTGAGGCTGTGGGCAGCCTGCTCTAGGGTAGGGTGTCCCTGCCCATGGCAGGGGGGTTGGAACTGGCTGATCCTTGTGGTCCCTTCCCACCCTGACTGATTCTACGATACTATGATCTCGGAGGGCTTGCCCAGCCCAGACCCTCCTGTGCTTCTGTGCAGAGGTATCAGGAGGTCCTCTGGGCAGCACCTGCCTGGCACATCGCTTGGGACACAAGCAGCACCTGCCCCTGAGCCTCTGGTCTGGTGGGGAAGAACAGGTGGAGGCAGCTCTGCATTGGCTGCCAGTCGATGTCCAGCACTCTCTGGCTCCACTACAGAATGGTTCTGAAGCACCCAGAGGACAGCTCCAGCGCTGTGTGAGCAGCTCCTGCCTCAGTGGTGCCTGCACGGCTGGAGCCCTGCTGTGTGGTTCTGTGGCTCCGAAGCCCTCAGATGGAGGAGTTCTCTTTTTTGTACTTCCCTCTAGCAGTTGTTGGGTTTCTCTGCTGAGCAGGGCACTCAGGCACGCTGCTGCTGCTGGGCGTTGGGTGCTTCTCATCCATCCTCCTGAGAAGAGGAGGCTCAGGGCAGAGCTCATTGCTGTCTGCAGCTCCCTGAAGGGAGGCTGTAGTCAGGTGGGGTTGGGCTCTGCTCCCAGGCAACCAGCAACAGAAGAATGGGACACAGCCTGAAGCTGTGCTGGGGGAGGTCTAGGCTGGATGTTAGGAGGAAGTTGTTGGCAGAGAGAGTGATTGGCACTGGGATGGGCTGCCCAGGGAGGTGGTGGAGTCACTGTCCCTGGAGGTGTTGAAGCCAAGCCTGGCTGGGGCACTTAGTGCCATGGTGTGGTTGATTGGACAGGGCTGGGTGCTAGGTTGGGCTGGATGAGCTTGCAGCTCTCTGCCAACCTGGGTGATTCTATGATTCTATGTGGCACCTTGGCTTGGAGAAGGCACTGTGCCAGCTGGCACATCCTGCACAGCCTCCTCTGCGATGCCCTGGCTGGAGTTTGTGGAACATCTGCTCCTCTCCTGGGTAGCTGAGTGGATCTGGTCTGGAACAAGAGAATCTGGTGGCTCCTCTGCCTGAAGCTTTTTCCAGAGAAGAAAGGCTCTACCAGCTCCAAGGCAAGTGACAGATGTTGGAGGAGAGCTCCAGGAGGGCTGCAGGCCTGAAGGAACGTTTGGGAAGCATTTCAGGAGTAACAGAATGCAGAAGAGTCACGGCAAAAAAATGTCCACTGACCTCGATCTGCTCCTGGGCTGGACAAACCCAAAGGAAAACCCTCACTCAGCTGTGGAAACCTCTGCAGCCTGCTGCTTCAAAGCCTCTCCTGCCTCCTGCCCTGAAAAGTCTCCAGGCTGGGAGGGGAGCACAGGCAGGAGGAGGCTGGAGCTGGGTGAAAAGTGAGGAGAAGCTGCGGTGGGCCTGGCAAGCTGCAGGGGGTGTGCGTCATTGGACTCCTATCCTGTGCTCTGTGACTCACCTGGAGAAGTCGAGCAGCACTGGCACGAGATGGAGAGCAGGAAGTCACTGAGGTCACCAGAGCCATGTGGCTGGAGTGAAGCCAGACCAGGTATGGCAGAGATAGGTCAGAGCAGCTGACAGGTCCTACCCGCCCAGGATGGCTTCTCCTGGCTGAAGTCATCCTCAGGAGTGCTGCGTCTCGGGGCAGAAACTACAGCAGCAGATCTGCAGGGGCTTTGGCTGGGTTTCTCTGCCCAGAGAGGTTGTAGAGTCTCCTTCTCTGGAGAGATTCCAGAGCTGCCTGGACAGTGTGACCTGGGCAGGAGTCAAGGTTTCCAGCCACAGGGGTTCTGTCCGAGGGGGTCTCTGGTCTCTGTGGAGAGCTGCAGTGCTGATGGCAGGGTGCCATGCTCACGGAAGTCATATGGAAGATCTGTTGCTGCCATGAAATCCACAGTGAATACCCACAGGCTCCTCGGCAGAGATTCTCAAAGGGCATGAAGGGCTCTGCTCACTTAGGACAACTCTGGTTGTGCCCCCAGTGCTCTTCAGACACACTAACAGATCCTGCTGAGCATTCAGCTGTTGCCCTTGTACCACATCTGCCATCCCAGAGCACGCAGGTGGGGCTGGGTTCCTCTGTGCAGGCAGCAGAGAGTGCTGCCTCTGTGCTGGCTGCCCCTGGAAGCCAGTGGGATCCAGTGGCTGATGTGCCCCTCGGGGCTTGCTGGCCCTGCACTGCTGAAGGCTCTGCTCACTGCACTCCAGCTCCCAGCCCCCAGGTCTGATATGGATTTACCTGGGAGTGGTTTGCTTAGGTGATCTGAGATACCTGAGGTGATCTGAGATACCTGAGGTGATCTGAGCCTGCTCCTAGACACAGCAGACCAGGGGCCCGATCCTGGCAGAGAGCTTCTCACAAGCTGCCTTAGATGCAAGGTGCAGGAAGTCAGCACAGGTTTGGACCAGGCTCTGAAATTGTTAAGTCTCTGCTCCATGCCACATTCCTCTCTCTTCCAAAGCCTTTTATCCTTCGCTGCCCCTCTTCCTGCACAGGCTTCCAGGAAACCTCATCTTTCTTTCTGATGTATGAGTTGCTGTGGGCCTGAACCCCCTAAGTGCTCTGTGTGATTACCAGATTTCATCTGAAACCAGCACAGTTTGCATTCCCAGGCTGACCACAAGAGGTTTGGCTCGGAGCTTTCACTCTCCCACTCTCTTCCTGTAACCACAGCTGTGTTTGCTCTTCGCTTGCACTTATTGCATGCTTCTGGGTCATGAAGCCACCCTCTGTGGCCATGAAACCATCTCTATGATGGCTACAGAGGCACATGAAGTTGTGTTCTGACCTGCACTCACTGCAGGGCATTGGAGGGACCTGCAGAGGGTTGGAAGGACCTGCAGAGTGCTGGGAGGGACCTGCAGAGCATTGGGAGGGCCTGGAGAGCACTGGGAGGACCTTTCCTGCTGACTGGCTCTGTCCAGTAAGCCTTCCAGGGGTCTCTTCTGCTCCAGCCCCTCCACCACCTGAGGAGTGACCTCCCTAGGAGCCACCTTCCATGCGCCTTCAATTCCTCTTGCCTCAGATGATAAATAGAGCCACAGAATCCTGGAGTGGCTCAGGTTGGAAGGGAGCTCAGAGCTCATCTCCTCTGACCTCCTGCCATGCCCAGGGGCACCTCTCAGCCCAACTCAGCTGAAGCCTGGCCGTCAACACCCCCAGACAGGAGGCAGCCACAGCCTGTTACAGGGTTTCACCACCCTCATGCTGCAGAACTTTGTCCTCAGCTCCAGTCTAGTCCTGCTCTGCCTCAGCTCCAAACCACCCTTCCTTGTCCTGGTGTGCTGCCCCTGCTGCTGGGTCTGGTGGGGTCTGACGGTTTGCTCCATCACAGGGCTTGGAGACCAACCAGGGCTGCAGGTTCCTGCCAGGACATGGATGTAGTTGTTTGGGATTGAGTTCGGAGGGAGGAGGGAGGGGAGCTGAGTAAACTTGCTGCTTGCTCAGGGCTTAAGCTCAAGGGTTGTGTGGGATGAGCACGTGCTGAATGCATTAAGTGAAACGAGGTCACCTCGAGTGTGAAACAAAGTCGGAGACAGAGCTGTGTACAGGGCCAACGACAGCCTCTCTCTGAGGCACCTCCATTACGGAGCTGTTGGCTCCTTATTTACTGAGCTGAGTGCAGGTTCTGGGAGGCTCGATGGCCATGTTTGCTTTGTGCTGGATGAGCAAGCAAATGGAAGATGAATTCATTTTTTATGAGCTGCTCTTTAGTGAGGATTTCCAGGAGGGCTGAGGACAGAAGCGATGTTGGGTCTGAGGCTTCAGTGGCTCTTTTGTGCTAGCAGGAGAGGCAAGAAGCCACAAAGAGTGATGGAGTTTTGTCTGGGAGCTGTGCTCTGGGGTAAGTGAAGCGCAGGGAGCTGAGACTGGGGCCTCTGGTGTCCTGCACGTGCAAACACTGCAGAGCTGCTGAGCGCCTGGGCCTTGTGCTGTCCTGGGGGAGGCAGAGGAAAGGGGATTTGGATTCCTTGGTGGGCCACAGAACTGCAAAGCGCAGGCTCAGAGCTGAGCTAAGCCCAGCTTTCTGGAGGCACCTGTCTGCCTGCTTCAGCAAGCACCAAGCTGCTCCTCCCTGGTCGTGCCAGCACTGCCGTGCTCCAGCAAGCAGGACCCAGCGGGTTAGACCAGCAGAGCACCTGCTAGGCAGCTCCTGTTGGCACTGAGCTCACCAGGGCCAGCAGAGTCCTGGCATGGTGGGGGGCATGCAAACACAGGCGGTGCCTGCTCGGGCTGTCCTTTGGCACGGCTACCTCCATCTCCATCCAGCTTTCACCTCTGTGCTGGTTGCACCCCCTCTCTTGTCTGCTTTTCAGGCCCCGTGGGCAGGTCTCTCCTGCGCAGTGCTGGGCAGGGCACCAGACAGCACCAAGTGCAAGAGCACCCTAGACCCCCTGGGCCTCTGCCCAAGGCATCTGTGGTGGGAGCAGCAGGACGGCTGCAGGCTGAGCTCTGTGCACGGTGAGCCAGGGATGTGCCACAGCCACGCGTGGGCCTTGTCCTGCTTCTGGGCAGCAGTGCCAGGTCCCAGCAGGGCCCTGAGTCAGTGCCTGGGCTCCCACGAGGCTGCAGAGGAAGCATCCTGTGGGCACCCTGAGCTGTGTTTCAGGGCTGTGCCTCTGAGCCACTATGCAATGACCCCTCCTGCTGTCAGGCTGTGTTGCCTTTTACCAGGCAGAGCTTGAAACATTCATTGCTCCAGAGCCTTCTCCTGGCCTCCCCTGCCTACCACAGGACCAGACCTGCAGGGCTTTGTGACTGGCAGTTAAAAATAGGCTGCTGGCAGAGCCAGGGAGCAACTGAGTTAAGAGAGCTGAAGTTCACCCGGATTAATGCCCACTGCTTGGTGTGCCACCAGCCACAGCAGGTTACTCCAGACTCTCCAGATGGGCTTTCAATATCCCCAGGGATGGAGATCCATGGTGACCTCTCTTGGCATTCTTCTCCAGTGTTTAACCACCCCCATGGTGCCAGTTCCTGCTGTGCAGCCACACACAGATCCCAGAGCTCCTGGAGTCAGAGACTCATGGAATGGCTTGGGTTGGAAAAGACCTTAAAGACCACCCAGCCGCAAGCCCCTGCCATGGGCAGGGACACCTCCCACCAGCCCAGGCTGCTCAGGCCTCATCCAGCCTGGCCTTGAACAGCTCCAGGGAGGGGGCATCCAACACCTCCCTGGGCAACCTGCTTCAGTGCATGACCACTCTTCCAGTCAAGAAGTTGTTCCTAATCCCCACCCTAAACCTCTAACCCCTGCAAGGCCTAGAAAGAAGGATCCTGATCCAGCAGGGTGGTGGAGAATTGTGTGTGGAGCCGTGGTGGGAGCAGGCAAGGTGGAGGTGCACTGAGCAGGTGAACAGTCCCGTCTGCATGGAGGAGATAGCCAAGAGGAGACTGTGGGGCAGCTGCCTGCCCCGGCATTCACTCTCTCCCCAACCCACGGTGAGCAGTGCCTATGCTCGAGAGGTGTCAGCTGCTGCTGTGGCAGAGGCTGGCTGAAGCTGTGCATGTGGGCAGCTCCTCACCGGGGACAGACACAGCACTTCTGAGTCAGGAGGAGCTGTTGGGCTCTGCTGCACAGAGGAGCCCGCGGCCCTGAGAAGCCCTCTGGGCATGCTCCTCAGCCTGGGCACTGCAAAGGCTGAGGAGCAGAGCCCAGTCCTGTCTCGTGTCCCTGCAGCGTGCCCACTGTCGGCCCCGGTGCCGTCAGCTGGGATGGTGGAGATGCCAACTGGATGATGAGGCGGTGCCATTTCTGGAGGCTGCTTTCCCGCAGCAGCTGCATGCCCGGGATAACCTTGGCATGCAGGGAGTATTTTGAGCCCCAGCTCGCTGGGAAGGGTTGTGCTGCATGCCATGCACATGAGATCAGGACCAGACCTTCCAGGCTTCTTTTACTTCTCAGGAGAGATGCCAGACTGGGAGCCTGCAGGAATGGCTTCTGCTTTACTGTAGGACACAGTGGCACAGCAAGATCTCCCATGCTGGTCCACTGGCATCTGCCCTGCTCTAGGGCAACCACCCCACCAGGGTGCCAAGGGGAAGAACACAGGCAGCTCTCTGACCTTGCCGTGCTGGGCCAAGGGTTGACCTGGATGCTCTTGCAGGACTCTTCCAACCAAAGCTGTTCTGTGCTCCTGGGATCCTTCACTTGCTTGGCTCTCCACAACAACCTCCAGTGTGTGCTGATGGAGTCTGGCAGCTCCAGTGTGAGGGCACCAAATCCATTCCAGAAACCAAACTCCAGCATCTGGTGTGCCAGAACTGTCCAGAATGGACCAGTTCAGCCTCAGGCAGTGCCATCTGTGGTGACTCCTGCAGAGACACTGCTCTGCCTTTTGGGACTGAGGGGCTGGGATTGGTTTTCCTCTTGGGACCGAAGGGCTAGGATTGGTTTCCACCTAGCAAAGCCTTACTACTGCAGTTGTGTTTTCCAGGTTGTCTCTCACATGGAGCTCCAGACGCCTTTGTTTGAGTAGCCTCCAGGTCCCCAAGGGCTCTGCCAATGTACCAGGAAATGGCTCTGCTCTCCGGGAATGCAGACCCAGAGTTCAGCTCCTGCTCCTTCAATAACCTGGAGAGGTTGTGTGAGGTGCAAACCAAGAAAGGCTTCTTCTACAGGAAGGCCAAGCTGCTGCAGCCCAGGGAGGACCTGTGCTGCCTGGCCCGCCTGGAGGACCGCAGCAGGTTTGTGATCATCAACGTTGGGGGCATCAAGTACAGAGTGCCCTGGACCACCCTGGACAACTGCCCCCTGACCAGGCTCGGGAAGCTGAAGTCCTGCCGCAGCCACGATGAGCTCCTGGACATCTGCGATGACTACGACGTTGGCCGCAATGAGTTCTTCTTCGACCGCAGCCCCAGCGCCTTCCGCACCATCATGGCCTTCCTGAGCGCCGGCAAGCTGCGGCTGCTGCGCGAGATGTGTGCCCTCTCCTTCCGTGAGGAGCTCCTCTACTGGGGCATCGAGGAGGACCTCCTGGAGCGCTGCTGCAAGAGGAGGCTGCGCCAGAGGGAGGAGGAAGCAGCTGAGGCCAAGCTGTACGAAGCAGAGGTGGCCGCTGGTGAAGGCTCGCAGCAAGCCCTGCAGGGCCCTGGCCGCATGGGGCTGTGCATGAGCCAGCTCAGGGACATGGTGGAGAACCCCCACTCGGGCATCCCAGGCAAGATCTTTGCCTGCATTTCCATCTCCTTCGTTGCCATCACTGCCATCAGCCTCTGCATCGGCACCATGCCGGACGTCAGGCAAGAGGAGGACCAGGTGAATGCAGCTGTGCCCAGGGAAGGGATGAACACGGCCACCTCGCAGGGGCTGTGGCTTGTGCTGTTGTCTCGGGGAAGGGATGAACACAGCCACCCCACAGGGTGGCTTGTGCTGTTGTCTCCTCAGGGAGGGCATGGACAAGGCCATCCCAGCAGGTCCTGTGCTGAGGGCTGGCCAGGGCAGAGCACAAAAGGTTTCGTGTCCCTCAGTACTGAGGGAAGGTTGGCCCAGGCTGTGCCTTGCCAACACAGCTTGGCACTTGCCAGCAGCAGGCAGCTTCAGCCAGCATCTCTGGTTTGTGACATCTCTAAACAGATGACAAACTACCTGCAGGGGACAGAGACATCATCTGGGCCCGAGGCTCACAGAGTGGGTTGGAAAGGACTTTCAAGACCGTCCAGTACCAACCCCTGCCGTGGGCAGGGACATCTCCCACCAGCCCAGCTTGCTTGAATGCCTGCAGGCAGAGGGCAGCTACAGCCTCCCTGGGCAGCCTGTGCCAGTGTCTCACCTCCCTCACTGAAGTATTTCTTCCCCAGTCAGCTCTCCTTCAGGGCACTTCGCTGTCCCGCCCGGGGTTGAACCCGCAGTGCCCTGCTCTGGCAGCTGCCTCAGGGTTGTTTTGATGGCACCGCTGGGGCGGGGCAGGGCAGGCGAGCAGAGGCAGCAGCTCCACGGCAGGAGCACAGCAAATACTCTGGTCCAGGCAGGCTCTGTGCTCTCAGGAGGCTGATGCATGCCCTTGAAACCCAGAGCAGGGAGAATGCTCTGGGTTTGGTGTGGCTCAGAAAAGCTGACGAGCGCTTGGGCCCTGATCTGTACCACAGCTCAGTTCCTAGGACTGGCTCTATGTAGGCCACCGAGAGCTCCTCTAAAGGAGGATCAAGAAGGACATCCAGGTCTGCATCAAACTTGTGCTGAAGTACAGGCCAAGGGATTGGAGGTCCATGGCCTCTTGGTTTCTACCCAAATCCAAGCTTGGCACCATGTGTCTGGGCACTAACTGTGCAGGAGGGTCCCTCTGACTATCGCTTGTGCACCAAGCAGGTGACTGGGCACTGCCCAGGGGTGGTCATGGTGTCTCCGTCCTTGGAGATACTCTGGATGTGGTCCTGGGCAACTAGGCTGAGAGGCCGGGCCAGAGGACCTGCAGGAGGCTCAGCCATCGTGCGGCTGTAAGCTTCATTTGGGTTGGGTTTCCCACCTGGAGAGGCAGCTACATGGGGAGAGAGAGGAGGGCTCAGGGCCTGGGCGTGGCAGAGAGCCAGGGTCGTGAGATGAACAAAGGTCACCTCGGGGTACCTTTGGGTGGGGAAAACTGCAGGAGTGTCCATGAAATAATGTTCTAATTCCAGTGGAAGGTGATGTGAAGGAGTCAGCCAGCTGCTGGTGGCACCTGAGACCCTGGCAGGGAGCTGCTCTTTGCTGCTGAGCTCAGGTGGAAGCTGCTCAGAGCTGGTTTTCTGCCTGTGAGACTCAGACCTTGGGGGTTGAACTCTGAGCCACATCTTTCTGTGTGGCTCACCTGGAACAGGCTGTTTAGGGAGGCTGTGGATGCCTCCAAGGCCAGACTGGATGAGGCCCTGAGCAGCCTGGTGATAGTTGAGAGGTGTCCCTGCCCATGGCAGGAGGTTGGGGCAGATGAGCGCTGAGGTCACTTCCAAGCTGAGCCACTCTGTGAGTCTCTGATTAATGAAAGTGTAGCTTGTGCCTCCCGTCCTGCCCTGGAACTCACCACACAGCAAGCACCTCTCAATTCAACAGAGATGTTGAGGTGCTGGAAGGTGTCCAGAGAAGGGTGACAAAGCTGGTGAAAGGCCTGGAACATGAACCCTGTGAGGAGAGGCTGAGGGAGCTGAGGGTGTGCAGCCTGCAGAAGAGGAGGCTCAGGGCAGAGCTCATTGCTGCCTGCAGCTGCCTGCAGGGAGGCTGTAGCCAGGTGGGGTTGGGCTCTGCTGCCAGGCAGCCAGCAACAGAAGAAGGGGACACAGCCTCAAGCTGTGGCAGGGCAGGTTGAGGCTGGATGTTAGGAGGAAGCTGTTGGCAGAGAGAGTGATTGGCATTGGAATGGGCTGCCCAGGGAGGTGGTGGAGTCACCGTGCCTGGAGGTGTTGAAGCAAAGCCTGGATGGGGCACTTAGTGCCATGGTCTGATTGATGGCCAGGGCTGGGTGCTAGGTTGGGCTAGAGGAGCTTGGAGGTCTCTGCCAACCTGCTTGATTCTATGATTCTTCCACCCAGCCTGCACTTACAAACCTGCAGCCACTACCAAGGACTAGTTGTAGTGGGCAGGCACTGAGGGTGACCTCTCTAAAAGAACTCTTGGGCCTTTGGGCTTCCTGCTTCCCCTGGGGACCACCTGGGATGTGGTTCCACCATCCCCTCAGGTCTGTGATTAAATGCAAGAGCCACGAGTTGCAGCGGCACCCAGGCACCTGAGCAGATCTGCTGCTGCACTCGTCCCCCTGCACTGCTACTCTGCATTGTTTGCTCTGGGCAGCTCAGGCCACAGCAGGCTGCAGGCCAGAGAAGGGCCAAGTGGCTCAGCAGCAGCTGCCACCTGCCTGCTCTGCACCACTGTGCAAAGGAGGCTCCTGTGGAGCCCTGGGACTCGCTTTCTCGTGCCCTTGCTTACAGGAGGTAGGACTGGCAGCACTGCAGGGCTGTCTCTTAGCTCAGAGTTAGGTCACTCTGTTTTTTCTCTTTCATAAACTCAAAGTAGGTTTCCTGCTCAGAGAGTCCCAATTTCAAACTAGTAACACCCAGTCCAGCTGGGAAGCTTTGAGAGCATCCCTCACCCACAGCTGCAGGCACCAGAAGTTGCTTTGCTGTTGATGTGCTCAGCCTGCCCAACATGGTGCCAGTGACTGCTCCATGCTGTCCTGCTCTTGGGCTGTGCAGGCTCTGGGACACAAAAAGTCGTGCACACCTTGTTCCTGGCCATCACAGAGCAGGATCAAAGCTGCGCCCACACTGCTGTGCAGGCACAGGGCCGTTTCCTTCTGCCTCAGGGTAGGTTTCAAGCCAGGCAGCTTTTGTCGTTCAGCGAGCCCAAGCTAGCTCCCGAAGATGCAGCTGCTGCTCAGAGTCCAGCAGTGAGAGAACTGCAGGCACGAGTCTGAGGTTTGTCCGGCAGCAGCTGGGAGTGCTGAGGTTTGGAAGGGCAAAGTGACACTGCTGCTGAGGTTACACAGGGAGCTCCAGCATGAGGCCGTCAGGACCCTGTGCACTGCTCGGTCTGCACCTTGCCTGTTGAGCTCGGGGGGCTCCAGTGGTGTGTATCTCTCATCTGCACTCCTCCCTGCCCTGGCAGAATCATGAGTCCAGCAGTCGAGCTAGCCGAGGCTGGAGTCAGCTGAGCCTCTCCACAGGGTTCCAGGCGTACATAACTGGGGAGCATTGCCTTGCACTGGTCGCTTGGGGGTGAGGCAGAACCGAGCAGGATAAATGCCTCTGGATCGCTGACTGAGACCCCGCTGCTGCGTCAGCGACCCCCTGCAGGCAGACTCTTCATGCAGGCTCGCATCTGCCGTGGGCATAGGTGATGAATTCAGCAGCCAGGACCCCTCCCAGGCCTTGCCGCATTTGTCAGCGTGGTCACTGGCTGCTGCTGGGCACAGCTCACCCTGCGGCATCCCTTCCATCTGCTCAGGCTCCAGCGTTTCTGTGGTTCCAGTGCATTTTTCTCCGGACCTGCAGGTGACTCTGGAGTGACCCGATGGTGACAGCTGGCTGGGCCCCAGGCTCCTGCCCTTTGCACGGCAGCCTGGGGGCTGCTCTGGGGCCTTCCTTGATCATTGTCCTGCTGATCGTTCCCTTCTTGCCAACCAAAACTTCACCTGGGTGTTTCCTCTCTTGGCTCCAGGTCCTGCTGCTCCGGGCTGGAGGTCTGGGGAAAGGCAAGCAGCTCCTGGTGGGACAGGCTGAGGCCATGGGCTGGCTGATGTGCAGAGCTCTCAGATGGCTTTAAGCCATTTCCCTGTCTAAAAGCTCAGCTCTGCCATGCCTGCAGTGTGCCCAGCCAGGGCAAAGGGCGAAGTTGTTACAGAGCAGGGCATTTTGTCTGCAGACGCCGAGGCGCAAGACAAAGCCAGCGAGGAGAGTGGAGAAAGGCAGAGGGGCTGGCCACGGCTCCACAACAGGCTCTGAGCAAAGGCTTAAGGAAGGACCTCTCGAATTCTGTACTCGCTAAAGGGTCCAAGCAAGCCCCTGAAGATGGCACTGGGTGCAATGGGCAGCAGCTCCGAGGGCTGCCAGCCGGCAGTGCTGACCGATCCTTCCAGGGAGGATGTCGGGGGCATGGGGACAGTCTGTCCTCAGCGGTGCCAGGGCCAGGGCACAGATTGGAGGCCAGAAGGCTTCGCTGGAACTTAAGGAGAAACTTGTGTGGGGTGAGGGTGCTGGAGGCCTGCGGCAGGCTGCAGGGAGGCTGCAGAGTCTCCTCTGGAGGCTTTCCAACCTGCCCGGGCATTGTGATCCCTGCAACCCGATCTGGGTGACCCTGCGGGAGCAGAGCCTGCAGACAAACAGGAAATAGTGGGAATGGTGTGAGGGGCCCAGCACCCCCAGCACCCCCACCCACCCTCCGCCCCGTCGGCAGCAGGGCACAGGCTGCATGGGGCAGGCGCAGCAGAGCGGCAGCTGTGGCACCCTCCTGGCACAGAGCTGAGTGTGCGTGGGCAGAAGCTGTGGGCACTTGCTGCCAGCCCACAGCTGGCTGCCTTCACACACAGTAGAAAAGTAGGGGCAAGGCCAGGCTGGTCCAGTGGGAGGTGTCCCTGCCCACAGGGGGTTGGAACTGGATGGTCTCGAAGGTCCCTTCCAGCCCAAACGCTTCCGGGGCTCTGCTGGCGGTCAGGGCAAGCAGGCTGCCCAGGCTCCTTGGCAGCCAGCTCAGGACCAGGCTTCGGCTGGGCGCACAGCAATGGGGGTTCAAAATGCCCTTTGCTGGCCAGGCCGCAGGGCACAGCACACAAGGGCATGGGCTGGGGAGGGTCCCTGCTGCAGGGAGCCCAGCAGGACGCTGGGCAGCAGGGAGGCTCCCACTGCTGCCTGGCTCCCTTGGGTTTATGTGGTTGTTTATTTCCAGTTGTAGTGAGTAGCACCCCGGGATAAACCCAGCTGAAGTCATCTGGCACAGACTGAAGCCACCTGCCAGCAGCTGCTCAGAGCCAGCTCTGGGGACAGGCTGTGTGGAGCTGCCCCAGCCTCGCTCAGAGCCAGCTCCAGGCCTCATCCAGCCTGGTCTGCAACACCCCCAGGTGGGAGGCAGCCACAGCCTCCCTGGGCAGCCTGTGCCAGGCTCTCAGCACCCTCACACTGAACAACTTCTGCCTCAGCTCCACTCTCAGCCTGCTCTGACTCAGCTCCAAACCATTGCCCTTGGCCTGGCTCAGACCCCCTCAGCACAAGTCCCTCTGCAGCCTTCCTGCAGGAGCCCTTCAGGCACTGGCAGCAGCTCTGAGGTGCCCTTGGAGCCTTCTCCTCTGCAGGCTGCACCCCCCCAGCTCCCTCAGCCTGTGCTCACAGCAGAGCTGCTCCAGCCCTGCCATCACCTTTGTGGCCTCCCCTGCCCTCTCTGCAGCAGCTCTGTGCCCTCCTGCTGCTGCTGGGGACAGGCTTGGAGGTAAGGGTTGAGCAGAGCAGAGCCAAGGGGCACAATGCCCTCTCCTGCCCTCTGCCCACACTGCTCTGGCTGCAGCCCAGCCCCTGGCTGCCTGCTGGGCTGCAGGAGGACACTGCTGGCTCCTGGGCAGCTGCTCAGCACCCAACGCCCCCAAGGCTCTTTCTTCAGGGCTGCTCCCAACCCACTCTGCCCCCAGACTGGCTTAGTGCCTGGGCTTGGCCCGATGCAGCTGCAGGACCCTGCCTTTGGCCTGGTTGAACCTCCTGCAGCTGGCATTGTGTTGCTTCTTAAGCCTGTCAAGACCCCTCTGGCTGCCATCCCTGCCCTCCAGAGTCCAGCAGCTCACAGCTTGGAGTCAGCTGCAACTCAAAAGTCCTGAAGACCAACTCTTGGCCAAGTCACTGCTGGTTTTGGAAGCCTTCAGCTTTGACCCAGCTGTTTCTGGGGTCTCTCCCTCCTGGCCCTGCTTTCCTCCTTCCAGTGGCTGATGAGTTCTTGGTTGCCTTTCCCCATCTGTGTGATGTCTTTCTGCACATTCTTATTTTGGTGAATGGAAAATCCCCTCTGAGGCCTAAGCAGAGCTACAGCCTCCAGCTGGACTCAAGCACAGAGTGAAGTTCTGGGAAGAGTTGAGTTTGGTTTTAACAATGCTGCAATCAAGGGCAGAAGTCCCGAGGAGCAGCAGCTGCAGCTGCAAGGAGCAGAGAGCGTGAACACATTGGCTGATCGCAATTTCGTGTGAGGCTGATAATAGGTCAGACCTGGATGGGATTAGAACATGGTCCAGAGGACAGGCAGGCCTTTAATTAGTGGGGAAAAAAGGCTACTTGACACAGGTCTGGTCTCTAAAAGCCTGCTCAGCCCCTCTTCATCTCAGGCTTTGGCCAGAATTGAGTTTGTTCAGGCTGCAAGAGGCTAAGGACATCTCTGTAGATGCTTCCCTGCAGTCCCAGGGCCAGCTGTGGACAGTGGAGAACGCCAGGGCCCAGCCTCAGCAGAGAACTCCTGAATTGCTTGGGGTGGAAGGGAGCTCAGTGCTCATCTCTCCCAACCTCCCCAACACACCTCTTAGCTGCACTCAGCTGCTCAAGGCCTCATCCAGCCTGGCCTTTGACACCCCCAGGCAGGAGGCAGCCACAGCCTCCCTGGGCAGCCTGTGCCAGTCTCCATTCCAGTGAGGAGCTAAGATGTCACCTTGGTCCTGCTGTGCTGGGGGACCTGAGCTTCAGGCAGCACCCAGCCTCTGAAGGGTGCTGGGTTGGAGGAAGGCTGCCAGGCTGCTCCTGTCCCTGGGGTGGTTCTGCAGGAAAGGTGCAGACAGCAGTGGCCAGACTGTGGGTTTGTGAAGCCACCGAGGACAAACATGGCAGGGTGTGGGAGGGCAGGCAGAGGCTGCTGGAACAGTCCATGAGGAACTGCTCTTACTCCTGCTGGCCCCGCACCAAAACGGGCACACGTGAGCTTGGCAGAGTTCCCTTTCCTTAAGCACTGAGGAGGGCGAGGTGCCAGGGCAGCTGTTAACCAGGGGAGCTGTTGAAGGCCCCAGTGTGCTCGTGGGGCTGCTCCAAGGACAAAGACTCTGTGGGCTTCACTCAAGTTCCCCTCTGGGGCTGCTCTTCTCCAGGTTCTACAGCCCCAGGTCTCAGCCTCTCCTCATCACACAGAGGTTCCAGTCCCCTTCAGCACCTCTGTGGCACTCCCTTGGACTCTCTCCAGTAGTTCCCAGTTCGTCTTGAACCGGGGAGCCCAGAACTGGACATAGTCCTCCAGGTGCAGCCTCACCAGGGCAAGTGCCAGGCTAGCACCAGGAGCTGCAGGTCACCTGCGGCCACTGCCCTTGGGTGTGAGCACTTCTGCCTGATGCTGAGCCCCCAGGAGTGTGCTGTGAGCAGGACGCTAGGGCTGACTCCAAGCACACAGCAGCACCAGCAGAAGCTGCAAGCCCTTAGCTGAGCAGGGAGGGATCCCCAGAGACTGAAGTCCCTGGCACCGCTCTGCAGGCTGTTAACAGCTCGGCCAGCGATCAGCTGTGGGGCAGTGGCCGAGCTGTCCATGCCAGTGCGAGGGTGTGTGGGATGTGTCCCTGGAGGGCTTCAAGAGAGGTGTCCGTGGCACCTGTGGAGGCAGTTTGCTGGCCACGGTGGTTGCTCTGGACGCTCCCAGAGGGCTTTTCTGACCCAAGCAATTCCACGGTTCCATTTCCTTTGGTACCTTGCAAGCCACAGCAGTTTCCCGTGGGGCTGTCCGTGCAGAGCTGCCCCTGCGTGCCCTAGGCTCGCCCACGCTCACCCTCGTGTCTGTCCGCAGGGCGAGTGCTCGCGGCGCTGCCGGGCGCTGTTCGTGCTGGAGGCGGTGTGCGTGGGCTGGTTCTCGCTGGAGTTTCTGCTGCGCGGCCTGCAGGCGCGGGACAAGTGCGCCTTCCTGCGCGCCCCGCTCAGCCTCATCGACCTCCTGGCCCTGCTGCCCTTCTACGTGTCGCTGATGCTGGACCTGCCCTCCTCCGGCTCCGGTGGCAGGCCCGGGGCCGCCGGCAGCAAGTACCTGGAGCGCGCGGGGCTGGCACTGCGGCTGCTGCGGGCGCTGCGCATCCTCTACGTGATGCGGCTGGCCAGGCACTCGCTGGGGCTGCGCAGCCTGGGGCTCACCGTGCGCCGCTGCGCCCGGCACTTCGGCCTGCTGCTGCTCTTCCTCTGCGTGGCCATGGCCCTCTTCTCGCCCCTGGTCTACCTGGCCGAGAGCGAGCTGGGAGCCAAGCAGGAGTTCACTAGCGTGCCCAGCAGCTACTGGTGGGCGGTGATCTCCATGACGACCGTGGGCTACGGGGACATGGTGCCCCGCAGCATCCCTGGGCAGGTGGTGGCCCTGAGCAGCATCCTGAGTGGCATCCTGCTGATGGCCTTCCCAGTCACCTCCATCTTCCACACCTTCTCCCGCTCCTACAGCGAGTTGAAGGAGCAGCAGCAGCGAGCGGCAAGCTGCCAGGTGCACCAGCTGGAAGACAGCACCAAGCTCCCAGCTGGCGGCGCTACGCAGGGCCTTGGGAGCACCTTCCTGCCAGACTCTGCACACAGCCTGAGGCATGGCAGGATGCCAAGGGAAGCTGCTGACGCTGAAGGCCACACAGAACAGCAGGCAGGGTGGGCCAGTCCTGCTAGAACCTCCTGACCTGAGGGGCAGGTGCCCACAAATCTGCCTTTGGAGACCAATCTTGGCTCTTCAGGGCCTGCTGAAAGGTGCCCCTAGAAACTCTCCAATACAGCTGGAGCAGTCTCCTTTCCCACCAAGCAAGTCTTTTCCCTGTGGAGCAGCTGCTGAACTTCAGACAAGCCAAGGTGGGCAGAAAGGTCTTTTCAGGGCTTGACTGGATCTGTTGTGGAGCCCAAGCTGCCAGCTCTGCCCCACGGAGTCACCATGCTTGGAGGTGTTGAAGAAATGCGTGGAGGTGTGGTTTGATGGACGTGGGGGGCTGGGTCAATAGTTGGATGATCTCCAACCAAAACAACTTGGTGAGATGCCTTCAGTGAGCCCTGGCCTGAGTTGCAGGGACTGTGGCAGGAAAGATGCTGAGGGGGCAGCAGGCATCTGCCCACTCTAACCTGAAGACCAAGCACCTGAATGCCACCAAAGGTGGGAATCATTGAGGCACTGAGCTTGGAAAAGAGCTCTGAGATCATCATGGCCAACCTTCGACCCGACACCTCCATGGCCCAACACCTCCCTGACCACCCCTCCATAACCCAACACCTTCATGACCACCCTTCCATAATCCAGCACCTCCATAATTGCTGCTCCACGACCCAGCACCTCCATGGCCACCATATCAATTCTGCATTGTGCCCAACAGCGAGGCCACCCCAGTTCTTCAGCCCTGCAGGCCCTCCTGGAGTCCCCTTGTACCGTTTTGGTTTTAGCATTGACTGGGATCAAATAAAACCAATCCAAAAGGCCCAAATGTGCTTTTTTAACTCCTGACAGGAGAGCTGGAGGAAGGTGACCTTCCTGCTAACCATCTCCACATCAGCAGCCCTTCGTGCTGCTCCCTGGCTGCGTGCTGAGCTCCTTAGGGGCTCTCACCCCACCAGGCGCAGCAAAGACTTCTCCAGGAGACCTGAGGAGCTCAGCACCTGCATAGAGCTGGGTTTGTGGCCTGCAGGTGGTGGCTCCCATGCCTCTGCCACAGCACAGGCAGCCAAAGGCCATTTAGCCCTCACTACACCTGTCAGTGCAGATGACACAGAGGTCCCTGAGGGCCACAGAACCTGTCAGCAACCTGTTCTTGCTGTCAGCATCAAGGGTGGCTGTGAGGGGAGGCCCTGGCCAGGAGACAGCAGGGAGCAGGGGTAGAGATCACAGCTCCGCAGGTCCCAGAGGTCACTTTTATTTTACAAAGCCAAGTCATGGCCCGTGCTATACATTCAGAGCTGTGCCGCGGGGAGCCCGCGCTTCATCCGGGCACTGGCTGCTTCTGGCACTAACAACAGGGTTCTGTACCCTTCTGTCCCCACAACGCCTCGGTTCCAGAGCCCCTGGCCACGAGTCCAAACCTGCCAAACTCCGCACACGGGAGGTGACTTCAGACATGGCTTCCCTGGCTTCTCTTCCAGCATCTCCAGCCGTGCTGTGGGTGGGACAGGTCTGCAGAGCTTGCTGGCTTGGGTACTGGTGGACAGCCTCAAGGAGCTGCACAGGGAAGAGTCCCCGAAGGACAAAATAGGAGGAGCTGCAGTTCTGAGCCAGAGGTGTGCACTGCCAGAAGTGGTGTCCCAAGAGCCACCTGCTGCTTGTATCCCCGTTGAGAGCAGCAGAGAGAGACCCCACGGACCTAAGTGAGCATGGGAGACTCCAGCCCCACAAGGGTCTGAGTCCCCAGGAGGCGTTGGTGGCTCGGCTGCATGCAGCAGAAACACAACCCTCAGGCAGCAGCAGGGGAGCCAGGGGCTAAGCAAGTCTTCGAGTACAAAAGAGCAAGCCCAGATGTTCCTCTGCCACGAGCAGAGCACCGGAGAGCAGCGAGGAGCAGGACGGGGAGAGCCTCCCTGCCGCCGGCACTCCGCCTCTGTAAGGTCACTTCAGGCCTAAAAGCGTTTGGGGGGAGCAGAGCCCAGGGCAGTCGGTGCCCAGCCCTCAGAGCAGCAGCTCCTGGCTCTGCTCACACAGATCCAGCTGGACCTGCCAGGGCAGGAGGGACTTCCCAAGGCCTCACTTCCTTCCACCAAAGAGCTTGGCCCCAGGGCTGGGCTTCTGCCTGCAGGCTTTAGGCACCAGGACCTAAGGGCGCCTGTAGCAGGAGCCCCTCTGGGGCTGCCTGGCAGCGAGGGGCACAAGCCTGTAAGGCAGCACAGGGACAGCCCTCCCTGCCGTGTCCTACGGTGGGACATTCCCACCAAGTGTCTCACCACTGCAGCCTGCTGGCACGTCCCTTGAGGTCCCTTCCAACCCCACCTCTGTGGCGCTGTGGTGCCCCTCCAATAGGCAGCTTGCCACCCATGAAGACAGCCACGAGGTTCCCACATCAGACAGGGCAGAGGGACTGCTCTGCACCCCGAGGCTGTGGAACCTCTGGTTGCCTGCCATCAGCAATAAACCATCAGCTCTGGGGCTCATCTGTGAGGAGAAAACATCCTCAGAACCGGCCCCCAGCTCTACCAGTCTGGCTGTGGTCAGGTGAGGCCCACAGAGCCTCGTAGAGAGAGCAGGCAGAGTAGGCACAGCTGCCTCCTACCAACCAGGGCAGGCTCACGGCAGCTGCTGGCCAGAGCTCAGGGGCTGGCCAAGTGCAGTGCTCAGATAGAGCATGGTGGCCTGCACAGAGTGACCTGCACGGGGTGGCCTGCACTGACCAGCAGCCACCACAGACAAGATCTACATTCCTCCATTCCTAGCTGAACTGCCCCAGCTTGCACAGCCCAAGCACAGGCTGCTCAGAGCCACAGATCTTCAGCCTAGGACCTGATAAGCCTTTCCTTGCTGAGTCAGTGCAAGAGCCACCTCGGCACAAACTGGCTCTTGTCTGATGTCACACGATGTGACCATGGCCCTCAGCCCCAGCAAACCAAGCTGCCAGGTGCCAGTCCTACCCCACAGGACACAGCTCTGGCTCCAGCATTTCCCTTTTCCCCTTTCCCTTCCAAGCCCATGGGAGTGGAGCTGCTCTGTGGCTCTCCAGCTGGCAGCACAGGTCTGCTGAGCCCTGCCTTGGGAAGGACACCCTGTGGTGCTGTCCTGGCACGGCTGCAGGAGCAGAGCTGCTCTCCAAGCTCACTGTCCCACAGCACCACCAGGAAGGTCACCTGCAGTCTGCTGCTGCTGGCTGAGGGCTCCACTGGCAGTCCCTGATCCAAGAATGGCTCCAGCACCCTCACAGTGCCCCAGTCATGTGCCACCTGCCATGCCATGGGGAGCTCCCCTGCCCTTCCCCCCAAGCACTGCCTGTGGCTGGCCCATTCCTGGCTGCTCACCTCTGCAGGGCCTCCCACCCTCCGCTTCCTGCTTGCCAGACACCCTCGTAGGGAAGCAGAGAAAGGTCCTGCACCTGCGTCTCCATGCTTGTTCCACATTCTGGCTGCCAGCAGATGCCCCCCAGCCTTCGTGCTAAGACAGCCCTCAGATGGTACAAGTGGGCAGAGCTGCAGGCCTGTTCCTGTGCTGTGACACTTCAGATGCACATTAGCCCAGAGACCATCCAGCCTTTGTGAGTCAACGTGCCTGGGGCTTGATAAGGCTTTGGGTGTAGATGCAGACAGAAGCAGGCCACCACTCCACAGAGCAGATCTGAGGTGCCACCACCTCCAAGCTGGAGGTGCTGCCAGGTCTTCAGGCCCTGCTCCCAGCTCTGTCCTCTGTACACAGCAGAGCAGGACCTGCTGTGGCTGACCCCACAGCACACTGACCTGTGGCCTGTCCAGCCAGGAGCCTCACAGGGCTTTGGTGCTGGCTGGGTGTGTGGGGTGGGACACAGGTTTCTGAGGGTAGGAGCTGTACAAGTAAACCTGCAGCAGGATGGCCACGTCCACAAGAACCTGCAGCAGCCCACAGATGGAGAACTGGAAAGGGGCCTGGTTCAGAATGAAGTAAACAGTCTTGAAAGTGTCCCCACTGGTCCACATCAGCACCATCTTGACACTGAAAGAGGAGAAGGGAACACCATTGAGTTCTTTAAGTGGTTGGGGACACAAAGCAGACCACCAGGTCACAGCTGGAAAGCTGGGAGGTGCTCCAGGAACAAGCCCCACACCAAACTCTGTCTCTGAGCAACCTGAACGAGCCCCATACCAAACCCATGCCTGAGCTCTCTGAACACTTGCAGTGGTTTTGGAATCAAGGCTGAAGGCACAGAAGGTTCCCTTCCTGCAGCCTCTTCTGCTGCTGCCTCCCACACACCATGTGCAGGGGAACGGCTGGAGGAGCAGATTCAGGGAGAACATCCTGGCTTTGGACAGCTTTCAGCTCCCATTTGCAGTTCCCAAATAGTCTTCCTGGAGAAAGCTTTGGATATTCATAGATCCATGGAATGGGCTGAGTTGGAAGGGACCTTGAAGTTGTATCACCCTGCCCTGGGCAGGGACACCTCCCACCAGCCCAGGCTGCTGAAGGCCTCATCCAGCCTGGCCTTGCACACCCGCAGGCAGGAGGCAGCCACAGCCTCCCCGGGCAGCCTGTGCCACTCACCACCCTTGCGGTAAGGAGCTTCCTCCTCATCTCCAGTCCAAACCTGCCCTCCTCCAGCTCCAACATGCCTCTCAGCTGCTGAGGAGTCCAAACAGGGCCTTGCTGGCGCAGCAGGAACTGAGGCACTTCTGCTCCCACGTTTGCTGGGCAAGAGGCAAGGGACACTTCTGGAAAACTGCTCTCTCGCTGCCTCCACAGTGAGCCCAGCTCTGGCCTTTGTGCCCTGGCAGGACCTGACCTGAGCCACGCAGAGCACCCTGGCTGACACCTCCTAGCCAGCAGCCAGCACAAGGAGGCTCTCCTGTGCCTCAGCTCATTGGGGCACAGAGAGCAGCAGCAGCTCAGGAGAGCACTGATCAGTCCTGGCAGCAGGGCTTGACTCCTGTACTTGTGAGGAAGCCTTCATCTCCTTGCAGAAGAGGAACACTTCTAGTTTGAAGCTTGCTCTGAAGGAGATGAGGTGCCGAGGGCTGAGAGTGAGAGAGCGAGGTTCAAAACGTGCAGGAGAGTTGCAGCCCACACTGTGCCAAGGTGGTGCCCACCTCTGCTATGGGGATATACAGAGAAGACTCTGGCAGGGACCTTAGAGCTGCCTCCAGGTAGCTGAAGGGATCCTGCAGGAAGGCTAAGGGTGTCTAGAGACAGGGCAAGAGGAATGGTTTGGAGATGAGGCAGGGCAGGGTAAGACTGGAGCTGAGAAAGAAGTTCTTCTGTGTGAGGGTGATGAGAGCCTGGCACAGGCTGCCCAGGGAGGCTGTGGCTGCCTCCTGCCTGGGGGCATTCAAGACCAAGCTGGATGAGGCCTGGAGCAGCTGAGTCTAGCTGAGAGGTCCCTACCTGTGGCAGGAGGTTGGAGGAAATGAGCTCTGAGGTCCTTTCCAGTCTGAGACATTCCATGGTTCTATGGTCTCCTCCAGCAGCTGCTGTCTCTGGAGCAAGACGACCCTGCCCATCCTCGGGCAGCATCCCTGCACCACCCAAAGGCTACCCACAGACAGAAGCAGCAGCTGCAAACAGGCCACAGCCACAGCCCTCACCTCATGCCCTCAGTGGAGCCGTTGCGGTAGTTGCGGTAGAGCTGCGGCACACCCAGCATGGCCTCGGTGAAGACGGCCAGGAAGCCCAGCAGCTCCACGAAGAGAGCCGAGTCCAGCCAGAGGTAGGTCAGGTACCCTGCCAGGGCGCAGAAGGCCAGCACGCACTGCACGTAGTCCGCGAACCGGCTCCAGCGCCAGAAGTGCTTCAGGTCCAAATCTGCAACACAGCGGTGGCGGCACAACGATACACGAGGAGCTCCTGCCCTCCTGCCGCCCCCGGGGCGAGCCGCCCGCCGCACCCGGGGAGGAGCTCCTGCCGCGCCCGGGACGGGGCTGCTGCAGAGAGGAAGGATCGCCCAAAGGCCTGCAAGTTATCCAAGTACTTCACCTGGATGCTCTGGCCTCTAGGTACCAAACAATGAAGAACCTGGGGGTGCTTCCAGCACAGCTGGCACAAAAGCAGCACATCACAAGACTATGTCACTACCAAGCAGAGGCCCCAGCCACCTAGTCACCAACATTCCTGCCAAGAACCGTGGCAGTGATGACAATCTGCTGATCACCTTTTGCCTGAAAAGCTCATCTCTAACAGAGAGGAGGAAACCAGCCCAGAGCCTCAGCTGCAGCAGCAGAGCTCACTACCAGCAGAGGACAGAGACTGACGTCCTCTTTATCTCCCAACAATGATGCTGTTGAGACTCCATTTCAGCACCCAAGGCTGTGAGTAAATGCAAACAAGGCTTTCAAAGGCTTAGAAAGGGAACAAAACAAAGTAACAGAGGAGTTTTCAGAGCAGAACAAAGCCCAGGAGTGTGACCATGCAGAGCCCCCTGCAGCAGGCACAGCCACAGCTGTCCCAAGAGAACAGCCAGAGGGCACCAGTCAGTGCTCAGGGCTGTGCCACCCGGGGAGCAGAGCACAACCGAGCTATCAGTGCTCTGGCAAGCACTGCTCATGCTGCAGTCAAGCTGAGGAGGGAGGATTACAGCCACTCCCACAGCAGACATCACCCCTTTTCTCCAAAAAGATAGAAGCAGGAAGCCCACTGGAGTCTGTGACACCAAACACCACCCAGACTGTCCAGGTCATACCTGCACCTTCCTGCCGCAGTGGGAAGGCAGCACCTGCACAGCTCCCTGCAGCCACCAGCTCCTGCTGCTGCCCAGACACACACCCAGCAGAGCTCCTGACCCTGCATAGCTGGAGCAGCTCCCATGGGGACTGCCAGGCACTGAGCTCCTGGGCTGCACTGAACCAGCACTGCTGCAGAGAGCTTCTGCAGATTATCAGCCCAGCCTGAGCTCCCTACCCAACCCAGAGAGCTGCACAACAAGGTCACCCTTTGATGGAGGAGGGATGTGTGCTGCAGGATCCCGCAGATGCTGGGAGAGGGTTCTTTGTGCACTGAGTGGAGAAAGTCTGCATGGGCTGAGGCTGCAGAAAAAGGAGCTCAAGGGTGCCCCTCTGGGAGGCAGACTGCATGTCAGACCCAAGGAATGTCAAGCAGCAGAGGCAGCATTGCAGGGCCGTGCTTGGCACTAGGCAGGCCACCAGACGGGCAGCAGCTCAAGGATCTGGTGAGGAACAGGTGCCAGGCCACATACAGAGGAGCCCATGGCACCAGCTTCCATCTGAGGGTGACATACGAGTCCAAGGAGCCACCTTATTTTTAGTGAAGGCACATTCACACCCCACCAGTTCCTGCAGGGAAAGTGAAGCAAGAGAATTACTGAGCCAGTGCTCAGCTTCACCTGCAACTGATGCTGTGCCCCGACCCTGCCAATTCTGCACCCACCTGCTGGCCCTGCACTCATTCCTGCCACAGACTGCAGCCATCTGACCCAGCTCTCACTGTGGGTTTGGGTCCTCCTTGTGCTGGATGCCAGTGAAGAGCTTCCAATTCGGCTGTTTTGGCTCCTCCTTGACTTGAGGTAAGTTTCAGCCCTGGGGCTGCTGCGTCCTGCCGAGCAGCAGGAGCCTGGCTGCGCCCGGATCTGCAGGCTGGCTGCATGTGGGCCTTCAGCTGTCCCGTGCCGGTGCTGTCGGAGCACCTCACCACGCCGATCCCGAAGGATGGCTCCAGATCCCCACCGGTTCACCGCTCCCGGGCCGCACGGCAGAGGCCCGGGCGCGCTCCGCTCCCGGCTCCCGCGGGCAGGGCTTGCGGCCCCGGAGCGCCCTCCCGTGGCTGGATGCTGTCAGCGCTCCTCACTCGGCGCTCGCTGCTCCCAGGGCATCTCCCAGCCACCGGCTAAAGCCTCGCCAGAAGCGTTCCTGCTGTCACTCGGCCCCTCCGGTGCCACACGGCTCCTCTGCTGCCACTGCGGCCGAGCTGGACACCCATCTCCTGCAGAACAGCAGCCTGAGAGGAGGTCTTCTCAATGGCCAGCAAGAGCTTAAGGGTGGGGCAGGAGGATGGGGCGAGACTGTTGTCGGTGGACAAGAAGCAACAGGCACAAAATGCAAGCCAGGTTGATTCACTTGAACTTCAGGAGAAACTTCTTCGGTGTGAGAGTGCCCAGAGAGGTTGTGGAGTCTCCTTCTCTGGAGAGCTTCCACACCCATACAGATGTGTCCCTGTGTGACCTGCTCTGGGTGACCCTGCAGTAGCAGGGGGTTGGACTGGATGCTCTGGAGGTCCCTTCCAACCCACNCTGAGCCTCCTCTGCTGCAGGCTGCACACCCCCAGCTCCCTCAGCCTCTCCTCACAGGGCTGTGCTCCAGGCCCCTCCCCAGCCTTGCTGCCCTTCTCCAAACACCTTCCAGCACCTCAACATCTCTCTGCTCTGGAGGAGCCCAGAACTGGACACAGCAATCCAGGGGTGTCCTGAGCAGTGCTGAGCACAGGAGCAGAAGAACCTCCCTTGTCCTGCTGCCCACACTGCTCCTGAGCCAGCCCAGGATGCCATTGGCTCTGCTGCCCACCTGGGCACACTGCCGGCTCTTGTTCAGCTCCTCTCTCCCAGCACCCCCAGCTCCCTCTCTGCCTGGCTGCTCTCAGCCACTCTGTTCCCCGCCTGTAGTGCTGTTTGGGGCTGTTAAACATCAACCTGTGCTTCTGAGACTACCAGTTTTAAAATGTAGTAGCCCCCAAAGCCTAACATCACCTCCAGTGTCCCTGCCAACACTTCACTCACCAGAGGCCAGCTGATGTCCTGAGTAAGTCAAGAGAGTGGGCAAGAGGTGAAGGTTTGAGTTATGGACAACTCCTTGCTTAATCCAAAAGCAAAGTCCAAGCCTCGGCCACATAGCAAGCTCTGAAAACAACTGCAGAGGAGGGAGGGAAGGGCTTTTATCTACCACAGATGGCCTTCAGAATGTTTAAATATCTGCTTGGAAAATACAGAGCACAACCAAGCTGCGTTCCCCTGCCTGCACTCCCAGCCTCGGCACCTCTGAAGGCTGCCGCAGCCCCTGCGGACAATGCCTTACTGAGTATGTTCCTCTCGCCCAAACGACCCACAGCACCCACGGGGCTCAAATCAAACGCCTGGGAAAGCTGCATGGTTCTGTAGCTTAGGGCACTTACCCACACTTGTTCTCAAACATCTCCCATCAAGGGACAAACCAAAACCCCAGCAGATCCCTTCCTCAGCTGCAGCCTGCTCAGCCTCAGCAGCAGCAGCCATGGAGATGTCTTCATTAGGAAGCAGAGGGAATGAAGCAGCACTCAGACATGCAGCTCCCTCAAGGCTTTCCATCCCTCCTCTGGCAAGGAAAAGATGAACCCCTGGATCTCTGTATGGGATCAGGAAGCCCTCAGCCCGGGGCTGATTTTACTCAGGGCAGTGAAGCTGCAGCAGCCTCCCACAGACCCTCAGCTCCCCCAGAAGCCAACATGGAGTGTGGACAACAGACCTGGCAGGTGGTTTGCTGGATCACAGCCAGCAGCAAGCCCTGGGAGCACTTGGCCACCAGAACCAGAGAGCAACAGAACAGATTTCTGAAGCCTACAAACAGACTGAAGAACATTCTTCACAGTGATGAAATAAAGGAAGAAGCCAAAACCAGCCAAACTGAGCTGTGTCTTGTGCTGCAAGGTGCAGCTCTGTGCTTCCCACTCTGTACACCACCAGGAGCTTGGAACTAGGTGATCTTCAAGGTCCCTGGAGCTGTTCAAGGCAAGGTTGGACGTGGCACTTGGTGCCATGGTCTAGCCTTGAGCTCTGTGGTAACAGGTTGGACTTGATGATCTGTAAGGTCTCTTCCAACCTTGGTGATACTGTGATTATACTGTGATTATACTGTCCCTTCTGACCCGACCCATTCCATGACACACTTTTGCATGTGCATTGTACACAAACGTCTGTGCCCAGGAAGAATGAGACCATCCAGCAGACCACCCAACCCTGCCCAGAACTCTGAAGCTGTCCTGGTCTGCAGAGACCATTCCATCCACCTCATACTGCTGGGCAAGTCAAAGCCAACTGCAAGTAACACTCATTAACCAGGTATTTCAGGCTCAGGCCAGTTGGACTAAGGGGTGGGCTGATTTTCCTGCAAACCTCAGCTCTTGAAGGTAAACTACAAAGCAAGTGACTTCTTAACAGAAAACAGTAAACCAAAACCCACACCAAACAGATAATAAAACACACAGAGGAAGAAACTGTGATAGCAGTCAAAGGTTACAGACTGAGTGACTTATTTCTGTTCAATTTTCACTACCTGAAGAGCTTTTAAACCACCCACTCAGCCCTAACCAGGGGCACAGAGAGGTGCTGCTAGCCCTAGCACTGCACATCAAGCATTGCTGAGCACCACTGAAAGCCCACAGAGGCACAGGTAGGACTGCTCCAAGGTGACATCCAGAGGGTTAGTGCAACAAGCCAGTCGGGAGGGCTAACAACTAGGATGGCAGGAAACAGGAGAGCAAAAGGGTCAGTACCAAGGCCAGAAAAAAGAGCAGTTCTGAGAACACAAAAGGAAAAGGTGCTTTGAAGCACTACTAGCAGACAACAACGCTTGCTGCTCTGGCTGCTAGGTCTGAAAGGGGAGGTCAGAATGAGCCATGAGGAACTCGTGTACCTCTAGTCAGCCTTTCTTTAAGGTGAGATCTCATTAGACTTACAATCAAATTACCATCACTGCCCTAAGGCTGCCTGTGCAGGCTAGGAGCTGAAAGTGCTAAAGCACGTCCTCCTCCTTCAGCAACTCGTAGAGCACAGAATCCAGTTCTGAAGGGTGGAGGCTCTCATGTAGAGAGCACCGAACCCAGTTCTGAAGGGTGGAGGCTCTCATGTAGAGAGCACAGAACCCAGCTCTGAAGGGTGGAGGCTCTCATGTAGAGAGCACAGAACCCAGCTCTGAAGGGTGGAGGCTCTCAGTGTAAGGAGCACAGAACCCAGCTCTGAAGGGTGGAGGCTCTCATGTAGAGAGCACAGAACCCAGCTCTGAAGGGTGGAGGCTCTCATGTAGACAGCACCGAACCCAGCTCTGAAGGGTGGAGGCTCTCATGTAGAGAGCACAGAACCCAGCTCTGAAGGGTGGAGGCTCTCATGTAGAGAGCACAGAACCCAGCTCTGAAGGGTGGAGGCTCTCATGTAGAGAGCACAGAACCCAGCTCTGAAGGGTGGAGGCTCTCATGTAGAGAGCACCGAACCCAGCTCTGAAGGGTGGAGGCTCTTACCTGCAGCCTTACTGCCCCCCAGGCAACAGCCTGAGGCTGCTCTAATGGAAGAACAGAAGCAGCCAGCACTGTGCCTGACCATCAGGTGTTGTGGGAGGTTTCTCATCCTGCATTCTGAAGAATGCTGAGTGAGTCTCCTGTACTTTGCAGTCTCCTCCAGAGCCAGGGCTGGACAGGGAGATGGCCTCTGCCCCATGTCACATTTTCTTGACCAGCTGGGACAAGGAGAAAGGCAGACACTACTGGGATGCACAACAAGGTGAACTCAGCTGCCTTCCAAATCTGGTTTCTGAGCTAGAGCTGAAAGCAACTTTTCCCTGATGAAAAGTTAAAAGGAGAGAGTGGAACATTACAAATAAATATTAATAACAAAACTCATGCACCAGGGTTTAGTCTGCCCAGAAGGGGTCATGTCAACATTCTCTGGCCATGCAGGCACTTCTGATGAGGGACACACAGAGCAGCAAAGCATGGCAGGAGGAGCTGAGAGCAGGAGGGCATGCAGCGTGCGTGTGCAGAGTACATACCCAGACAGGACCTCCTGGGGGCTGCTTTCATCTCGTCATCCTTACTGTCTGCAGCTACAGAGAGAAACAGTTGAGGAGAAACAAAACCAGCCACAGGAAAGACAAACAGACTGAGGTGGTTAAAGCAGCAGTGGGGCAGTCAGGCACTCCTGCCAGTCAGTCCATCCACAGGGCTGTCAGGCACTCCTGCCAGTCAGTCAGGCCATGCCCACAGGGGCAGTGCCCAGGGTGCTAGCAGAGGGTAGAGCAGCAGCAGCCTCAGCGCAGGCCCACTGCACAGCTCCCCAGCAGAGCAGCTAGGGGCAGCACATGAAGGCAGCCGTGCTGGACAGCCTGCCTGTGCCCAGAGGACAACTCAGCTGTCACCTCAGCCAGGCTCCAGGCGGGCAGAGGTGGAGGTGTAACTCTATAGACTCAGCTAAGGCAAGGTGCCTCCTGTGGACAGTGCTGCTCTGAAACAGCTGCCAAAAGCCTGAGCTTAAGCCGGTCCTGCCCGGGAGGAGAGAGCAGACCCCACCTGCAACCATGCTGCCTGCTGCAGCTGCTCACCCTGTTCTTCCTCTGCCAGCTGGAAACTATCTCTGCTGCAGAGTGCCCAGCCCAGAGCTCCTCATGGGCTCAGGGCACTGTGAGAAGGTCCAAACTAGAAAGCAGGGGAAGACAACCAGCAGCTGGAAGGGAGTCAGAGATGGAGCAGTGCCCAGAGCCCCCCTTCTGCCCGAGATGTACTGCCCACAGGCTCTGACCGCTGCTCTTCAGTGCACTGCACACAGCCAGGGAGCTCAAAACCTGGCACCAGGTCTTGGGCACCACTGACACTGGTGAGGGAGAGCTGGAAGGCTTTTTGGAGAAAGAAAGGGAGACCTCTTGTCCCCCAGGAATACACAAACTGCCCAGGTCTGCCAGTGCCAGCAGGAGCCCCAGATGTTCTGGGCTGTATCTGTGAACACCTGGCTCCAGCCTCCTCCTGATGGTCCAGATGTGGCACATCCACACCCTGCACTCCAACATGAAGCTCTCTGGCATGGGAGCACCACCAGGCCATGCCTCAGAACTGCTACACCACCACCACCACAAGGGAGCCAAACCTGAACCTGTAAAGAGGAAACCACCACTGGACCCCCAGCCTCTGTCCAGAGCCAGCTGCACAGCTCTGGCCAGTGACTAAGAGCAGCTGCTGTAACCTCGGCCGTGGCCCAGGGGGCAGCCGCTGTGACATCAGCTGTGGCTGCAGGAGGCAGCTGGAGGCTGTCAGCCACAGCCTGAAGGTCAAGGCTGTTGACCTCTGCTGACCTTGGCTGAGGAACTCTTCCCGCACAGAGCTGTCCTACCACTGCAGTCTCTGCAGCTGAGGGGTTCTGCCCTTTCCTTGCATTGCTGTTTCGGTTTGTCCCAGCTGGGAAGAGCTGAGCACAGCCCAGGTTTAGACAGTAACAAAGCAGTCGGACATCCGGAGAGGACTCTGCCTGTCTGCAGTCAGTTCCAAGGAGCTGAAGGAAATGCCTCAATAACAACAATGGAAGAGAACACCAAGCTCCCTGCGCTGAAATGCTGTTCCCTTCCCAAGCATGTTGGTTATTGGCAGGAGCGTTCCAGGGGAGGACACAAGTCCAAGGACAACGTTTCTACCTGCAGCCCTGTCAGGCATTAGCAACCCTGCTGTGCCACTTCCTCCAGGATCCCGTAAGGTTCATCAGAAACACTGACTCCAAGCCCAGCTTTTCCCTGCCCCAGCAAGCTGTGAGGAAGGAAAATGAGCCCAGAGCCTTAGCAGCTTTCCTAGGTCACCACAGAACTGCAGAGCTAAGATGAGTACAGCACTGGGCAGAGGGAACTCACTGCCCCTGTCGTGCCTGAAACACAGTGCCCTGCTCGTGCCTCCTGAAGGGAGCTCTGCACCCAGCTCCGAGCCCCTGCTCTGCAGCTGGGCCAGAAGCAGACAAGACTTTAGCTGTTCCCACAGTGTGGGGGAGGATGCAAGCCTCTGGATGGGAGCAAGGAAGTGCCACAGGCAGGTAAAACCAAGCTCTCCAGCTGGTTGAGCACAGGACTGGGGCTCAGGAGGAGCTTGAGGAGCTTCCCCGAGCTGCTAAGGCACAGACGGACCATGCCCGAGGAGCTGTGTGTCTGGCAGGGACAGCTCTCTGAAGGAGGCTACCAACTGACCTGGACAGCCTCCCTTTCTGCCTAGAGATCACCCAGGGAGCCTACAGCAGCACTGGGGCAAAGCTGCATTGGTGTAAAGGTGCAGCAGCAGAGCTCCTCTCGGAGAGGGCAAACAGAGAAACCTTTCTGCCACTTCCCGATCCCCTGACACAGAAAGCAGAGGAGGTGAAAAGCAGACATGCCCCTCCCGAAGGCTTCATGAACCTTGACTACTGCTGAATCTGGCTGGAGATGGTTTTCCAGGCACTCACCCTGCCAGGCTAACAGCCCTGACAACACAGCAGCTCGTGGCTGGGAGCCGCAGGGAGCTCCTCAGCCACAGGAGCTCACTGCCCCCCACACAGCCCCAGGGGATGCGAGCAGCTTCCTTAGCTAGGAACTAAGGCCCCTCCTGCACAGCAGCAGCTGCTGCCTGCTGAGGATGGCTGTGGGTTATCTGCAGCAGTTACTGGGGGGCAAGCACGGGAAGGGATGGAAAGAAGAAATCATTCACCCACAGTGGTCAAACAACCCCCAGGAAGCTGACAGCACCAATTCCTTCTCCTTGGCGCTGCAACAGCACAGGCTGCAGGTCAGAGCAAGAACAGAAACACAGAGCCCACCCCCCTGGCAGAAAGAGCAGGGCCTCTGCTCCACGCCCAGGTCTGATTATATCAAGCCCAGCACCCCGCTCCTGACTGCAATTACCAATACCTGCAAATTAACTCATCACCAAAATGAGTGGAAAAGGCCCATAAATGCCGACCAAGGCCACAGCAAAGAAAGCCCAAGGCAATGGCAGACAAAAGGCAGCTTTGTGGCTATGGTGTCACAACATCTCCTGTCCTGACAGGCAGTAGCTCAGTAAGCAGAAACGAGCCGTGTAGAGCACTGCAGGCGGCAGGGCACGGGCACGCCCCAGCCTGGCACACGGCACAGCAGCACAGCATCACCTCAAAACGTGCAGCCTAGCACTAGGGCACAGGGAGCAGGCTCCATGTTCAGGGCACGGTGCGAAGGACTGGGAGAGCTCTGACTTCTGCACTCAGCCAAGACCCGTCTGAAACCACAGCTCCACAGCTTTATCTGGGAGGAGATCCGCAGAGGTGGTTCAGGAGCTGCCACGCTGAGCCTGGCTCGCAGGTCGGGCAGGGCTTGTGCCCCCCGCGCAGCCCCCAGAGGTGCCCTGCGCTGGCACTGACCTGCGAAGCAGCGGCGCTTGACGTTCAGCTCGTTGGCCACCCGCACCTCCGTGCACAGCTTCAGCATCAGCAGCATGGTGACGATCATGATGATGCTCTGCCACAGCAGGGGTGCCTCAAAGCGCCTTCCAAACCTGCAACAGAGAGCACAGGTCCAGCACAGGTCCAGCCTGTTGGGCTGCCCCCATCCTCTGGGCACCTGCGGGAGGAAACCCTGGCAGTGACGGGGGCGGAAAGGCTGGGCAGAGGTCACCAGCCGGAGCTGGTTGCACACGCCAGAGGCACAAGCCCTGGGCAGCAGCACCTGAGAACCTCTCACAACATCCCTGCGGGCTGGCCCCAGGACAGGGTCTCTGCTGCCAGAGCAGAAGCTCCAGTGTCCCTCTCCCAGAGCTGTTCCCTGAAGGGGCCAAGGCAGCCCGGAGAGGCATGCTGCCGGCCGCCGCACAAGGCCTTCTGCACAGTCCTTCCCTGTCTGCACCTTGCCAAGGGGAAGTCACCCAAGCAGCAGCCCAGGCCTTGCAGCCAGAACCAGGTGGGCACTGACGCAGCTGGCAGCCTGCTGGCTCTGCCACAGCATCCTCCACAGGACAAAGAGCAGAAAAATCTGCATCGTGGTCTGCCAGCCTCTGGACATGAGTGACCTTCTCCAGCTGGCCCTGCCCTGGCAGGGAGGTTGGACCCCATCACCTCCAGAGGTCCCCGGCAAGCCCCAGCACGCTGAGGTCTGCAGGACACACCGACCAGCTCATCAGTTTGTACCCAGTTTGGCCCAGAGCTGGGAAGTCCCAAAGATGTGGGAGCCCAACACACAGAATTTGGCCTTTCCTGCCTTCCCCAGGTGAATTCCTGCTGGCTCACAGGAGATGCCTGGTGGGCACTCCTGGGCACACCCTGCACATACCACAGAGAGGTGAGGTGGAGCTGTGGCCCACCCTGACTGGAGGTTCGAGGGGAGTGCATGAGGCTCTGTCAGAGTGCCCAGGGCTTCAAATATCTACGGGCTGACTCCAGCTGGAAGCTGGAACACAGCAGGAGGAGACCCTGCCGTGAGGGCTGGTGATGCTCCCAGCTCTTCTTCCTGCACCACTTGGTGACAGCTCAGCACACAGCTAAGGACAAGCAGAAGACCACCCAGAGCCTCCACACCACAGACAGTGCCACTGGAAGGACAAGCAGCTCCATGCACCTTCCCAACCCCTCTTCCTACTGCTGATGGAGTTGTGGTGGCCGAGGGTGGAGCCATTCCCACAGCACAGGTGGAGGAAGGAAGGAAGCAAGCTAGCCAGCTCAGGCAGAGAGCACTCTGGGGAAGGCTTTCACTGCACCAGGACAGAATGCAGGGGAGGAGGACACAGGTCAGGTGCAGCCCACATCTCGTGCCCATGACCCCACAGCCCATGCTGCTGCCTGACCAAGCTCTCCTGAGCTGCTGGAGTTCACCACTGCTGCACCTGTCTCTTATCCAGGGAATGAGAGAGCAGCTGGAACCACTTGCAGAAGCCACCCCCAGGCACAAAGGCATCTGCACACACAGCTCCAGGGATTCACTCAGGGGGGCTGAGCCAGCAGCAGAGGATCTGAAAGCTGTGATGGGGGTGGAGAACCCAGCCAGAGGCGACCGCAGAGTCAGCTTGTCCCTGCTGCCATGGTTATTGGCCACGGCAGCCTCACCAGGGCCCTGGGGCAGCACAAACACCCACTGCACCCCCCCTGGCATGGCACCTGCTGTCTGATGACAACCAGGTGCCAGCACCACAGCCTGACTGCAAACCAGCCTCAGCTGCAGCTGTTCAAGGCCA
Organism: Tricholaema leucomelas; assembly: GCA_013400475.1. Taxonomy (NCBI): domain Eukaryota; kingdom Metazoa; phylum Chordata; class Aves; order Piciformes; family Lybiidae; genus Tricholaema lacrymosa; species Tricholaema leucomelas. The sequence goes on along the minus strand of WAAF01001965.1, from coordinate 209,168 downwards.
GCTTGGACAAGGCCTGGAGCAGCCTGCTCTAGGGAAAGGTTGAAGATGGTCTAGTTCCAAGCCCTCTGCAGGAGCCCATGGCAAGAGGCTTGGAACTAAGTGATCTTCAAGATCCCTTCCAACCCAACCCATTCTGTGTCTCTATGAACCAGGCTAGAACTGCCAGTGCAGACCCTGTGCCCCCTCAAAACTGGGGGGACAAAAGTAAAACAAAGCTGACAACACACAGGATGGGTAAAAAGGAAATTCCAGAGTTCTCAGGAGCTCCAAACTCCCAACACTGCCCTAAGTCCTTCAGAGCCCTCCAGCCAAGGACAACAGAGGTCACTCCACAAAACACACTCCTGTCAAAGGGGAGGCTCAGGTCTCGCCAGCATTTCAGCAGTCTCAGCAGGGCTCAGGCTGCTGAAGGCAGCAGCAGTGACTGCTCACGCCAGAGCAAGGACTAATTAGGCACTAAGGAGAGCTGTAATCCACTCCTCGGCCTTAATCCTCTTGCCCTGTTCTGCTGGTCCAGCCTGGGCTGTTGCCCACGGACAGTGCTGCACAAGAACCCAGACCAGAGCAAGCACAGAAGGTTTGCTCTGCTCTGCCTTTCTCACAGGCCTCTGAGGAGAGGCCAGCTGTTGGTGCCAGCAGATCTCCACTTCCCTGCTCAGGGACCTGCTGTGCCAGTGCTCCTGCTCGGGGACCTGGCTACCCTTGGTGGGTGCTGCAGAGGCAGGGGGAAGTCTGCTACAGACGCCAGAGGGACCTGGGTTTGGGTGAAAATCACTCCAAGTGAGCTTTGTGATGTTCAGGTCTCTCCCTGGCTGCCAGAGCTGCACGGTGCTTGGCTGCTGGCTGAGCTCAAGCCATGGCCAAGAGGCAGAGGGTTCCCCTGGCTCACAAATAACACTCCACTGCTGTCACCTTCTCCTTGCCTGCCAGAACTTGCTTCCACAGTTTGCCTTGAGGCAACTTTGGTGAGAGCAGCTCCAGCGTGGTACAGTTTCCTCTTCTCTGGACTCCTCATCTGTAGGGAGAACTCAGAAGCAAGCTGTTCTGCACCTTCCACCCTCAGCTCCCCACACAACTCTCACCCACTTCTTGTTCCTGTGCTTGGTGATGGCCAAACAAAGATACCCAACTGCCAGACTGAGAAAGAAGCTGTGTCCATCCTGGGCACTGCTGGGTTCGAGGCCCAAAATGCTCTCTGAAGCTGGTCCACAACTTCAGTGCAACCTCGGACTGCCTAAGCACCTGAAGGCTCAAGCACCAGTAAGGCCTGGGGTATTCTTTGGAAATCTGAAGCACCAGTGCTGAAAGAGAAGCCCGAGCCAGCCCTGGCAGGTACCATAAGATGCCTCCATGAGAGGAATGGTACTGAGGTGTCCTGCTGAAAATGCAGAGGAGAGCAGAACTGCTGACAGGTGTTTTGGAGCATGCCAGACATCTCCACGGGCACCAGAATGCCAGAGGCATGGAGGCTGGCACTGCCTGTCCCTCCTTTTCCACAGCACAGACCTTCTCCAGGCTGGCCAGGTCAGAAGCTGAACAGTGGTCTGCGAGGTGTGGAGAAGCAGCACAGTCTTGGAGAAGGACAAAGCAGCAGCTGATATCCACCACAAACTATGACCAGCAGCTACACTGGCAGCCCAGAACAGGCCCCAAAGCATTACACAGACTGCTAGCAGCTGATCATCGCCCAACATGAAGCTAACTCCACACCGGGGCCAAGCACAGCACAAAGCCTGCCTTCCACCCTGGCAGACAGAGCCCCATTGTCTGCCGCTCTCAGCACAGGCTTCTCTGCTCTTTCAAAACACTTTTTTTCCCTCCCAGTTCTCCTTCCAAGGGCCAACCACTTCACACCATCTCCACAGGTCTGCAAAACCCAACTTCCACTGTCCTCTCCCCACAGCAAAGCCAGGTGTGCAGGTTGGAACCCTGCCTGATGCTGGCCACACGCAGCTTGCGTACCTGGAGACCTCTCCCACTGCTGCTCCACCAAGTTCTGGCATGCAGCTCTTTGCTGGAGCAGGGCAAGGCCAGGCACACCTATGGGAAAGCAAAGGCAAGGCACGCAGAAGTGAAAGCAAAAAAATCTCTTCTGCAAAGGTGGCATTTTAAAGCACTGTGACAGGGGGAAGCATGAAAAAGTCCTTGGCGTGTAAGACGCTGCTGTCAGCGCCAGCCGGTAGCGCCTGGGGCACACCCTGAAGCTAAGGGATTGAGTGGGAAGAAGACAAGGAGGAGAGGCACTGTACAGAGCCTCCTCACTTTCAGAGATGGCTTAACCTCCCCTGACTGGGAGCAAGAGGAGCGTGACAGCAGATAACTGGAGACAGGTTTGTCAGCTTGGAGCTCAGCAGCTGCTGTCACAGTGCCCCAGCTCAGCTGCAGTTCCACTGGCACACGGAGCATGCCAAGGAGATTAGGCATTAAATCCTGTTTGGAGGGGAAAGGAAAGGTCAAACTTCACCCACTGCAAAGCCAAACCTTAAAAAAACAAACAGAAACCCTCTGGGGTAACGAGGTACAGCTCTGAGAACTTGTGGAACCTGCCCCTTCGCTAACAGGAGTAAAGGAACTCACAACTGGGAAATAAAAGGGAGCTTGCTCACAGCTGGGGAATGAAGGAACCAACTCATGGCTAGGAAAGGAGGGAGCCTGCTCACAGGTGGAAGAAAGGAACCAACTCATGGCTAGGAAAGGAGGGAGCCTGCTCACAGCTGGGGAATGAGGGAATTCACACCTTGGGTACAAGAGAGGCCACTCACAGCTAGGATATTAGGGAATTCACAGCTAGACAAAATAAGGGAATTAGCTCACAACTAGGAAAAAAAAAGAAAAGATTCACGAGTAGGAGAATTAAGGGGATCAACTCATAACCAGAAAAATGAAGAGGACTGCCCCAGAGCTGAGGTGCCCAAGGTCTCACAGAGCAGAAGATTAGGGAAATGTCTTTGAAGCTACTCCTGAAGCCCCTCCACACTCACAGCCTGAGCCTCACTCAGCAACAGCTGGCACCTGGGCAGCATCATAGCCCTTCTGCTGAGGAAAGCTGGCAGGGCTCTAGGGCCTGCTGCTTTCAGCTCTTCTTGTTGGATCAGAGACGGCTCAGCAGGGCTGAACCTGGCACAAATCACAGCCCTGATAACCAGAGGTAGTGACGGAACTAAACCCAACTGAGCACAGCAGCTTCGTGCCAGAGCAGCTCTCAGAACAGACAGGTGAGGGCCTGGGCTGGCTTGCTGCAGGTTTGCTCACCACCTGGCATTCTGGAAGCAAACTGGGGCAAACTGCTCATGGGCAGGCACAGCTCTGCTCCAACACAAGCCTGCTGCATTTACAGCAGGACAGCCCCAAACCTGCCAACTCCTCCAGCCAGGACTGCAGACACAGCTGCACTGGTGCTGAGTGCTGTGTCCCAGCTCAGGCAGCAGCCATTCCTGGCACCGAGCAACTCACACAAGAGGCGAACTGCCAAGCTGCTGAGTGCCTTTCAAACACCTTCACACACAGAGGCTCCTGCTCTGCTATCTTCCTGCTACCATCCATGCACCCGAGGGTGATGCCCACTTGCAAAACTACTGTCATGTCTTACCAGAGTCAATGAAGAACTACCAGCAACCAAAACGTTCTCCTGGGGAACACAGAACTGCCACTGTGCAAGCCCTCTCCTCTGCCTTTTTGTTCAGATGAGGCCAGAAAGACAGGACTTGCTGTTAACTACAACACCTCTGCCCCTCGTGGGGTGCTCCAGACACACCTCTGCCCCTCGTGAGGTCATTCTGCGCCACCAACCCTGAGCTCCAATGTGCCCAGAGCCCACACAGAGCTGGTATGTGGCAGGGAGTGGCTCAAATACGGCAGGGAATGCCCTGATCCTGGTCACACGGCTGCAGCCTCTCTCTACTTCAGTGCAGAGCACAGGGCACTGTCACAGACAGTAACTCCTGGAAGATCCTCATCACTCACAGTGGTTGCTCTGCTGTGCACGTCTCTCACTGTAGACACTGAAAGTCGACTCCAGATGAAGGTCCCTCATTGACAGAATCGTCAGGGCTTGCAGGGACCTGCAGGATCATCCAGTTCCATCCCCGCCTGCCATGGGCAGGGACACTTTTCACTAGAACAGGTTGCCCACAGCCACATCCAGCCTGGCTTTAACTTCCAGGGATGGAGCTTCCATGTCCAAGGATGGGGCTTCCTAACTCTCCAACTGCCAGCTCCAGCCCTTCTCCTCTCTTGCCCCTGCCAGTTCCACTGCTTCCCTTCTGCTCTCCTGCCCAGAATCTTCTCATACTTAAGGAGCCAGCTTTAAAAATAAACCAGAAACCAACAACAGGATGTAGCCCATTAACGACCTGCTCTTCCTGGCCTAGAAAGCAGCCTTTTGTAGTTAAAATACTCCTAGCTGCAGGGATTCCCCAGACAACCTCACCTCCGGCTTCTCCAGCACATTCCGGTGCTGTAAGGAGTAATCAGCAATAGAAGTTAATAAACTTCACCCCCTCCCTACCAATATTTTCTCCACCCAGCAGCACAAGACCGAAGTGTGGACACAGATTTGATTTAAAACATTGAAAGCGCTGCTGAAAACAAACCCAGTTTGCTTTGCACGGCTGCCCACCTTCCGCCTGCTTAGCCGAGACGGCGTTTGCATCCCTAGCTGTGCACCGAGCTCTAGAACCACCTCTGGAGCTCAAACTCCCCGGGAAGCCAGGTGGCACCCCAGGAAAACGCAAGAATACACGCACCAGGACGAGGGGAGATGGTGTGAACCAAAACAGGCAGATTTGGACCGGAAAGGAGGAAGCCATCTGTTACACTAAGCGTGGCGAGAGCCCGGCCCGGGCTGCCCAGAGGCGGTAATGCCACATCCCTGGAACCACTGCCGACCAGGGCAGTGCATGCAGAGCCAGCAAGCCAACAGACCTGACACAAACCTCTCTTCTCTACCGACAGCTTCCAAAGTGGCCTCTTGGCACAGCAGAGCCCCGGCAATGGGCGCTGGCAGCCCAGTGCGTTCGCCCAGTGCCGCAGGCCAGCGGAGTGTTCTCGGGCAGCAGGCGAAGGCCAGCACGCAGCGAACGTCCTACGGCACCCCAGCGCAGAGCCTGCCGGCCGGCAGCACCATCCCGGGCAGCCCCGCGGCGCCCACTCACCAGAAGAGGATGCGCAGGATGTTGGCCGCCAGCAGCACCAGGCAGACGTAGGCGGAGAAGCCCTCGGCGTTCTGCGTGCGGCGGATCTGCCGGTACTGCGGGATGTAGGGCACCACGCCTCCGAACACCATGGCTCCCGCCGCGCCCCAGGCCGCCAGCTGCTGCACCGGCACCAGCGGTCCCGCCGCGCCGCCCGCCTCCATGGCGGGGGGCAGCGGGGAGCCCGCCCGGGGCCGCTCCCGCCGGGCGATCGCCGTCCGCCGCCGCCCGCCGAGCTTCAGCCGCGCAGGGGCTGCCGGCCGGGATGCGGCACCGCGGCTGCGGCCTCCCGCCCAGGGCCGGGACCTGCTGAAGGGACGGGACGGGAATGAGCGCGGCCCCGCCCCGCCCCGCGCCACCCGCGGGCATCCCCACCCGCGGCCCCGGCTACCGCTGGTCTGGGAGGGGCTCCCCGCTCCTCCGGAGCCAGGCGAACGCGCGGCTCGCTCTGTGCCTCGGCCCGCCCGCCGCCCGCTCCGCTCTGCCCTGCCCGCCTCCTGCGCCCCGCGCCGCCGCCTCTCCACCTGCTCTCCGAGCTCCGCCCGCCGCCATCCCCCGCCGCCGCCCCGCACACCCGCGGCCGGGGGCTGCCGGCAGCGGAGGGGCCTCGGGCCGCCTGTGACGCCACCGTGAGCAGCCGCAGCTGCGCCACTGAGGGCCGGGGCCGCCCGGACGGGAGCCAGGCGGCGGCCGGGGCCTGCTGCGGGGCTGTCGGAGCCGGACCGCCGCTGCGGTCCCCGCAGGCTGCCCGCGGGCACTGGCAGAGGTGGCACCGATTAACGCCGCGGGGCTCTGTCTGCAAGCGGGCCCGGCGGCTCGGTGAGCAGAGCCCCGCGGCTCCGGCTGGCTCCGCGGACACTCTGGCCAGCAGCACACGGGAGCCCACCCGCCCAGCTGAAGGCTCGGCGGCCTCCCTGCAGCTTCCACAGGAGCAGCAGTACTGCAGGGGTGGCTTCTGCAGCAGCAAACCCGGCAGGGTGCCGGAGGTCCTGCAGCCAGGCTGTGCTGCCAGCTGCCTCTGAACCACGCAAGTGTTCAGGGCTTTCCCAACCATCAACCCAACCCCACCACAGCCACTAAAACCTGTCCCCAAGTGCCATGGCCACAGGTTTCCTGAACACCTCCAGGTGTGGGGACTTCACCATCTCCCTGGGCAGCCTGTGCACAGCCCCTGACCACTCATGCAGCAAGGGAATTTTTCTTATCTCGAACTGAACCCTCCCCAGTACAATTTCAGGCCAGTTCCTCTCCTATCACTGCAGCCTCCTCTCAGGCAGCTGTAGAGAGCAATGGGGTCTGCCCTGGTCTTCCTCCTCTCCAGACTCAACACCCCCAGCAGCTCCTCTCCAGGCCCTTCCCCAGCCTGGGTGCCCCTGAAATGGAGAAGTTTGTTCTTTTTCTTTCTGTTGGAGTTTGTCTGTTAAAAATTTTCCCAGCAGCTGAGAGGTTAGCTTCTGGACTCCCAGACATCAACAACGATGAGGCCTTGAGGGAAAGCAGATAAAGAAGCAGCCACGCTGCCCTTCCAGGGGGTCAAGATAAGGACTCAGACTCTAAGAAGCAGAGGACTTTCTCTGTTTGGGTGGCTCTGTGCCAGAAGTGCAGGGGCTGTGTATAGCTCCAAGTATATCAAGCACACTGGGACCACTGTGGGGTTGATGTGGACTTGGAGGGCGACCCCTTCGCATCCGGTGCCGTAACGAAGCAATACCTTGGCCTGGTGGTGCTCTGCTGCCAGGGTTTGAGCCCCACCTCGCCCTTCTCTGGCCTTGCCCCAGCCTCTCAACGTCCTCCTTGGAGGGAAGGGCCCAACAAGAGGAAAGGCAAGGTTTGCTTTGTGTCCTGCACCAGAGAAGTGCTGCAGGCCGAGGCAAGCTCGGGAAGCCCCTGCAAGGCTGAAGACACAGCACAGACAAGCTCCAGGTGGCTCTGCCAACGCCCTGCACAATAAAAGACGTCACAAAGAGTGAGTCCTGCAGCTGCTACCTTCCCTCCCATCAGCTCCTGGTGCCTCCTGCCGCAGCTGCAGGCATGCTGAGATCACAAGAAGGCTTTGCTGTGCTGCTCAGAAAACAGGTTTCCAAGTACTCTGCAGTTGGCCTTCCCCACCGCGGTGTGTTGTCCCTCAACCAGCTGCCATCTCTGCACAAACTCCAGAAGGGAAACTGGCACCCAGGTAGAGCTGCTCAATGAGGCATGGCATCCACAGTCCACACAAGGAGCTCCTGATGAAGATCCTTGCCCTGACAGTTTTCTCTCTGGAGATGCTGGCAGAAGGGGGCTGGTGAGCAGCAGCCCCAGAGAGCAATACTTCACAGCACCACAGAGTGCCAGCTTGGCAGGGACCCCAAGCACCATCTGGCACAGCCTCCCTAGGTGATGGTGGAGCTGAAAGGAACCCACCACCTGTCAAGCTGAGTCTGAAAACTGTCTCTGAAGGGGAGTTCAGTGCTTCCCTGGGGAGATGATTGCAGTGTCCAGCTTTCTTCTGGAGTCCTATGGGAATCTCCCCAGCAGTAGCGTGTCCCCATCACCCCTTGGCTTTCACATGTGAAAGGATCCACCACGGTCCATCCATCCTCCAGCAGGGCTCAGGTTCACCCTTTCCAAAGATGCAGAGCCTGAAGGCTGAACCATGCAGGAGCAGCCAGGACCCGGTACCAAGCTCAGGGAAGTGTTCGAGGAGAAGCTCTGCAGCTGCCAGACACCTCTGACAGAGCACCTCTGCCCCATACCTGGAGCATCTGCATTTCACTCACCACATCTCACCACGCTTCTAAGCCACAGCAGCTCCTCGCACCAGATGAAAGCAAAGTGAGGTCTTCACCAGTTCCAGTGGAACAAGCCTCCAGCAAGCCATGCTGAGTCTAGAGAAACAAACCAGTGTCATGGCTTGCTCCAGGAACCATCCACCCACCCGGGGTTTCAGCGCAGCAAAGGGGATGGCCTGGCCATGCCAGACACCACTCCTGCACCCATGTGCCTCTGAGCAACAGCTGCAGAGTGACACCAGCGAGCCTTGGGAAAGATCTGGGAAAGACCTAGGAAAAGGAAAGACCCAAGAGGGAAGGGCCAAGCCCAGCATGACTCAAGGGTCAAGCCTTACAGCTTGGTAGCAGAAAAGCCATGGCCATGCTGTGAGAAGGAGCCAGTCCCTGGCCCTCTTCGGAGCAAATGTTTGAGCATGCCTCTGCCAGAAGGAAAGCCCAGGACAGCCCTCAGAAATGCTCAGCATGGTTTGCATCTCACCCTCTCCAGCCAGACAAGCTGCCACAGGCACCCAGCAGTGCTCTCTGCCCTGTCTCCTTCCGAGACTGCACTCCCTGCTCTCTGCCTCATCACACGACTGGCACTTGGCACTGGGCACTCTGTCCTCAGCTCCACTCCAGAGCGGCCCCGAGCCAGATGTGCTTGGGGTAGGCAACCACAGGATTCCTGACCCCTGCTCAAGGCACTGAACTTGAAGCTGAGGGCTGTAAGTGTTCAAACACACTTTTATTTCCAGGCCTGCTACCCTGACATCTCCTTCCAGCACCAGAGGGACTGGAATTTCCCTGGGAAAGAGCAAGAGGAAGATGTTTTTGGGCAGCACTCCAGTGAAGAGCTGACAGCACAGCCCTGCAGCTGCAAGCCAGTGGCTGCCCAGCCTCTGGGCCACGGTGGTTTTGGGCTCTCCTTCACTTGCTTCACACCAGCAGAGACGTTAGAATTGGAAGGGACTAAAGTCTGAGCTCCCAACGGGAGGAGAGCAGCATGGAGCTTGCTCTGGCATGGCAGATTAATGTTTGCTGTCAGATCTTCTCCTCCTCTAAGCGATCCAGACCTGTTTTTTATTCAGCAGGGGCTGGCCTTGCTGTTCTGTCTCTTCCATAAAGCCATTTTTGCCTTTACAGACACTGCCATTTTTATTCCACAAACCCAGATGTGGACTGCAGGCCTACTTCAGCTCAAGATGTGGACTGGGAGGGCCACCCAAATGAGCTGTGGAAGCCACAGAGAGGAAGAAGCAGACTGTGAGGGAGAAACATGCAGAGAGATGGACATGTGGCGAAATGTGTCCTCGGTCTCCTGCACGCTTTGGGCTGCCCCTCCTGTGGTGCTGGGCTAGCTGCACACCACGTTTCTGTCCTGACCCCGCTGACTTGCCTGCCAAACAACAGCTGTTTACAAAAGCCTTGCCCAGGCCCTGCTGGATCTCAGCTGAGCTCCAACCCGGCCATGGCTGGAATGAGGCACTGCAGATACCTCATGCAGCTCTTGCAGGCTCCTTGGCTGTGCCATGCTTGCTCCTCCATGCTTCCAGATGTTTCTTGACCCCTCAAGTTCTTTACAGGATCAGAGATCACAGGATGTTAGGGGTCCAATCCCCCTGCCAGAGCAGGACCATAGAAGCCAGCGCAGGTCACACAGGAACACGTCCAGACAGGGCTGGAAAGGCTCCAGAGAAGGAGACTCCACAACCTCTCTGGGCAGCCTGTGCCAGGGCTCTGAGACCCTTACAGTCGAGGAGTTCCCCATAGCGTTGAGGTCGCACTTCCTGTGCTGCAGCTTCCATCCAATGCCCCTTGTCCTATCACAGGGCACAACAGAGAAGAGTTTGTCCCCACCCTCTTGACACCCAACCCTCATATACTTATAAACACAATCACAGAGTGACAGGAGTGGGAGGGGACCCTGGAGATTGTCCACCCCAGGCCCCCTGCTAAAGCACTCACAGCAGCTCACCCAGGGTCACAGTGGCCAAGTGGCCTTGGAAGCTCTCCAGAGAAGGAGGCTCCACAACCTCTCTGGGCAGCCTGCTCCAGACTCCAGCACCCTCACACCAACAAAGTTTTTCCTTAAGTTCAAGTGAAACCTCCTGGGTTGCAGTTTCTGCCCCTGTCCCTTGTCCTGTCACTGAGCACCACCGTAAAGAGCCCAGCCCCATCCTCATGACTCCACCTTTCAGGTACTGATCAGCATTGGGAAAAGTCCTCTCCTGCTGCTCTTCTGCAGGCTGAAGGCACCCAGGGCCCTCAGCTGCTCCTAATGAGAGAGATGCTCCAGTCCCCTGACTATCCTTGCAGCCTCCCTTGGTTGGTCTCCAGTAGCTTCCTGCCCCTCTTAGGCTGGGGAGCCTGGAACAGGACCCAGGAGTCCAGATGAGGCCTCGCTAGAGCAGAGGAGGAGGGGAACCTGCCCTGAGCTGCTGGCTGCTCTCTTCTGAACGTGCCCCAGCAGGCCAGTGGCCTTCTAAGCCACAGGGGCATGTTGCTGGCTCATGGAGAACTTCTTGTCCTCCAGCACTCCCAGGCCCTTCCCCTTGAGCTGCTTCCCAGCAGGTCACCCCCTGAGTGGCACTGGGGGTGCTCCTCCTCACTGCAGGCTTTGTGGCTTCAGGCACAAGCAGAGAGCTGCTTTGGCTGCTGCAGGGGAAAGCTCTGCTGCCTAGCAGGCACCCTGCCGGAGTTCTGCTGGCTGGAGACAAGAGTAGGTGGGCCATGGCTGTCACCAGGAGTCAAACCACAGCAGTAGGAGCTTCACTCCTTAGACCTGGATTCACTGGCAGTGAACAAACAGGTGAGGAGCAGCAGCTGGTTCTTACGGCTGGTGCCACAGAACACCACAGCTGGCAGCCGTGCACCAATGCAGAGCAGGTCTGCAGCCGTGCTGTGGGCCAGGTGGCTTCCTCTGGAGGCTGCCTGCAGCAGTGACACCGGCAAGACTCTGCGGGGCTCGCCTGGGCTGATTCCCACAGCAGCAAAGCTGAGGAGGAGGCTCTGCAGGAGCGGGAAGATGTAGAGAGAAGCTGCAGTGGTGGGATGCGGGCAGCACCGCCACAGTCTGCTCCGGTGCCTGCAGCTCAGCGCAGTGGTGCGGTCGCTCCCTGCCCAGACGAGGCGGGCACGGACAGGAAGGAGAACAGCGAAGGTTTAGGAGCGCTTCTAGGTGGCAGGCTCACAGATCACCTCGCAGCACCCGAGGTCACTGCTGGCTCAGACAGACGCTGGCTGCTGCTGAGAGCCCAGCAGTGCCATTCCCCCCTGGCACGCACGGGTGGGCAGACGGAAACCTCCCCCCTCATTAGGCACCAGTCACAGCCCCCAGCTGCCCCTGCTCTGACAGGCCGTGGGCTGGGTGATCTGCAGAACTTTGATGTCCCCTCCAGCCCCTGCGTGCACCGGGAGCGCTTCGTGGCGCCGAAGACGGCAGAGCTGACCGCGGCTGCGCAGCCCCCGGGGGCGCCTTTGGACGTCCTGGTGCAGAGAACTCCAAAGGGCGCAGCGCTTGTAGCGCTCCGACGGCGAGAGGAGCGGGAGAGGACTCAAACCTTGGAGGAAGAGCAGCCCCAAGCCCGACCCTGGCTGTTGGACAGGAGCTTTTCGTCCTTTAGCTGCTCACTGCTGCTCTGTGACATCGTGAAGACCTCTGAGGACCAAACCTGAAGACCCTCACTTGGGGCCAGCCCTGCGGAATGGCCTCTCCTTTGGGAAAGGCGCTGAGAGGAGACCTTCCCCGGGAGGGAGCCGAGGCACGTCAAGAGAATGCGCGGAGGAGCGGCGGAGGCTGCAGGTATGCAAAGCCAGGCGGGGCCAGGAGGTGCCCCTGCCCATGGCGGGGTAGGGACCTGGAGACTCTGAGGACCCCTCCAGCCCCTCCGTGACTTCCACGAATGACTCCCCGGGTGAGCCCCCGGCTGACTCCGCACGGAGCGGCAGCGCCGGACGGGTCCGCAAGGCGCCGCCCGCCCTTCAGCGGCCGCGGCCCCGGCCCCGGCCCCGGTCCCGGGCGGGGCCTCCGCTGTCGGCCCAGCGGCGGGAGGCAATGGCGGCCGCCAGCCCTTCGGGTGCCGGGGACCTGCTGCGGCTGGTGAGCGGTCGGCCGGGCTGGGGCTGCGGGGAGGCGCGGGAGGGCGCTGGGCTGCTCGGGGCTCCGCTCTCGGCCTTCTGTCCCCTCGCAGGCAGAGGATCTGCTGGGCCAGCTGCAGGACAACTTCCAGGCGCTAGCCGAGAGGATCACGCTGAGAAATATCCTGTGGAGCCCCCCGGAGGGTCCCTGCTGCCGGGGCTGCACCGGGGCCTTGCCCGTCCTTCCCGCGCCGCCGCGGCGCCTCCTGCCGAGCTTCAGGCGGAGCCGGGGCTGGCGGTGCCGACACCTGCGGTGCCGAGCGGCTGGTGGCCCCTCAGGGTTAATGTACATGGGGTGAGGTTTGGGTTGGGTATGAGGGCAAATGCCTTTGGAACAGGGTGCCCGGGGAGGCTGTGTATGCCTCTTCCCTGGGGCCGTTCAAGGCCAGGTTGAGTGAGGCCTTGAGCGACCCGGGCTGGTGGGAGATGTCCCTGCCCATTGCACGGGATAGGAATTGGGTGTTCGAAGTCCCTTTTAACCCAAATCATTCTCTAGGAGATGAGCACTTCAGACCTGAAGGGGTTCTGAGCTTTCTCACCTACTTTCTGAAACTGCAGATCTATTGTGTTTGCATTTTTTTGACGCTCAAACTCCCATGCAGCAGCTGCTTAGTGTAAGAGAAGTGTTGTAGCAGCACTCAGGTTCTGTAGGGTGACCGCAGGGCATCACCTGAGTTACCTGAAAAGAAAACAATCTCTTGCACAGCAAATGCAACACTCACGGGCACACAGGAAGCATTTGAGAGTAAGTGGAATGCTCCTCTGCTGCAAGGGTAAGGGGCACCGTCTTGCAGTGCAGAACCTCCTGTATGCTGCATCTTGCACACACGTATGCTGCATGCATGTATGCACACATGTATGCACTCCCGCGTGCTGCATCTTTACACACGACTAAAAGGCTGAGACACCTGGACCAGAGCTGCTTGGTTTGCCCACAGGGGAAAAAAACAAAGTTTGAAATTCTGGGATTGTCATTTCCCTCTGATTTCTCCTTAACTTCCCACTGGAGGAGATGGGTGAGCGCATCGACGACCTGCAGAAGCATGTGGCTGACCTGGTGGCAGAGGCTGGCATAGAAAAAACCCAGGAGGAGCTCAGAGTAAAGAAACTTCCTTTCTGCTCTGCTTTACCTCTTGCCACTGGGCTTGGGACTGTGGGCAGCACCTGGCATGAAAACGCTGTGGACACGTTTACTGTGCGTGTGCATGCCTGAAGCATACTCAAATGGCACAAATAGGAAACGCAGCATTTAAATACAGGAAATAAATCACACATTTAACATCTCCCAGCTTCTTTTTGCCAAGAGTCAAAGAATGCTGCCACTTTCCCCAGAGAAAATCTGTGGCTGCCCAGTGCAGGACAGGGCTGGCTGTAGATGTGTTGATTTAGGGGTATGTTTGGGCTGTGCAATCTCGGGAATAGAGAAAACCAGGCCCTGACGGTGTCCAGCTGTGCTGGACCTCCCTGCTGCTGTGCTGGGTCCTGCTGATGAATAATGAAGCCACTAACCCAGCTGTTCACTCTTCCTCTGCAGCACTGAAAGCCAAATCAAGATCAAGGGGAGCAGCACCATGCTGGGAGCTTCCAGTCACAGCTCCAGTGGAGACAAGCAGGCTGGTAGCATGGGGACAGACAGACAAGCAGGCTGGCGTTGTGCCCCGAGAGAATCTCCCTTGTTTATTAGGTTTTAAACAACTGCCTCAGAAACAAAGAAAGACAGCTGGGAGACTGCTCCCTGCCCACGGGCAGAACTGCTAGTTTCAGGGCAGCCTTTCCTGGTTTGGGTAGAAAGGAGCCGGTCCCAAGCTTTCTCAGTGTACAAAATGTATTGAATTTAACTAATTCTAGTCCAATGTTCATCACATTTGTTTCCTTTCTAAGGTGTTCTCAGGCCAAGGTCCTTGTCCCTGACCAGGACCTTTTCAGTGTATGAAATGGATCTAATTCATTAAAACTTACATCAGCTCTCTTGCCTACCTTCCATGTTCTCAGCCCCAGACCCGTCTATGACAGAACTTCTATTCCCTCTGTCCCACCCTGATGCTGTTTTCAGTGTTTTGCAGTAAAAAAGGCACCTCTGGCAAAAAGCCCCATTCTGTTTTGTGACAAAACAGACCAGGAGGAGGCTGCCCTGTCTGCAGCCTGCCTGGGAACAGGTAAAGCCAAAACAACCCAAAACCCAACCAAGCACAAAGCCTCACTGGTTTCGCAGCCACAGCCCAGACCTGGTCAGCAGCACAAAGCCCCTTCCTGGGCAGAGGTGCTCCCGGCAGCAGTGCTCAGCCTCCCCCTGCACCATTTCCAGCTCTGCACCCACTTTGATTCTCACCTTTAACTGCAGAGGTCTGAGGTGGCTAAGTGGAACACACTGGATTCTTGGTAAATGCTACAGTCGAGTTTCCCCGGATACTTGTGTAGCGCCAAAGCAAAGCAGCTGGGATGATGTTTCCTGTCTACAAGAACCCATGAGGGCCAGCACAGAATCCGTAAGCCATGAAAACCCAAAATGCAGTGGCCCAGCAGTCGCAGGCTTTGTATCTTCTGCTCTACTAAACGCATTCAAACTTGTTAAGCGATCCAAAGGAGGCTGGGACCTGCATGAGCTTTCCCTTTTAATGCAGATATTTACAGACAGGCCAGAGCAAGGGGAGCAAGGTCAGAGGGTGGGCAGCCAGGCCACCTCAGTATCTGTACTTGGTGGAGTAGTCCTTGGGTGACACCACCAGGCCCCGGCCCTTGCGGGCTCCTCTGTAAACAGTTTCTATGATGTCGATCATCTCCTGTTTATCCTCCATGGCCCAGTTGATCTTGTTGTTGTTACCTGTGCCCAGATCGATCATGATGTGCTTGTTCCTTTCAAGGGAGAGAAAGAACAACAGTCAAGTTAGCCGGGGCGCTGTAATTCAGAGAGAAGCTTTCTCCGCCCCCCCGGGGCGATGCTTTGTAGAGCTCAAAGGAAGCCCTGGAAACCGAGAAGCAGCCTCAGAAAAAGGGCACCCACCCAGCTGCATTTGTAAAGCTTCTGCTTAGAGTTCACTTCCAGGCCTAAGACTAAAGCCGGGGGTAACAAAACCTGTCTGTACCCTCAGCAGCTCGGACTCATTTGGCTACCTGGGCAAGCAGCCATTTCCTTGCTCTTTTTTAGAGCAATGAGAAGATGCTGATGCACAGCTGGAGGTGAGCTGCCGAGACCCTGCCTGCCACCAGCAGCTCCACAGCAGAGCCCTCCAGTACCTGAAGAAAAACATAACGGTGCAGGGGTCGTACAGCTCGTACATCTTGTTGAAGTCTGGCACCTCTGTGATGTCCACCAGGTAAATGACAGCAAAGTTCTTCACCTGGACCAGGAGAACATAGCAAGTATCAAAGCAATGCACAGCACCACTCTGATGGCCACCAAAGCACAGCAGTTTCAAGTGCTGCAGCATCTGCTCTCCAAAATACCGAGTCACACAAAGTCCAGGAGGCAGCCCTGGCCACTGAACCCATGAAAAGGGAGAAGGGTTTTGATTTCAGAGACAGCCAAAATGCCCACTTCACACCCAGCACCGACTGGGGAGATGCACATGCAGGAGAGCAACTGTCCTTGTCACAGAGGTGTGCACAGCCCTGAAAAAGCAGAGTGGCTGCAGAGTGCCAGCCAGGCTGGCCCAGGGTGCCTCTACCATCAGGAAATCAATCAGCTGCAGTGCCCTGCTGCCTGCCTCAGAGCATCTTCTCCCCTCTAATTTGTCTCATGAGGCTCATTAAATGAAAACAAAACCGATCAATTAAAAAGTGACAATCTGTTACACCTCTCCAGGTGCTTAAAACTTCAATCTGTAATGTCAAAAATAAAACTGACAAATGAAAACCTCAGAGCTGTTTGGGGGCTGAGAGGTGTAAAGCTAAAGCAGGAGCTCAAAGCTTCATCTGACAATAGAGATGCCAATTCTACTGTGGCAGCACTGCCCGTCAGACACCTGGAGAGGCCACCTGAGGCCTCCTGCTTAAAGAGGTTTTGGGTTAGCCCACAAAGCCAGAAAGACATTTCATGTACACGGTGCAGCTTGTACCCAAACATCCCAGCAGGTGCTTGGGGGAGCAGGCAGCTGGACGGTGTTGGTCTGGGGTTTTGGGTAGTTTGTATGTGTCCATACTTGCTGGAAACAACCCAGAGCCCAGGAACCTGCAATGCAAGGCTCCTGTCGCCACTCCTGCAGCATGCTCAGCAAGCCTGCCTGGAGAGGTTGCTCCGAGGAGATGACAGTCATGGCAGGAGATCTCTGCTGCAGCCGTTTCCCCCAAGAGCCACAGGGGTGCTCCTCAGGGGTGCTCCTCGTGGCAGTGGAGCAGCAGAGGCTGAGCACACCAGGACCTGGGTGGACTGTTCAGTGGATAAGGAACTGGCTAGATGGATACATCCAAAGGGCAGCACTCAGCTGCTCCGAGTTCAGCTGGAAAGAAGTGCCAAGTGGTGTCCCTCAGGGGTCCATACTGGGACCTGTGCTAACCTTTTTATCACTGTTACAGGCAGTGGGATTGAGGCACTATCAGCAACGTGCAGGTGGCACCAAGCTGAGTGGTGCTGTCAATATGCCAGAGGGACAGGACAGCATCCAGAGGGACCTGGAGGAGGCCCAGGTGAACCTCCTGAGGTTCAACAAGAGCAAGTACAGAGTCCTGCACCTGGGCTGGAACAATCCTCACTGTCAACAGAGGCTGGGGGAGGAGGTAAGAGAAAGCAGCCTTGAGGAAAAGGACTTGGGGTGCTGGCAGGGGAAAAGCTGAAGAGGAGCAGTGTGAGATTGCAGCACAGAAGGGCAAAGGCAGCCTGGGCTGCATCCAAAGATTCATGGCCAGCAGATCCAGAGAGAGAATTCTACCACTTTGCTCTGGGGAGACCTCACCTGGAGTGCTGCATCCTGCTGTGGGGCCCTCAGCATAGGAAGGACATGGAGCTGATGGAGAGGGGCCAGAGGAGGCCACAAAAACAATCACTGGGTTGTAAAAGCTATGAGGACAGACTGAGGGCGCTGGGACTGCTCAGCCTGGAGAGGAGAAGGCTCTGGGGAGACCTAATAGCAGCCTGCCAGTAGCTGAAGGGGGCTTTGGGAAGCCTGCAGAGAGATGGCTGGCAAAGGGCTGCAGGGACAGGATGAGGGCAGTAGTTTGAAATGAGAGCAGAGCAGATTGAGATTGGATGTGAGGAACAAGTCCTTTATTATGAGGGTGGTGGAACACTGAAACAGTTTGCACAGGGAGGTGGCTGAGGCCCCATGCCTAGAGATATTTGAAGTGGGGCTTGACAGAGGATGTCCTGCTGAGCTGGGGGGTGGGGTTAGACTGGATGACCTTTGGAGATCCCTTCCAGCCCAGACCCTTCTACAATCCAGAGGCTGAGCACACAGTAGCACAAGTTGGTGCCGTGGAAAACACTGCAATGTTGTGAGTTCTCTGCAGCAAGTCAGCTCTTTCTAAAAAAACAATCCAAGCTCCCTCCGGGCAGCTCCATGCTGCAGTGCCTGGGGAACGCTTCCAGCAGGAGGCCAAGACACACGACCCTCCCAATGGATTCATTTCTGCCTTCCTTCACTCATCTTTTCTTCTCTGTCCTGCTGGGCCACTGCAGCTGCTGTCCACATGGACAGAATGGAGGAGACCAAAAGGCAGGTGGCAGCATGGCCCATTTGGAGGCCACCAGAGGCAGGGTGGCAGCTGGGCTCCAGTCTGAGTTGTGCTTTGAGGGGTTGGGTTTTTCTCAGTTACTGTGGCTTCACAGGTTGATCTGTGTCCCTCCAGGAGTTAACAAACCCCCCAAAGCACACAAACCCACACAGTTCCAGGCTGGTCTCACCTTTCACAGAGCTGCACCTGCTGAAGGGGGCTGCTACTAAATCTTGAGGAGGAATGGCTTCAGGCTATCAAGCAGTGGAGTCTGCAAGACTCTCACCACCACACACAGACTCTACCTTGGTCGAAGCCATGCTCTTAATGGTAAAGAGGAAACAGATGTAGGAGAACATGTTCTCACATTCCATCTTCTCTTCCCCCTAACCAGGCCACCTTTTCCTCTCACTTTCCATGGAATCTGAACACAGAGGCAGGAGGTCCCTCCCAACCTTCTGTGACACTGTGACTAAGAGAAGCTGAGGCACAGCTAACTTGTGAGCAGCAGCCACAGCTCTTCACATTTCTGACTGCAGGTAAAGCAATGCAGAACACCTGAGCGGTCCTCCTTGGGCCCACACTGGCTCCATACCCTCTGTTGGTTACCTGACCTGCAGCACCCAGCCCTAGATAGACTCAGCTTGAAAAGAGGCATTCAAGTAATTGGGCAGCCAAAGGACGTCAGGGGATGAGTTCCCAGAACTGTGAGCCTCCTTTGAAAAGCAGAGTATGAAACCTTTGACAGCAACTGTCAAATTCAGGTCCTGGCTGTTGGGCTGCAACCCAACCAAGCCAAAATCTAACAGCTTAGCCCTCCAGCTGAGTTTGAAGGTCAGGGCAAGGCAGGGCTTCAAGCAAGGCTGGGCAGAACAACACCTGGCAAGTGCAGGGCACTTCAGTACAAGAATCTTCTTTGTGTTTTCACACTGTTTCAGTTTCTTTTCCCCCCAAAAGGAGCCCAGCTAAACAAATGCTGTTCTCCTCTGACAGATAAGCATCCCTGATGCCCAGCTGCAGGCTGAACAAAGAATGTACCCTGGTGAGGAGGTTTGGAGCATGGCTCCGTGCCCCTCACATTTCCATCCTGTGTCATTCCCCATTCAAACACCTGAACAATGGAACTTTTACTTTTTACAACGGCAGAGATCCAAGCATGGCTTGTAAGCAAGAGGATGAGGAAGGGTCTCCTCCTCTAATTTGCCATTTCTGCAGAGGGAGATTTTAAATAAGTTACTTTGCTCTGTCCTCCCCTAGCCATCCCTGCCTGCTCAGCATCTGCTCAACAGCCAAGCATCCTGCCAGAGCTGATGCTGGCAGCACCTGAGCACAAGGCACTCCCAACATGTTTCAAACCAAGCAGCTAATTAAACCATGTCGCAGCTCCTAGCTGTAGGCTGTTAGGTCTTAACATCTGGGTACAGATCTTTCACTGCAGGGACTCCAAAGTTTTTGTATTTAGAAGTAACACCGCAGACCCCTGGGTATCGATGTCACCCCAGGACAGCTGACTCTTTGCCCTGCCCAGGTCACGGTTTCATTTTCTGCACCAGAGGAGCTGTCAATTGCTCACATCTATCCCTACACAAAACCCTTACCAAAGAGAACACACAAGGGCAGCTGTGTCTGCGCCGAGTGCTGAACTCTTCCTCAGCATCAACGCTCCCAAGAAAGTGACCAGGAGGCAGCAGGCATTCAGCTTCCATTTGAAAATGACTTTGGAGTTTGGCTTCTAAGCCTGAATTCACGTCACAGAACTCCAGGGAATTTGCCACCTGCCTCCATGAATATCCCAGAGAGATTAATTATCATCCTCCTGTGTATTTGAGGGCATCACCTTTTTAAGAGCCAAACTGAAAGCTACCTTTCAAGCTGTTCAAAGGGAAGTCTGAAGCTACTGTACGTTCTGATAGGTCAGCGACACTGCTGCATCACCTACAGCCACGGCAGCCTAGTATGGAGCACTTGCTCTGGCTGGAACACAGCAACTTTGATTGCAGGACGTGCAGCACTCTTCACCTCACTGAATAACCCAAACGACAGGGTAGTCGATGACTTCTGGCCGCAGTCATGACAGCAAACCAAAGGGCCTTCCTGCTGACTCCTAAGGCAGCAGCAGCTCTCCAGAAGCCAAATGGCAACCTGCTTTCCCGTGAGCCACACGAAAGAGCGAGGGCAGCAGAGCACTCGCCCCGCCTCGCCCGCGCTGCAGCTCCAGGTTACCTTCTCGGCGATGCTGTACAAAACCTCATCCATTTTCATGCAGGTTGGGTCCCAGTCGTGCCCGAAGCGGATGACCACGACTCGGTCCTCTTCCGAGAGGATGGCCTGGTCCACCTGCCAGCCATTGTGCAAGTGCGGGAGCATATACGACATCCTGAAAGGCGAGGGTCGGGCCTGCGGGGCGACAGCAACGAGCGGGGAGCTGACAGCTCGGCCTGCCTCTGCCGGGCGCTGCCGGCCCCCCACAGCCCGAGCCGCGGCCGAGCAGCCTCAGCGGTGCGGGTGCCCCGCCCCGCCCCACCCCACCCCACCCCNGCTGTTAGCCGTCGGCTCTCCAGCGGCGGCAGGACGGGGCTGTGCGCGAAGCAGCGTCAGAGGGGAAGCAGCCCCGGGCCGGCCTCGGTTGGTGCGCAGGTAACTCCTTCCACAGAGAAGCCAGCGGGAGGAGGTTAGTGGGGACAGCAACAGCGCCGTGAACGCGCCAGGCTTGGGGCAGGGTGGCTGGAAACTTGCTGGCGGAGAAAAGGACCTCGGGTGCTGGTTGACAGCAGCTGGTGATGAGCCAGGGTGTGCCCAGGTAGCCAAGAAGGCCACCAGTATCCTGGCCTGGATCAGCACTGGTGTGGCCAGCAGGACCAGGGTGTCCCACTCTTCTGGGCACACCTTGGATCCCGGGCTCAGTTTTTTGCACGGCTTGGGGCAGGGTGGCTGGAAACTTGCTGGCGGAGAAAAGGACCTCGGGTGCTGGTTGACAGCAGCTGGTGATGAGCCAGGGTGTGCCCAGGTAGCCAAGAAGGCCACCAGTATCCTGGCCTGGATCAGCACTGGTGTGGCCAGCAGGACCAGGGTGTCCCACTCTTCTGGGCACACCTTGGATCCCGGGCTCAGTTTTTTGCACCTCCAAGAAGGACGTTGAGGTGCTGGAGCAGGACCAGAGAAGGGTAGTGAAGCTGGTGCAGGGTTGGCAATACTGCAGAGGACTGCAGTCAAAACCCAGACTCTTCACCTTCTCAACAGGTGTTGCACTTAGCACACTGGACAAGACCTCTGGTACCTGAGGAATGTTCAGGAGCAAAGCATTCAGGCTGTTGAAGCCCTTAGTGCCTGGCCAGGCAGATTTGCCTTACCGGTTTATTCGTCCAGCTGTTGCTTCTCGTGGGCACTGCTGTCACAGAGGTGTGGACTGCAAACAGAGGTATCAGAGCCCAGTTACTGCTGCACAGCGAAGTGTAAGTGCTGCTGGCACCAAGGTTGGTATCTGGAGAGCTCTCTCCCTTGTAAGGCTCCTCTAGGTGGTTTTAGCTCACTGCTACCCACAGGATGTGTTCAGACAGTGCCTGCACAGGCCAGACCCCCAGTTCCTGAACCCAGGCTGCAGTCTGTTACTGGTCCAGGTGTACACAAGCACACTTGAGGTTGTGGTGGGCTCAGCACATCCACGCTGATGAAAGGGTTCACTGCATGTGACCAACCTGTGTCTGGTCACCACCTGGCTTGTCTGGAGCTAAACCATCCCTTGCTGCACTCCACTGTGGCTTCATAGTTTCTCTGCCTGCTCATGAAGGTCAGGAGTGCTTCTCAAGTGAGTGTGGGTCTGACTCTGACCTTCTGGGCTGGAAGAGGAAGTGATGCCACGCAGCGCTGCACTGCTGGCATCTGCCAGGCAGCTGGGCATGTATGGTGCCCAGTGCTCTGTCACCTCACAGCAGAACGTTTCATTGCCATCCAGTCTCAGCAGCTGCTGCAGGAGCTTTGTGTTGTGGCCACACTTTGAGCCACTTTCTCGTAGCCTCTGTTCCACACCACTCTTAACTTAGAGGACTGAGAGCATTGCTGAGCTTCAGCAGTTCCCTGGTTTCCAGGTGTGGCTGCAGGTGGTCAGGGCAGCAGCACGCCCATGAGGCTGTTCACACAGGAGCGTTTCCTCTCTCCCCCGTCGCAGGCCATGGCAGAGCAGGAGTTGCCGGGCGTGCTGGTGCTGGACGTGGGAGGAGCTCAGGGCCTGCTGGTGGAGCAGGCAGCCCTGCTGCAGAGGCACTTCCACCTGATCACCATGAAGGAGTTTCTCGCAAACAAGAGAGAGCTGAGCAGGAGGATCCAGTCTGTGTTCGTGTTCGAGGGCAGGCCACGCATCGACAGGGAGCTGCTCCAGAGCCTGCCCAACCTGAGGGTGGTTGGCAACTCTGGTGCCGGGGTGGATCACTTGGACTTGGCCTTGATCTCCGCCTTCGGGGTGAAGGTGACCAACACCCCACACGCTGTGGCGGACCCCACGGCAGACATGGGCATGGCCCTGATGCTGGCCTCTGCCAGGAGGCTGGTGGAAGGTAATGTCTGGAGTTCTCCTGGGTCCTAGCTACTGCTGANCCGGTCCCCACCGCACCCCTACGGGTCCTTTACGCGGCCAAACGGAGCGCGGAAGCCACGGTGGGAAACGGAATTGACGCAGCACGCACGGACGTAACCGAGAGGCGTACTTCCGGGGCGGGGCTTGCCGGGGGGCGGGCCGGCAAGGGCAGGAGTAGGGGCCGGGGCCAGGGCTGGTGTCGTTGTCGTTGTCCTCCCGGTGGCGCCTCCTGGCAGGGGCAGAGGCTGTTAGCCGTCGGCTCTCCAGCGGCGGCAGGACGGGGCTGTGCGCGAAGCAGCGTCAGAGGGGAAGCAGCCCCGGGCCGGCCTCGGTTGGTGCGCAGGTAACTCCTTCCACAGAGAAGCCAGCGGGAGGAGGTTAGTGGGGACAGCAACAGCGCCGTGAACGCGCCAGGCTTGGGGCAGGGTGGCTGGAAACTTGCTGGCGGAGAAAAGGACCTCGGGTGCTGGTTGACAGCAGCTGGTGATGAGCCAGGGTGTGCCCAGGTAGCCAAGAAGGCCACCAGTATCCTGGCCTGGATCAGCACTGGTGTGGCCAGCAGGACCAGGGTGTCCCACTCTTCTGGGCACACCTTGGATCCCGGGCTCAGTTTTTTGCACCTCCAAGAAGGACGTTGAGGTGCTGGAGCAGGACCAGAGAAGGGTAGTGAAGCTGGTGCAGGGTTGGCAATACTGCAGAGGACTGCAGTCAAAACCCAGACTCTTCACCTTCTCAACAGGTGTTGCACTTAGCACACTGGACAAGACCTCTGGTACCTGAGGAATGTTCAGGAGCAAAGCATTCAGGCTGTTGAAGCCCTTAGTGCCTGGCCAGGCAGATTTGCCTTACCGGTTTATTCGTCCAGCTGTTGCTTCTCGTGGGCACTGCTGTCACAGAGGTGTGGACTGCAAACAGAGGTATCAGAGCCCAGTTACTGCTGCACAGCGAAGTGTAAGTGCTGCTGGCACCAAGGTTGGTATCTGGAGAGCTCTCTCCCTTGTAAGGCTCCTCTAGGTGGTTTTAGCTCACTGCTACCCACAGGATGTGTTCAGACAGTGCCTGCACAGGCCAGACCCCCAGTTCCTGAACCCAGGCTGCAGTCTGTTACTGGTCCAGGTGTACACAAGCACACTTGAGGTTGTGGTGGGCTCAGCACATCCACGCTGATGAAAGGGTTCACTGCATGTGACCAACCTGTGTCTGGTCACCACCTGGCTTGTCTGGAGCTGAACCATCCCTTGCTGCACTCCACTGTGGCTTCATAGTTTCTCTGCCTGCTCATGAAGGTCAGGAGTGCTTCTCAAGTGAGTGTGGGTCTGACTCTGACCTTCTGGGCTGGAAGAGGAAGTGATGCCACGCAGCGCTGCACTGCTGGCATCTGCCAGGCAGCTGGGCATGTATGGTGCCCAGTGCTCTGTCACCTCACAGCAGAACGTTTCATTGCCATCCAGTCTCAGCAGCTGCTGCAGGAGCTTTGTGTTGTGGCCACACTTTGAGCCACTTTCTCGTAGCCTCTGTTCCACACCACTCTTAACTTAGAGGACTGAGAGCATTGCTGAGCTTCAGCAGTTCCCTGGTTTCCAGGTGTGGCTGCAGGTGGTCAGGGCAGCAGCACGCCCATGAGGCTGTTCACACAGGAGCGTTTCCTCTCTCCCCCGTCGCAGGCCATGGCAGAGCAGGAGTTGCCGGGCGTGCTGGTGCTGGACGTGGGAGGAGCTCAGGGCCTGCTGGTGGAGCAGGCAGCCCTGCTGCAGAGGCACTTCCACCTGATCACCATGAAGGAGTTTCTCGCAAACAAGAGAGAGCTGAGCAGGAGGATCCAGTCTGTGTTCGTGTTCGAGGGCAGGCCACGCATCGACAGGGAGCTGCTCCAGAGCCTGCCCAACCTGAGGGTGGTTGGCAACTCTGGTGCCGGGGTGGATCACTTGGACTTGGCCTTGATCTCCGCCTTCGGGGTGAAGGTGACCAACACCCCACACGCTGTGGCGGACCCCACGGCAGACATGGGCATGGCCCTGATGCTGGCCTCTGCCAGGAGGCTGGTGGAAGGTAATGTCTGGAGTTCTCCTGGGTCCTAGCTACTGCTGAAGACAGAGGGCATCCCAGTGCAGTGCCACCACCTCTCCAAGAGTTGGGAGCTGCAGGAAGGTCTCTGGAGCAGTAATGGGCACAGCCTTCCTATGGGAAGAGCTTGTCTAGACAGTGGGTCACCGTGCCAGAGAAGCAGCAGCACTGGCACAGCTGGCAATTTCCTTGGCAGACTGATTCTCAACTATGCCACCACCACGGTTTGGCACCGTGGTTTGGTGCTCTTCAAGGCAGTTCCTCTCCCCACCTTGCCCCTTCCCTACCCAAGGCCTTCCAAGAGAAGGAAGGTGCCAGCAGAGCCCCATCACAGGAGGCTGCCTCTGTCTTTGGGGAGCTCACAGCCTTGCTGCCACTGCTGCTGCACCCCTGACCATCAAAGAGCACCTCTGATGGCTTCTCACTATTGCATCCTGCTGGACCTGTTCTGGCCATGAAGTTCTTGACAGTGAGGGTGGGGAGACACTGGCACAGGGAGGCTGTGGATGCCCCTTCCCTGGAGGTGTTCAAGGCCAGGCTGGATGAGGCCTTGAGCAAGCTGGGCTAGTGGGAGATGTCCCTGCCTGTGGCAGGGGGGTGCCTTCTGTATGGAAGCTAGCAGAGCTCTGTCGCCAAGCTGGGAGCTGCAGCACTCATCCCCTCCATCCATGGGGCTCTCTTTGCAGGAGCTTCCCCTAGCTGAACCAAGTCAATGGCTGAGGGGTGCTGAGTGTCAGAGCAGCTGTTTTTGAGCTTCTCAGAGAATACCTCAGCCGTGGAAGGGTGGATTCCTGGGGAGCCGTTCCTGCCAGCACAGGAGGAGGTGTTGCTGGCTGCAGGGAATGGCACCTTCCAGGCCCTTCTGTCAGCTGCTCAGGGCTGGTTTGTTGCCATGATGAGAAACGTCTTGCTCCCAGCCAGGGGATTATGGCTGGTCTGTCCCCATGGAGCCTGTGTTTGCATTTAGGCTGCCAGATTGCAGTTTCTCCAGACACAAAGCACTTTGCTGTGGACTGTCTGGGAGTGGAAGTCACCAGAGCCACACTTGGCATCATCGGGATGGGCAGCATTGGGTACAAAGTGGCGCAGAGAGCCAGAGCCTTCAGCATGAGGATCCTCTACCACAACCGGAACCGGAGGTCTGCATGGCATCGGTCAGGGGGCAGTGGTGAGGGGCGTGGCCTCTGACCCTGGGCTTCCTGGGCACCTGTGGCAGTTAGCAGCAGCATGAGGAGCACCAGCGTGCCGCCACCTCCTCACCTGGGCTCCCTGCCGCTCTCCTGGGCAGCACCCCCTTGTCTCCTGCACTCACTGCCCTGGCTGGCAGCAGCAGCTGGGAGCAAGCCCTGTGTGACCCTTCTGAAGATGCCATCCAAGCAGACTAGGCCTTGGGCCCTCACTGTACCCCTGTCCTGCCAGACTTGTCCTCAGGCTCCTGGCAGCATCCCTGGCACACTCTGCTGCGGCCTCTCTGCTCAGCCTAGCCAGCTGGGCAGCATCCCTGACAGGGCTCCTGGCTTCTCTTAGGTTTGTGGCTCCTTTTCCGTCCCAAGTCCTAGCCCACAAGCCAGGAGAGGCTCTGCAGGGACTGGCACAGAGGGGTCTGACTGGAGCCCAGCCTGTGATGCCTGATGGCACTTCGGTGCTTGGCTTTCACACCTGGGTCACTCCTTCTGTCCCACCACTCCTCTGCTCAGGAGCTTTCCAGCCGTCCTCCTCCCTGCTGCCCTTCTGGGTCTTCTTCCCCCTGCTCTCTGTGCTGCCTCATCTCTGCTGGGGCTGGTGGTTGGTAATGAGTTGGGCGTGGCTGTGCCAGGTGGAGCTGTCTGCAGTTTTCCCCTCAGGAGAAAGGAGGAGGAGGAGGCAGTTGGTGCCCACTACTGCGAGAGGATGGAGGAGCTGCTGCAGCAGTCTGACTTCGTCATGTTGGTTGTGAACCTGACCCCCCAGACCCACAGACTGATTGGGAGGAAGGAGCTGGGGCTGATGAAGTCCACAGCCACGCTCATCAACATCAGCAGAGGTAGGAGGAGCTGCAGGCATTGCCTGTGCTGCTGCTAAGGCTGTGCTTGCCCTGCCAGCCTGCACCTTCCCCACTGACAGCTCTGCCCTGCCTGAGCAGTCTCCACATGGGTGACTCACCGTGGGCCAGGTATGTGTTCAGAAGTCCTGTGGGCTGGGGAGGGCTGAGCAGATGCTCTGCTCCCTTCAGCCTTGGCCTAAGGATGGCTTTTCTGAGAGGAAATGCCTGAAGGTTCACCATCACCAGTGCATGAGGTGCAAGGACAACAGATGGGGACAGCTCTGGGAGCCTCAGGTGGCTCAGAGCTGGTGGCAGTGAGCAAGCACAGGGAGGGAGGCTGGTTCCAGTGAGCAGAGCAGAGACAGAAGGGTGGGAAGCTTCAGGAGATTAGATGGTTTGATGCAGCAGTGGAGGAGAAGGCAGAAACTGTCCTAGGAAGAGCCTTAGCAGTGACAGTCCTCTAACAGGTGAACAGGCAGGCTGCTGCTCAGTGGCTGGTGGCAGGGCAGGCTGCTGTCTGAGCAGGTGGAGGTCCTGACCTTTATGTCACTAGACCGCCCAGAGCACCCCTCGCCACAGCCAGGCTCCATCCCAGTGCAGGTGCAGTCATTGACCAGGATGCTTTGGTGGAAGCTCTCCAGAACCAGGTTATCAGGGCTGCAGCTCTGGACGTGACCTACCCCGAGCCTCTGCCCAGGTAAGGAGCTCTTCTTCCTTCCTACCCACCTGAGGTGTGTTGAGCTCTCTGCCAGAGCCTGCTCAGTATCCTGCTCTGCACGGGCAGCCTCTGGCTGCTTCAGGGTAGCAGCTCAGCCTGTGTCACAGCTGCAAATCAGGGACCAGCTCCTCACCTGTCCCCTGCCTGCCAGCTCTCTGCCAGTCTGGCTGAGGGCAAGGCGCGGGGGGCAGAGGGGGGAGAAGAAATGGGCAAGCAAGCTTCTGGCAGCCTTCTGCTGCTCTGTGGCCCTTTGGCCTCACCAGCCTGAGGCTGGTTTCTCAGCAGGCGGCAGGGCAGAGCTGCAGAGGAGGCTCTCCCTGTGTCTGCGTTTGCTGTCTTGCAGAGACCACCCCTTGCTGAGGCTGACGAACGTCATCATCACCCCCCACGCGGGCACCGCCACGCTGCAGGCCGTGCAGGCCATGGCCGCAGAAGCCGTGGCCAACATGCTGGCTGCTCTGCGTGGGCAGCCCATCCCGAGCCCGGTGTTCCCCGAGTGCCGCACCCTTCCTGCAGCACCGCCGCTGAGCTGAGGCCTCCCCGAGTGCCTGCGCTGCCCCCGCCGTGCTGCTGCCGAGCTGAGCTGCGGGGCTTGGCCTCTGCCGGAATTCCCAGCTCGAGGAATAAACTGGAGCTAGCCCTGGGCTTTGCACGTAGCAAGCTGAGCAGGTCTGCGCTCTCTGCATACCCTCAGCCCGTGGTTCCAGTGCGCCTCTGCCTGGTTCCCCGTGGCCATGGTGGGTGGGTTCTGGTTGGCTTGGTGGTCTGCAGGGTCTTCTCCAGCCCTGACTGTCGTTCTGAGCTAGTTCGTGTAAGCCTCTCAGATACCCTGGGGGTGACCTGAGCATGAATTCCTTGCAGCACTCTGACTGTATCCCCAAACACTTCAGCCATCAAGGCAATGTTCTGGCTTTGTATCAAAGCCCTGAAGCCATCTGAGACGATTGCAGGCATCAGTCTTGGTAGTGAGAGCAAAGCTCTGCTTCACCTTCTTGGAAATTCGAAGGAGATCCCAAGAGACTGAGCTCCTGCACCTAGACAAAAACTGTTGGTGTCTTCATTGGCCCTGAAGCAGAGGTAGATCCACCACTCACATCCAGGAGGACACAGCCTAAAGTTAAACTAGCAGTCAGGCTTAAGGTGCAGCCCAGGGCAAAGCTTCTCTGATCTTTCCTTTCCTGTGACCAAGAAACAAAGTCAGGGATGCAGTAAGGTCTTTGTCACCTCTGTGAAACCAGGAAGCCTTTAGAAGAATGGAGCAGAGGAGGCTGAGGGGAGACCTCACTGCTCTCTGTAACCCCTCAAAGGAGGTTGGAGGCAGGTGAGGGTTGGGCTCTGCTCCCTAGGCTCACATGATAGAAGGAGAGGAACTGGCCTGAAATTGTGCCAGGGGAGGATTAGGTTGGAGAGGTGGAAAAATTTCGGTGCTGAAGAGTGGTCAGAGACTGGCACAGCCTGCCCAGGGAGGTGGTGAAGTGCACACGCCTGGAGGTGTTGAGGAAGCCTGTGGCTGTGGCTCCTGGGGCCAGGGTTTGGTGGCCATGGTGGGGTTGGGTTGGTGGCCACACTGGATGATCTCAGAGGGCTTTGCCAGCCAAGCAGCTCCGTGGTTCTGTGTGTTCTGTAGCTCCCTGCAGGGGCTGGGATGAAAGGATGGCACAGGCCAGCAGATGGGTGTTCACCTGCAGATGCTGAGCTGCCAGGGAGACAGCACCAGGAGCTTCCCAGACCTTCAGCACATGAAGGGCTCTCTACAGCCCTGCCCGAGGCTCCTGCCATGGGAGACTCTTCTACCTTCCAAAGGGGTGCAGGGAACGCCCCACACAGGGATGCAGCCACTTGGGAGTTCAGGTGGAACTGCACAGAGCAGAATGAAAATGCCCAAAAGGCACAAATCTGTAGCCAGCCCCTGCCCAGTCCTCCACTCTGGGCCTGCCACAGAACCTCATTAAGCCAAAGCTTTCTATAACCTCCCCCCCAGACCCATGGGCCAGGCTCAAACCCCCAGGCCTCAAATGCTCCCCCCATAGTCCTCTCCCCCACACCAAACCCTAGTGAAGGTGCAGCTGAAATGCAGCTTAGCTGCTGCAGGCCAGAGCTGGCAGAAAGGAAAGGGCGGGTGGAGGCTGCAGGTGGGTTCTGCAGAGAGCTGCAGCACTGTGGGGTGAGGGATGGCAGCAGCACTGTGGGGTGAGGGATCATAGCAGCACTGAGGTGAGGGATGGCAGTAGCACTGTGGGGTGAGGGATCATAGCAGCACTGAGGTGAGGGATGGCAGCAGCACTGTGGGGTGAGGGATCATAGCACTGGGGTGAGGGATGGCACCAGCACTGTGGGGTGAGGGATGGCATCACCACTGTGGGGTGAGGGTTTGCAGCAGCACTGGGGTGAGAGATCGCAGCAGCACTGTGGGGTGAGGGATCGCAGCAGCACTGGGGTGAGAGATCGCAGCAGCACTGTGGGGTGAGGGATCGCCGCAGCACGTTCTGCTGCCCGGCCCCTGCGCGGGCACCCAAAGCCATTTGCCTACTCCCTCGGCAATTCCCGTGGGAAATCGGGCGTGGCTGGAAGTGGCTGCGGGGGGTTACAAGAGAAAAGCTGCCGGCTCCCAGAGCCGCTGGGAGCCCCCAGCCAGAGGCTCCTGCATGGCGCCCATCTCTCTCTTGAGGGCAGAAAGTGCTTTCTTTGCCTGAGAACCTGAGCGTTAACTTCAGGTGCCCTCCCACGCCGGAGGCTGCAGAAGTCTGCCCTGAAGCCTTTGAAGATTAACTTGGAAGCTCAAAGTTCGCCCTGGGGCTGTGCCGTTGGCTGTCCCGGACTCTGACGACCTGCAGCTGGCACTCGCAGTTTGAGGGCAGAGGAGGAGGCTGAAGGCGCTGAAGCTGGCGGCAGTGAGGAAACCCTGCAGGCCAGCAGGGACAGAGCTGATTGAGGCTGGCTGAGCCGAGCCCCTCCGTGTGCTGCTGCTTTGTTCCGAGGTGTGGTTTGTCGACTGCTGTCGTGGCACGGGGGGTGGCAGTGACCCTGCTGTACAGTAACTGCATGTCTCTTTTTCCTGCAGATGGCAGCAGGAGGAGAGCTGCCAGGGCTTCTGGTCAGTGAAATCGGTGGTGCCCGTGGGATCCTGCTTGCCCACGTGGCCCTCCTGAAGAAGCATTTCTGCCTTATCACCATGAAGGAGCTTCTTGAGGACAAGGAGCATGTGAGTGGGAAGGTCCAGGCAATCTATCTGTGGTGGCACAGGCCCGTGGTTGACCAGGAGCTCCTCCAGAGCCTGCCAAATCTGAGAGTGATTGCCAACTCCGGGGTGGGCATGGACCACCTGAACCTGAGCCTTGTGGCCAGCTTTGGCGTGAGGATGGCAAATGCTCCCCGGTCCGTGGCCAACAGCACGGCTGACACTGGCATGGCTCTGCTTCTGGCATCTGCCAGGAGACTTGTAGAAGGTAACATCTCCATTCTCTCGTGGCTTCCAAAAGGCCTGCAGGAGCAAACCTGGCTTCTTCTAGAGTGTCTGTAGGGCTTGCAGCTCCAGGTGAAGGGAGCAGTTGGTGTCCTGTGTGCCAGAGCTGCAGCTGCATTCCTGCACCACACACAGCCCTCCCTGGCCTGGACTGCAGCCAGGTGCAGGCAAAACCAGAGTTCAGCTTGCAGAGGTCACCACCAGGGCTGGAAGTCCCTGGGCAAGGTCTCATCACACTCAGTTCAGACACCGCTCTTTGCTCCGTGGACCGAGCAGCCCTGGAAGCTAGGATGTAGGGGTTCAGGTAGATGTGGGGGTTCAGGTAGATGTGGCTGCAGACTTGGCTGAGCAGGTTCAGAGGAACACCAGGCTGAGCTGTGCCCCTGCCTGTGAAACCCTCACACCTCTGCCTTCTGCACCAGCACCTTCATTGCCTGGCTCTCAGCTGAGACAGGATGTGCTGCCTGAAGTGGCAGGGCTGGGTACCAACGTGGGGGATACCAAAGAGCAGGTGATGGCTGCAGCCACAGGCTGGCAGGGGAGGTAGTGCATGGGAGGCAGCCATGGAGCAGAGAAAGGGTCTGTGCTCTTCTTGCAGGCTGCCACCTTGCAGTGTCCCCAGATGTGGAGTTCTCTGAAGCTGATATCCTTGGAGTTCAGGTCACTGGAGCTACCCTGGGCATCATTGGCATGGGCAGCATTGGCCACAAGATTGCCCTCAGAGCCAAGGGCTTTGAAATGAACATTCTGTACCACAACAGGACACGGAGGTAAAGTCCTTTGGGGCAGCCTGGGGTTTGTGTGCAAGGAATGATGTCAGGGAGATAGCAAGAAAGGAAGGCAGAGGGCCAAGATGAAAGCCAAGAGGGAAAAAGGAGGAGTACTTCACAAAGGTCTGAGAAAGAACCACCTGGTGCTCAAACACTTGGAGACTTAGCCTGGGCTTTAGATCAGGAGTTCCAAAGTTTCCTGGAGCTGTGAATAGAAAAAGGAGCAGCCTGGGCTGGGGGGAGGTGTCCTGCCCATGGCAGGGGTCGGGAATGGATTATCTTGAAGGTCCCTTCCAACCCAAGCCATTCCATGATTCTGTGATCTCCAAGGTCCCTTCCAACCCAAACCACTGCATGATTCTATGATCTCCAAGGTCCCTTCCAATGCAAGCCTCTTTCATTGTCTGTAGTTTAGGGAGGGGGTGCTCCAAAGCCATTCTCTTGCAGCAGGAGCAGGGCAGCGTCCCCTCCATGCCCTGTCACTGCTCTCTGGCAGCTGGGCTTACAGAAATTGCAGCTGTTGGTCTTCATTGTGAGAAGTTCCAACTCCAAGTCTGTCTCTGTGTTTTGTGCTGAGCAGTTTGTGTGGTGGAAGTCTGGGGCAGCCAGGAGCCTGTCCAAGAGCTGCCCTGCTGGTTCCATCCATCAGAAAAGGACAGGTTCAGTGGAGTGGGAACACCACTGCTGTGCTCAGAGCTCATACGGATGAGTTCTGCTGACCCCATCCCCTGGTGTGGGGCTGGAAGCCTTCCCGAAGGTCCTAAAGAGTCAGCTATGAATAAATTCTTTGGCATCTGCTTGCTGTGAGAATGCAGAACCACCTCCTTCAGCGTGCACACCTGACACTGAGGGCAGTGTTCCGTGACCCCTGCCCCGCAGCTGCACCTTTTGTTTGCCTACCAGGAGCCAGCAGGAGGAGCAAGCCGTGGGTGCCACTTACTGTGAAGAGATGGACAGCTTGCTGCAGCAGGCAGACTTCGTGGTGGTGGTGGTGAACCTGACCCCTCAGACTCACAGACTGATCGGGAAGAGAGAGCTGGAGCTGATGAAGCCCACGGCCACGCTCATCAACATCAGCCGAGGTGATCTCCAAAGCTGTGGGCGGCTGTGGTGGGCCCCTGGCACCCAGCTGTTGCTGGGCAGGCAGCAGGCACAGCCCAAGTCCTGTTCTCTCGGCTCTCTCAGGCCCCTGCCTGCAGTGCCACTCAGGAACACTTTTTCCAACCCAGGGGCAGTCGTTGACCAAGAGGCGCTGGTGACAGCTCTGCAGAACGGCGTCATCAGGGCTGCAGCCTTGGACGTCACCTCCCCGGAGCCGCTGCCCAGGTCCTCCCTCCTGCTCCTTCCTCAGCACCGAGCCCTGCGGGGCAGGGGTGGCAGAGGATTGGCAGAGCATTGGCAGGAGTTTTTCAGGGGCTGGCAAGGTTTGGCAGAGGCGGTCACACCTGCCTCCGGACTGGGTGTTGTGTAAAAGAGCCAGGAATGCCGCTTGGATGCCAGCCAGGTGTTGGGTCTGCTATAACAGACCCAGGGGCAGCCTGGCACCAGGAAACAGCAGGAGGGCCAGGACACCAGGACACAGCTTCCTGCCCACAGCAGGCTGAAGCAGTGCAGGTCTCCTGGGTGCAGACTCAGCTGCTGGGCAGAGACACCTCTGCCAGCCTGGTGCCTCACCCAGCTGAGGTGCCAGACGCATTTTGGCCTGGGAGGGTTTTCTTTCCTCGTGTCCCTGCCTCAGGGCGTCACTGTCCATTATCTGAGCCGCATACCTACAGCTCAGGCCTTTGTGTAGGGTCCCCGTGCCAGGAGGGCTCAGCCCTCTGTCGTCAGTTTAGGTAACTGTCTTGTGGCAAGAGAGCACAGCATAAACTCTTAGCATGCCCTGATGTCCAAATGGCTTGAGCACAGGTGATCCCCTGGAAAGACTGAAGCAGAGCATCCCTGGGGGCCCTTCCAACCTGGCTTGCTGTGGATGAAAATGGGACTTGTAAAGTGACATTGAGTTAACTTTAAATAGAGTGGACAAGCCAAAGCAGGACTCCTCTGTGACTGGGTGGACAGCAGCAGGTGACTCATCTCTCTTGTGTCCCCTTCCTTGCAGAGACCACGCACTGTTAAGGTTAAAGAACGTCATTGTAACGCCTCACCTGGGCATCAAGACAGACAAGACCATGCTCATGATCACGGAGGAAGCAGTGCAGAACATACTGGCAGCTCTTAGTGGGCTCCCCATGCCCAGTGAAGTGTTCCCCAGCTGATGTGCTACAGCTCTCCTTGTTGATTTCTTTCCCCCCACCAGCTGTAAAGGTTTTTATTCTGCCTTCTGACTCATTCCACTGGGCGCAGGAATCTCTGTCCCCACTCACCCCTAGAAAGCTTTTGCATTTCAGTTTCCTTGCAGGTGCTGGAAGGTTGCATCACTCTTCACTGCCACTCACAGACGGATGCATGCAGGCTCTAGGTGGCTCTGGGAGAAATTGCTTCTGATTGCCAGTGCCCCTCTAGCTAGTCCCTAGGAAATGTCACCTCAGGTTGCACTGCTGGCTTGGGGCCCGCTGTTAGCTACCAAAGCCAGCAAAGGAAGCTCCTGGTGCCAAGCGTTAGTGGCTTTTTGTTCTGTCTCCACTTAAACCAACTCCTGGGACACAAAATATCGAGGCCAAAGTCAGGTTTTGGAAACATTTTCTGAAGCATTCTTCTAGGGCAGGCTGGACCTCAGAAGAAGATGAAGTGTAAAGCCCCAGCAGGAAGAGAAGGTTGTCTGCAGGAGTGCTGCCAGGTTCATCTGCACTCTGCCTCCAGGTTTGCAGCTTTCTCCAGGCATTTGCAGGGACAGCTGGAGAGACACCCTGGAACACCCACAGCCCTCTGAGCCTGCCGCACCATTCTGTAACTTCCTGGACACACAGAAGTCCACAAGGGCACAGCACTCAACCTCCCCCTCTAGGCATTCCCTTTGTGTCGCTGCTTCAGGGCATTTGCACAAATGCTTCTGTTTGAAACGAGTAGCAGGGAGCTCCACCTCTGGAAAGAGACCCTTGCTTGGAGTAAGTTGTTCTGCTGCTGCAGCTGTGCTGGTAGAGCAACCCGAACCCTGCACTGGGCATGGCACCTCTGTTGCAGTTACTCATTGCAGAGCCACAGGACGAGGGTCTCTGTGCACGGAAGGTGCACCCCTCTCCCCAGCTAAAGCTCCGGAGGAGACACTGTGCTGTGCTCTCTGCTGGCTTCATACCAAAGGCAAATAAACCAACACCAGAGTGCACGTGCTGTGTGTGCCCTTTGTTGCGGCATGGCTTCTCGAGGGCATGACCATGGAGTCAGTCTGGGGTTTTCCTGCAGTCTCAAGCATCACAGAGCCATTTCCAGTGCCGCCTTCTTGCAGAGGGCTGTCGCTAGCTGTCTCCTGCAGAGACACTCTTCCTTGCACCAGTCCACCTCCGATGACTTAGCAGCTCCTGCAGCTCGGGGGAACGTGGCACTGCAGCTTCAGGAGCAGCGAGAGTGCCCAGGCTGTCCCAGGGGCAGAGCTCTACCAGCTCCTGAGCCATAACC
Source organism: Tricholaema leucomelas (assembly GCA_013400475.1). Lineage (NCBI taxonomy): Eukaryota > Metazoa > Chordata > Aves > Piciformes > Lybiidae > Tricholaema lacrymosa > Tricholaema leucomelas. The sequence continues at coordinate 174,280 of WAAF01001965.1, read as the reverse complement.
CGACATGAGATGTCCTGGTTACACCAACGAGCTCCGAAGCCCTGACTCTGACTCCCTTCACACCCGGTTGCTTGGCCTTTCCATGCCTTGTCCCCTGCATGTCCTGGGCACTGGCTTTAAAGAGGTAATATTCCTCTGAGGGCTGTTACGGTTTTGGCTCCTCTGACTAACTGCTCCTTCATTTTGTTGGCCCGGGTGTGTCGATTTGCCGTTCACAGGGGAACACGACCACGTTTGTCTTCCCGGAGCCGTTTTACACCCTCACTACTAGCACGTGGTGGACCTCCTGCCCCCGGGAGGAGCTTTGCCGTGGTCTTTTGGTCCCGGGTGCGGTGCTGAGTGACCAGTAAGTGAACAGGTCACCAGCAGCCCTGGGGGCAGTTAATGTGACACAGGAGAGGTGTCAGCGTTTCAGGCGTTGCTGCTTCTCTCTGAAGTGGAAAACCCAGCAGTCCTGGCTCACCGGAGAGGTCCCAGGAGCCACTGGAAAGTGGCCAACGTGGTCCCCATCCACAAGAAGGGTTGGATGGAGGAACCTGGGAACTACAGACCCGTCAGCCTGACCCCAGTGCCAGGGAAACTGATGGAGCAGGTTATCTTGGAGGTGATAAGAGCTCACCTGAGGGATGGCAAAGAGCTCAGGTCCAGCCAGCATGGGTTTAGGAAGGGCAGATCCTGCCTCTCCAACCTGATCTCCTTCTATGATCAGGTGACCCGCTTGGTGGATGTGGGGAGGCCTGTGGATGTGGTCTATCTGGACTTCAGCAAGGCCTTTGACACTGTCCCCCACAGCAAACTGCTGGCTAAGCTGTCAGCCCACAGCTTGGATGGTAACACTCTGTGCTGGGTGAGGAACTGGCTGGAGGGCCGAGCCCAGAGAGTGGTGGTGAATGGTGCCACATCCAGCTGGCGGCCAGTCACTAGTGGTGTCCCTCAGGGATCAGTGCTGGGCCCCATCCTCTTTAACATCTTCATAGATGATCTGGATGAGGGCATCGAGTCAGTCATCAGCAAGTTTGCAGATGACACCAAGCTGGGGGCAGATGTGGCTGGGTTGGAGGGCAGAAGGGCTCTGCAGCGGGACCTTGACCGCCTGGACAGATGGGCAGAGTCCAAGGGGATGGCATTCAATGGCTCCAAGTGCCGGGGGCTGCACTTTGGCCACAACAACCCCATGCAGAGATACAGGCTGGGGTCGGAGTGGCTGGAGAGCAGCCAGACAGAGAGGGATCTGGGGGTGCTGATTGATACCCGCCTGAACATGAGCCAGCAGTGTGCCCAGGTGGCCAAGAGAGCCAATGGCATCCTGGCCTGCATCAGGAATGGTGTGGCCAGCAGGAGCAGGGAGGTCATTCTGCCCCTGTACTCTGCACTGGTTAGACCACACCTTGAGTACTGTGTTCAGTTCTGGGCCCCCCAGTTTAGAAGGGACATCGAGATGCTTGAGCGTGTCCAGAGAAGGGCAACGAGGCTGGTGAGAGGCCTCGAGCACAGCCCTACAAGGAAAGGCTGAGGGAGCTGGGGTTGTTTAGCCTGGAGAAGAGGAGGCTCAGGGCAGACCTTATTGCTGTCTACAACTACCTGAGGGGCGATTGTGGCCAGGGGGAGGTTGCTCTCTTCTCTCAGGTGGCCAGTGCCAGAACGAGAGGACACAGCCGCAGGCTGCGCTGGGGGAAGTTTAGGCTTGAGGTGAGGAGAAAGTTCTTCACTGAGAGAGTCATTGGCTACTGGAATGGGCTGCCCAGGGAGGTGGTGGAGTCACCGTCCCTGGAGCTGTTCATGGCAAGGTTGGATGTGGCACTTGGTGCCATGGTCTAGCCTTGAGCTCTGTGGTAACGGGTTGGACTTGATGATCTGTGAGGTCTCTTCCAACCTTGGTGATACTGTGATACCCAGATACAGCCCAGCTCCTGCGGCACCATCTCGCTGGTCAGTGAATCACTGTTGTGAAGCGGAACCGCCTAAACCTGGGGTCGCTGGTGAGGACTCCGCTAGGTCCTCGCAGGGCGGCAGGAGCCGTGAGGCGTCGCGCAGTTAGCGCAGGCTGTGTCACACTTAGCTGCTTGCAGGCGCCCCGGGCAGGGCTGGGTGTGCAGCCTGGCTGCCTTGGCACGTCCCAAAGCGTTCGGCAGGACCCAGGGTGCCCGAGGCCGCAGCACACCGCCCCGGGCGGCCCCGCTCCGCCCTCGGCCCTGCCGGAGCCTGCCCGAGCCCGGAGCGCGGGGCGGGGTGAGCGCCGCGGGGGCACCGGGAGCGCCTCTGCTCGGCCGCAGGCGCGGCGGCTCCTCGGCGGCTCTTCCTGCGCGGCTCCCCCGCGTCTTCCCCTGAGCCTTGCCGGAGCCGGCGGTGCCCGAGGTAAGGTAAGGCCGGGCCGGGCCGGGCAGCTCGGAGCGCCGGGGCGGGCAGAGGACGCGTTCGGGCTCTGTCCGGCGCTTCTCCCGCCACTGGCTCACCAGCGGGAGTGACTCCGTGGGGTGGCAGAGACACAGCCTGGGGCTGGGAGAAGCGGGGCACAGGGCACCCTCCTTAAATGGTGCCGAGCCATGAAGTGGGGGACGCTGAACACCTGGCAGCTCCTCCGCCGTGCCAGAGGCGATGTCCTCCTGTCACAAGGCTGTGTGAAGAGACTGGTCCTGCCGAGTGACACGGGAGAGAGCGCTGCGATGGGAGGGAGGATCTGCCGCCAGCTCTAAAGCAGCCTGCAGCAGGGCCGGCCCCTTTAAGGAAGGTGCCACGGGTGACTTTAGGATACGTCCTTTAGGTTCCTCCTGGCTTTTGTAGGGCATGGAGGGTCAGGAGCTGCCTGCTGTGCTCATTGACTGCGTGGGAGGGAAGCGTGGGGTGTATGAAGACCACGCTGAGTTTCTGGAGAAGTATTTTCGCCTCATCACTATGAAAGAGTATCTTGAGAACAGGAGCCTTGGCCGAAAGATCACAGCTGTTTATCAGTGGTTTCACAAACCAGTTGTTAACCAAGAGCTGCTCCAGAGCCTGCCTAACCTCAAGGTAGTTGCGAGCGCCGGAGTGGGAACAGATCACCTGGACCTGAAGCTGCTTTCCAGCCGTGGTGTGAAGGTGTCCAACACTCCGTTTGTGGTCTCCACTGACACTGCAGACTTGGGCATGGCTTTGATGCTGGCATCCTCCAGGAGGATTGTGGAAGGTAATGGCTGCAAAGCCTTTGGGTTTTTTGTTGGCTCCCCAAAGCCTGCTGCTAGACAGTGGTGTGCTGATGCTGTGTGCTTTGAAGTACAGAAGGAGACATCTCCAGCAAGGCAGATGTGCTCCTGCAGGCAGCCCTGGGTCTGTGCCTCTTCCCTCAGCCCAGAGCCACTCAATCTCTCTTCCTCTTGGCTACTGTCTTGCGTCTCAGGTTTTGATGAAGGGAGATTAGCAGGAGGCTCAAAACCTGTCCTTGCCAAGCTGTCAAGTGTCTGAGTCATGAGGAACAAGCTGCCCAGAAGTCTGCCCACTGTGCCTTATGCCAGCACCTGCAGCATAGCTGGGAATCGTCTCTTGGCCGAGCTGAAGGCCTGGATGATTCCGCCCCTGCCTCACCAGCTGCACCGCGTGTTTGCATTTACAGTGCAGGTGCCCTCTGTGGCACTGCCAGCTGCCCAAGCCCTGCTGATGGAGCAGTGTGAGAGGCTGTGTGGCTGAGCTGCATTTCAGTGGCACAGTGCCCAGCTAGTGGGGGCAGCTGTCTGGTGCACAGCAAAGGGAGGCTGCTGCCTCGGCCTTGCTTTGCCACAGAGAGGCTGGCAGCTTTCATCCCAAGCAAGAAGACACTGCCAGGTGCCACACAGCAGCAGGCGTGCACGGACGTTCTCTGTTCCTTCTAAGCTTCGGCCCTGCCCTCTGCTGACTGCAGGCAAAGCAGACGGGTGCCAGGGCAGCCTCTTCCTGACCCTTTTCTCTTTCTCTCCTCCCCCAAGGCCACCAGATTGCAGTCTCCCCCAACACACAGCACTTCGCTGCTGACTGGCTGGGCACTGAGGTTTCCGGGGCAACCCTGGGCATCGTAGGCATGGGCACCATTGGCTACAAAGTGGCCCAGAGAGCCAGGGCCTTTGAGATGAAGATTCTGTACTACAACAGAAGGCAGAGGTAAAGCTGGGTGCAGCTCCTTGGCCTGGCCTGTTAAACTTTATTCTTTTCAGTGCCACACTGGCATCTCTTCACATCAGGGGAGAACAACCTGCTCTTCTCTGCCATTGCTCACTGTGCCAGGCAGTGGCGAGTGCCAGTCTGTGGCCAGGTTCAGTCCAAAGCCCGGATCATCAGGGGAGCTCACGGTGATACGGGAGGGTGGAGTCCAGGCTGGGGCTGTCACTCAGGTGAGGGAGGGATGCAGGCAGGGACTTGTCCTTTCAGAGCCACATGGCACTGCAGAGCCAGGCCTGCCAGCCCATCTGCTGTCTTCTAGGTGAGGTGTGCGTGCCCTTCACACACTCTGGGCTCCCACCAGCCTCATCCCATCCTTCTGTGGGAATCCAGTGGGGCATGACCTAGCCTTGTCCTGGCAGGGATGGGGTGCACCAGGGTGGGATGAACCAGGAGGGGATGAATCGGGAGGGGGTGCACCAGGATGGGGTGAACCAGGATGGGATGAATCGGGAGGGGGTACACCAGGGTCGGGGGCAGAAGCTGTGGTTGTAGTGAGCAAGCAGACTGCTGCTGATGCCAGTTTCTGCAGGGGTAGCCCTGCCCTGCCTTTCCTCAGGTGGATTTCTTTCTGCCAGGGAGGGGTTCATGTCAAACACCTGCCCTGCTCTTGGGCTGGCAAGGCCCCTTGCAGCCAGGAGCTGTGACAGCAGTGCCTTCACTCATCTGCTGTGCTGATTTCTTACTCCCTGCCCTGCAGGTTGCAGTGCAGGGCACTCGGTGCTGCAGGAAGCAGCTCAGCTTTTCTCCTTAGTTCCAGTCAGCTGCTTGGCACTGCCAAGCCCAAAAAACAGCTGAGGAACCTTTTCTCTAGGGAGGATTTGAGCAACTTGTTGCTGCTTGCTCCCGAGGTTTAAGTTTGGTGTTTCCCCACAGAAACAAGGAAGAAGAAGGAGCTGTTGGAGCCATTTACTGCAAGAAGATTGATGATTTACTCCAGCAGTCGGATTTTGTGCTGCTCTCTGTGAACCTGACTCCACAGACACACAAACTCATTGGGAAGAGGGAGCTGGAGCTGATGAAGCCCACAGCTACCCTCATTAACATCAGCAGAGGTAGGGTGCAGAGCATGCAAAGCTGGCATGGGAAGTCCTGGGACTTCCCAGCCCCAGGATGGAGTCCAGCGCCGCTGAGTGCTGGGTGCATTGTCCTTGGAGTGTCCACAGCCGCAGCTCCATGAACACTGAAGCCTCTCATGGCTGCGAGCAAGCAGGCTCTGAAGTCTGCCTGGCCCCTGCAAGGCTGTGCAGCCTCATGTTGCTGACACACCCCAGAGTGGCCCAGCCCAGGCTGAGGTCTGCCACTGTGCTTTGTGCTGCTGCTTGTCCAGCTCCTGACTGCCCAGCTCGGATGCACACAGGTAGCCTTCCACCTCACACTTCCCCACAGGCTCTGCTGCCACTTCTGCTTTGGGAGCACCACCAGCCCTGCTGCCGCCTCACCACCATGTCCAGAGGATGGTGAGGGAGCAGTGCAGAGTAATAAAGGCCTCCCTGCTGTGCCCCAGGTCTGGTTGTCGATCAGGATGCTCTGGTGGAAGCCCTGCAGAACGGAGTTATCAAGGCAGCAGCTCTGGATGTGACACACCCTGAGCCTTTGCCCAGGTAGGAGGGTATTTAGCTGACTGTGTGTGGCTCAAGGTCTGAGTTTCTGGCACCATTCCACCACAACATGAAGCATGTGCACTGCTCCTGCTGGAAGCAGGCCCCCAGCCCTTCCCTTCTAGCCCAGCAAAACTCACACCAACTCACTTGGGGCATTTATGCATTACCCCTGCCAGCCAAGCAGCAGTTTGAGCTCATCTGAGCATGCCTGGCTCATGCCATTGCTTTTTACTTCTAATTATTTTACTCTCTTCAGACTACAAAGAGGTGAGTACTCTCTGGTGACCAGCTCTGTGTTCCTGTCCCTTGCCCAGGGACCACCCTCTTCTGAAGCTGGGGAACGTGGTACTGACTCCTCACATCGGCAGTGCCACCAGGCAGACGCGCCGCCGTATGATGGAGGGCATGCTGGAGAGCATCCAGGCAGCTCTGGCAGGGCTTCCCATCCCCAATGAAGTGCTGCCCTGATGTTAGTGTGTTGGTGGCTGTCCTGGTGTGAGGGCACAGTCATTTGACCACTCTGCATGTAACCAGCCTGTGTGCCCCACACAGATAAAATGGGCAATGGCCTGCCAGAATTTAACTGCAGGTGATTCTGGGTGGAAAATGGAAATGTTTTGTCACCAACTTCAATAAAGAGCTCAAGAGTTTTGCCTAGGTGTAATTTATGTCACCCAGAATCGTTTTGGCTGGAAAAGCCCTTTAGGATCATTGAGTCCAACTAAGGCTGGTGCTGAACACTGTTCCTTTATTCTGCCTCTACAAAACACCTCCAGAACTGGAGATTCAACCACCTCCCTGAGAAGCCTGTGCTGGTGTTTGAGAGCCCTTTCCATAAAGAATTTTGTCCCCCTCTCCAACCTAACCCTCCCCTGGCACCATTTCAGGTCATTTCTTCTTCTATCACCTGAGCCTAGGGAGCAGAGCCCAACCCCCACCTGGCTGCAGCCTCCTCTCAGGAGCTGCAAAGAGCAATGAGCTCTGCCCTCACCCTCCTCTCCTCCACACTGCACACCCCCAGCTCCTTCAGCTGCTCCTCCTCAGCCCTGTTCTCCAGACCCTTCCCCAACTTGGCTGCCCTTCTCTGGACCTGCTCCAGCCCCTCAGTGTCCTTGGAATGAGTGGCACAAAACTGAACCCCACACTAGAGGTGTGGCCTTCCCAGTGCTAGTACAGGGGCACGATCACTGCCCCACTCCTGCTTTTCACACCACTGCTGATCCAGGCCAGGATGGTGGTGACTGCCTTGGCACAGGTTGCCCAGGGAGGTGGTGGAGGCCCCATCCCTGTAGACATCACGGGTCCGGCTCGATGAGGCTTTGGCAGGGCCGCCGGGCCGCCAGGGGGAGCCGGAGCTGGCACCGCCGAGAGCTCCAGGCCGCCGGGCCGCCAGGGGGAGCCAGAGACGGCAGCGCCGAGAGCTCGTCGGGCCAGAGCTGGGCCGCGGCGGCTTCGGCAGCTGCAGCATGTGGCGGGCGCCGGCGTCCGCAGTGCCGCGCTGGGCCCGGGCGCTGCGCAACTCCGCCGCTCTGAGCGGCTCCAGGAACCTGCTGAGGAAAATGCTCCGCAAAAAGAAGTGAGTGCGGGGGCGCCGAGCCGCCTGTCGCTGGCGAGGCGGTTTGGGGCGTTGGGGAAAGCGGTGAGAGGGGCTCTGAAGCTCGGAGCTGCCGTGTCCCACTGGCACGGAGGAGAGGCGCCCAGCCCGGCCGCTCCCTGCCAGCAGCACCCGCGGTGCCTGCGGGGCTCCGGCGAGGTGCTGCAGCGTTGCGCCAAGTGACGCCGATCTCCGCGGAGACGCTTGTGTTTGCGTTCCGCATCCAGCGCCCCGGGTGGCCGCGCACGGCGGCGGGGAACGCGCTCCGCTGCCGAGTTAAAGCTGCTTTCCTTCCCTTTTTCCCAAAGGAAGAAGTTCTGGTACGACAGCCCTACCTTGGGATCCAGAATGGTGAGTGCCAGCTCTCCAGCTGCTGCATTGTCTGTGCCAGGAGGGACGAGCCCGTCGCGGTGCGCTCAGCGGGGTCACTGCGACGTGCCAGGGCCGCTGTCAGGCTCCACGTGGCCACCGCCTCTCTTGTGTTGGGCTGCCCTCTGCGCCACCGCCAACGCTGTCCTGCTCTCTTGAGCCCACAGCGGAGGACTGATCCTCGGACAAAGCTCTCTATGCCAGCGTTACAGAGCGAGCGGTTTCTGTGTTTGCTTGAGCAACAAGCGATGCTCTGCAGCTCGCACCTGCTGTATGCCAGCAAACAGCTGTTGAGCTGCAGAGCTTGCGTAGAGCAGTGGAGAGACTGAGAAAGCTGAGCTGTGACAAACGAGGGTCAGGGGGGCTGTGAACAGAGAAATTCTCTGCAGAGATGCCCAACACATGAAGACATAGGTGGCTTTCCAGGAGCATACTCAGCAGAGTGCACAGGACTCCATGGAACAGTTTGTGATCACCTAACTTGTGATGACTGCGGTGATTTTTGCTGCTTGTTTGTGTTTTAAGATGTTTAAACCAATGGAGCTGGCCTGTGCCACGCAAGAGGAGCAGAGAAGAACCAGGAAAGAAGACAACATACGCTGCAGGGTCCTCAGCAGCCTGATTCACAAAGCCCTGGCAGACATGATGACCACCTGTGAAATCAGCCAAGAGCTGTATGACCTCAAGCTGGACATCTGCAAGGCAAGTGCCCAGGCTGCAGGGGATGCTGAGTCACTGCCACTGCGGTGGGGTGTGCCAAGAGGCAGCCCTGGCTGCTGTGATGTGTGCTGGAGGAGTTTGCTGCATTGCTTCTGCTGTGGCAGGGCTTCACCTTGCACACTAGGAGAACCTTGCCACTGCTGTGCCTGGCTTAGCAGAGGTTTGCAAATGCAGTCTGGACCAGCTCAGTGGTGATTCTCCTGGTGTGACTGGGTTTTGCTGGTGCTGGCTGCCCTGCCCTCTCAGAGGAGCCTCTTTTGGCTCAGGTAAATGTATCTTTGCAATAGCCTTTTCTTCCTGCAGCTGTATGAGAGTTGATGGCTTCTTGTGTCCCTCACCTGCATCTTTGCACTGGCAGAAGACCTAAGTGGGCCATGAGCTTAGTGCAAAACAGAGGCAAGCCTGAGAAAATGGCATCGGCAGCCAAGGGTCCATAAGGAGATGGAATCTGCCCGTCTGTGGCTGCTGTTGCTGTAACTCCTGGGTTAGGAAGGCAAGGTGAAGCTTTGCTCTGGGAACCAAGTCAGCCTCCACTCCTGGTCTGTGGTTGTTTCTTTCATGTTTGCAGTTTTGTTAAGGTTGAAGGACACCAGTGACTGGCTCAGGACCTTGATGCACTCAGCTTGGCAGTTAGAAGCATGGGGGAAAATTGCACCAGGTGGCTGCATCCATGACAAGGGAGTTGTCCTTTGTGAGGGAAATGGATGCTTTTGACAGCTGAGTGAATTTGGTCTGTCTTCAGGCAAGTGATGGAAACTCTGGGCAAGATGAACTTTTGGCTCTGTTTGTGCCTTCCACTGGGCACTTTGCTTTCTCCTCCCTCTTCTGTCTGCCTCCTTTGGCTGAGCCAGCACATCTGAAGTCTGCTGAGTGGACTCGTGTGGTGAAACCTGTTCAGTAGGGTGCTGCTGGATCTGAGGAATGACAGCTGGTGAAGTCTTTCAGAATCGAGCCTGTGTTTCATTGCCCTGTAATGCTGCCAGCCTCTCTCCTGTGCCTCAGCCCTTACACACCATGCATCTGCAGCTGCATGCAGGACAGCTGTGGGTATGACCTGCTGGTGAGCTGGAGCTTAGGCACAGGAGATGCCCAGCAGGCTTTAGAGCTGGAGACATTCTTACATCACAGTGCCATTTATGTCACCCTCAGATCAGCACTCTGGGTGACAGCAAGCCAGGCAGTGTGCCACAGGTCCCTGTTTGGTGGAAACTTACAGCTTCATATATCACTCTGGGCTGCTTTGGGTGGCAGCAGTGTTGCGCTGACCGAACACTTGACAGGTGGTGTCAGACTGCGCCTCTGCTTCATCTCAGCTGAAGGGAAGAGGAGAGGAGGCAGTGACGTGATAAATTAAAAATCCATTGCAGGCACCTAGTGTAAACTTTGCTTTGTTTGGAGCTACAGAGGCACCCTGTGGTGACTGTTCCTGGTATCAGAGGTGGAAGGGGAGATCTTCCTCCAGTTGGGTCTCCTGCTGATCAGTTGGAGACTCTGTGGTGTGTATGGATGGAATTTTAATGAAGCCTTTGCTCTTCTGCAGGTGTCCCTAGCATCCAACTTCTCAGCATGTCGTATCTACTGGAACCCTGCTGCCACCACGGAGAAGGAAAGCTATGTTGAGAGGGTCCTGCAGAGGAGTGCCCCACGCATACGGTACGGTTCTAAGGCAAACACTGCACACAGCCAGAGCCATCGACCCTCTGCTGGCAGAGCTTTCAGGATGCCACAGAGATTTTTGTCTTGGCACACCCTCTACTTTCAGCCAGTCCAGTGGAGGACAGGAGTTCACTCCATGGGGAAGGTGGCATTGAAGCATGATTGCAGACCCATTTCCTGTGCCTTAGCTTCCCTAGGCTGTGTAATTCCTGCTCCAGCCAACACTTTGTTCTGCTCTCAACAGCTTCCACTCTTGGAGAAGGAATGTTGGTGCAGGAGGGAAGAGCTGGTTTGTGGGTGATCAGAAGTTACAAGAGGCAGATTATCACCAGGTTACTAAAGATGAGGCCCAGGGGCAGCAGAGCTTACAGCTGTGTACACGAGCAGTGGGGAAAGATGGTATTCCAAGTAAAGGAGGAGTTTGGTTCTCCTTGGATCAGAATCCTGGGATGCACTGGCCACACATTAGAGAATTCTGAACAACTCTGAACCGAGAGCGTGGGCAGGCGAGCTGGGGCGGCACAGCCTCACCTCCGTGCTGGTGCGGCTCCGGGCGGGGACGCCAGCCCCCCCAAGCCGGTGGCAGCCACCTCTGCTTGCTGCGTGTCTCGGGAGCCCTGCTGGCCAGGGGGACAGGGTGAGTACAGCATGGCCTCTGATCCATAGCGCCGCTCGGGATTGTTTCTCGTGGCTTATTCAGCACCGCAGTTTCTCCCTGTGGCTGCAGCAGGTGAGCCATAGGTATCGTGTATATACCTTTCCCGTGATGGTTTTAGTGTTTAAGCTATAATAAAGCATTGAAACTGTACCCGGTGGGGGGCACTCGTGTGAGGGTGTTCCCTGGTCCCCAAGAACTCACTGAACAGTCGGAGATGAGGGGAGCCCTGTCAGTCCTTCCTGCAGCTAGCACCTAGGACTGGTCTTGCCCTGCTGCGAGCCCTGTGTCCCGCGGTGCTCTCAGCCCTACAGGGCTTGTGAGGAAGCCAGGGGCAGTGGGGAACACCCTGTGCATGCAGGAGTCCCAGCTGGCACCATCGGTTTGCTGTCGTGTGCAGCCAGCAGCCCCTGTGCAGGGGGCATGCAGAGGTGGATTCTGCAGTGCTCCTTGCTTAGAAATAACCAGGTGGGTAGCCACCAGGCCGAAGTGCTGCAAACCACATCCTGGCTTCTGCAGTGCTACTGGAGTGAGTGTCACAGCTTGGATCTGCCCCGGGGGAGCTGCTCTGCTGCTCATATTTGCCAGCTGCTCACATGGTGACCGCTGTGGTTTCTTGCCAGGTACATTCTGACCAGCCGGCAGATTGTGGGCAACATGCCCCCGGTGGTGTTTGTGAAGGACAAGGAAGGTGCAGCTGTAAAAGAGGTAACTGCCGTCTGTGACTTGCTGTGCAGACCTCAGGAGCAGCAGGCTGCAGTGCTCAGGGACATGGAGAGCTGACTGCAGCTGCTCTGCTCATCTGCACCAGAAAGTTCTCTGTCTGCACCCTCTGCGCCTCTTGCTCCAAGCATGTTAGCAGCTTGCTGCTGGGGATTGATCTGTTCCTCCAGAGCAGAGTCAGAGCTGCATCTTCATGTGTCCACAGGTTGAGGAGTTACTGTCAGTTGCTGATTTTGGGCCTCCAGAAGAAGAAGCATTGCCTCAGAATGATTCTAGGTGGGTTTTTGATTCAGGATTTGACAAGTGTCTGTTTTCATCTCTGTTGGTCACCTTAAATTGGGTATAAAAGGAAGTTCTTCCTTCCAGGGCAAAGGTGGTTGAGACTCTGGCACAGCCTGCCCACTGAGGCTGTAGATGCCTTCTTCCCTGGTGATGTTCAAGGCCAGGCCAAATGAGGCCTTGAGCAAGCTGGGCTAGTGGGAGGTGTCCCTGCCCATGCCAGGGTGTTAGAGTAGATGATCTCAGGTCTTTTCCAACCCAGACCATTCTATAAGTCTGTGATTCTGTGACTTTATGGGAGCCCTTACTAAAAAGGCACCTTAGCTTTTGAAGAGATCAGCTGGGCCCTTTTGTTAGCAGGAGAGGCTGCAGAAGAGCTTAGGACAACACTGAGGTGTGACAGTCACCAGGCCTGTTCTGTGCTCGGGTGCTCGTGTCTTCACCTCCATGAGGACAAAGTGATAGAGCTCCTGGGGGTTCAGCTAGAGCTGCACTGCTCTGCAGCAGCAGTCTTTGTTTCTTCCAGTTGTTTCCTCAGGAGGAAAAAGCTTCACATTTACCAGCACTCCTCTGCTGCTCTGCTTGAAGCTGGGGTGGTTCTCTGAGTGGCCCCTAACCGACCTCCCCAGGCTGACAAAAGTTAGTTCATTTACTGTGCTTCTGTGAAGGAGTTTTGGTTGCTGAGGGGTAGGGCTGAGTAGCCTCCCTTGACCTGCTGGTCACACTGGTTTTGCTGCAACCCAGGCTGGCTCTCGGGGCTGCCAACAAGTTCATCTGGAACTTGGCTGCTTTATTGGCTTCCTCGCTCAACCCAGTGACCTGCTGCTTGTGCCCAGCCTGCCCTTGGCCATGCAGTGTGGAGGTGTCTGGGTGCTGAACGTGGGGAGCAGGGTGCTGAGCACTGCAATCAGTAAAGTCAGCTGAAGGCTTGTTTGTCTCTGCCCGTAGTGGGGAGTTGGAGCTAGGGGGATGGTGAAGGTGCCTTCCAACCCAGAGCATTGTATGGATCTATGAAAAGCCTACACAGCCTTTGCTTTCCTTCCCACAGGGAGCTGCTGTTCTCAGCAGCGCAGCCTGCAGAGCCACCCCTGCGCCCCAGTCTCTTCGGTGTTGATCATGCGCTGCTCCACAAGCAGATAATGGACTACAAGAGGCTGAGAGTGTCCAGAGACACAGGAGGCAGTGCCTGGACAGAAGAGCAGAAGCAGAAGCTGAGCAAGATGTGGAAGAAAATGAAGAAGAAGAAAGCCGGGAACCCTCCTGACAATGACATCACACCACAGCAGTATGTGCTGGGCAGGCAAGAGGCTGAGCACTGGGACGATGCCACCGAACTGGTCGTGGACTGTGATCTGGAGGATGACTTGCAGGAGGAGGCAGAGGAGCTTGGCAAAGCTCTGAGCCAGCCTGCTGACAAACTGCAGTGAAGAGGCCACTGCTGTGGAACAAAGGCTGCCAAGAGCAAAAACCCCAAGATCCTGAAGGGTCTGTTTTGTGCAGGCTGTGGGAGGTCTGTGGGCACAAGGTGTGCAAGGACCCCAAAACAGCTGCTTGGGACATTCTGTGGGGCAGCTGCCGGGCTATGAAGCACAGAGCAGGTTGTGAAACCACAGTGCAGCACTAGGACAGGACTGCAGCGAGTTCTGCTGAGCGCTTCCAAGGAAAGAATGGAAGTTCTGATTCCTCTGTTGAGGTCAAATATGGGCTTACAGGGTTTGAGGTCTGAGTGATCTGGGTAAGAACAATCCCAAAGTACTGGTGTCTGTTACTGTAAGGTTGGGAAGGAGAAGGGAAGCAGGACAGTGGCAGTGGTGTTCCAAGAGCAGCACAGGGTGGGTGTTCTGTCTCACGGGGCAGCTCTTTCCACAAGAAGGTTTCAGTGAGGTTATGGCCAATAAAGGCAAAACCAAAAAAAGTTAGATTGATACTCTGGTTTGTAGTTGTGTAAGAGGAACCAAGAACAGAGAACTGCTCATCTGGGGAAAAGTGGGCAAGGCATTGACCATGGCTGAATAGAAGTATTAAAATCTCAAAAAATAGGGGGAAAAAGGCAGGGAAGAACATCCCAGGAGGTGTCCAAGATGTGAAAATGGATGGGGAACCACATGAAGAGTGAGAATGATGCTGTGTCCAAGTGAGCAAAGGCAGCAGCACAGGAAAACAAGAGGGTGTGAAGCCATGAAGAGCTGAAGCTCTGGGAGAAGGTAGAACTGCCAGGGCAGTAAAAGGAGTTCTGCCTGGAACGAGGGCTGGTGGCTTCATGAACTAATGAGGAGTCACAGGATGGCCCAACTTGAATGGGACTTTAGGGACCATCTACTCCAACCTTCCTGCAGGGACATCTCTCAACTAGACCATGCCTCATCCAGCCTGGCCTTGGCCAGGGAGGGGGCAAGCAGAGAAGGACAACGTAGACGAGGTGCCCTGGAGGGTGCTGCTGTAGTTTCCCAAAGAGCTTTGAAAGAGCAAATCTAAACTCCAGAACATCAACAGTGGGTGGAAGGATTGTTAAGTTGGAGAGAAGGCAGGTCAGCAAAGAGTGTGGAAGTTCACAGAAGGTTACTCAGTAATCCCCTCATGAGTGACTGTCCACAGGGATATGGAGAGGACTTGGGCTGTGGGTGTCTGGAGGACATCTCTGTGAGCTGTGCAGAGCTTGTGCTGAGGAAGGGGCAAGGTCTCAGGAATGGATGCCTCACTTCTGTCACCAGATGTGGCACAGCTGTAGCCCATGCCAGTACTTTTCCTAATCTGAAGTAGCTGAATAGTCCCTGAAATGTCCCCAAATGCCAGAGAGCTTCTTCAGGCTTTCCAGGAGTTTGGCTTAGTTGCCTGGGCTGGACACCCCTGGAAGGAGCTAGTTTGGTGTCCTGCAGCACGTGCAGACAGCTGGCACTCGGTGGCCAGTGTCCAGAGCTTGGCCTGGGACACTGTCATAGAATCATAGAATCATAGAATGGTTTAGGTTGGAAGGGACCTCAAGGATCATCCAGCTCCAACCCCCTGCCATAGGCAGGGACACCTCCCACTAGAGCAGGCTGCTCAAGGCCTCATCCAGCCTGGCCTT